>JAWZYV010005549.1:0-301393 GCA_038373885.1 Cheiracanthium punctorium
TACACAAGTAGAAAATAAACTAATTATGTCAGGCCACTTCAAAATTTTGAGCCGAACCGAGTTGTATGGTGGGTAAAGCACAGTACTTCCGATTTCGGGTTCAACTCTCGGCGGCCGGGGTTCGATCCCCGACTGGGTGTGGTTGTCATGTCCATCCCTTCATAGGGGAGCAACATTGGTCCGCCTACTAGGTGCCCCCGTAATAAAGTTGGCAAACACCTCTCGGGCTGTTGGAACGAGACAATGCCTAATCTTCAAAGTACCCACCTTGTTATAAAAAAAAAACTTTCAAAATGTAGATACAGTCTCTTTACAAGCCTGTACTACAAACTGAAATAAACGATAATCCTGTATCAGTTACAATACTTTCAGAAATTTTTTTTTTTAAAATCGAAAATTTTGAAAAACGCGTCACTCTTACAAAATGTTTTGCGGTGCAACGCCATGTTTAAGAATTTTTTTCTGAAAGTTTCACAAAAGGCACAGTTTTTTTCGCTTATTATAATGCATAATGCAGCTTACGAAGAACCATATCGGAATTTTTTCGAGGCTCTGGCGCTATTCGTTTATTTCAATTTGTGTACCAAGACCAAAATAAGTTTTTGTTTCTTCGAACTACAGACTTAAAGCAATAATATCCTGACTTTCTCCATGTTTTTATATTTAAGACTGGCGAGACTGCTTTCTTTAAAGAAGAATACAAATAAATTTAATTTCAAGTTTGAAACTTTCCGTGTAAATCCATTTATAAAAAATATATTTCTTTCCTCTCATGAGATATGAAACTAGCTCCTTCCAGGAGTAATATGCAAATTGGAAAAAATACATTGCATTAATAAACAATCTTCACTGCCCGGATTGTGTAGCGGATAGAGAAGCATTCTACCGTACCAACGGTCCAGTATCAATTCCCCGGATGGGCGTGGATGTCATTTCGTCAGTCCGCCAGAGGAGGCGACGGTGGTTCACCCCTTAGGTGCCTGCATAATAAAGAGACCAATAATTCCGGCCTAGTAATGGCCAATGCTTATAAACGTCAAGTGCTCGCCATTAGAAAATAAATGCATCAACAATATTTCTTTCTCGTAAAAAATGGCCTCTATATGATTGATCTCCTAAATCTGCATTAAGTGGCAAAAGCTGAATGACATATTTAAATATTTAATTTGATGTGATCCATTGCACAGGTTACAGTTGATTTCATCTCTATATCATCTCTAGGTATTATAAAAAAATAGTGTTTGTAATAAATTTTACATTTCAAAACGTGACTGAAAATTGAAAAATATTGAATTTTGCAATTTGGTTATAATCATCAAGTCTCCATGAAAATCAATGAAACTGAACTTGAACATATTACAATTTCATTTTTTTTTAAATCAGAGGGAACATGACCTAATCCTTGCAAGCCTCACGAACTTAGTTAAGGAGATCACAATCAAATTAATGCGGTGCCCAATTTTTAAAACTTGTCTGCTTCGAATTATTCCCCATTGCAAGAATATGTTAAAAGGAATAATCAGTAAAATCCCAGATTAATCATTTTTAGTGATGAAATATGTAAAAGTCGTTAAGGGAGCACTATACGTGTTAACTAGTCATCACAGTGCTCTGTGTTTTATTTAACTTGCATTTCAGATTAAAATAACGAAAATATGTTTCCCTGCAAAATGTGAGTTTGTAGGGGAAAAAAAACAATTATTTTAAGGGAGTAATTTTACTGTATTTCACTATAGTGCTTCATGCAGCTTGGAAATTAGGAGACAACATGAGCACTACTTTAAGTATATTTTAGAGCTTTGTATCTAATTCAGACACTTTACGTGCTTCCTTGGTGCTCTGGCTGAGAGTCAGATCTACATGCAGCTCCGAAAGATGTCATTTTGATTAAAACTATCTCAGCATTTAACTGTGCTGTTGTTGTTGTGGTATTGCTGCCAATTATCTGCACTAGGGACCTAGGCCGAGAGGTGGGGTGCCCTCCATGAGGTGTCCTTCTAAGGGTCATAACCCTTATTTACGCTACGTTTCGAAGGAAACCATGGAAAACTACGGACGGTTAAGGCAGCGGATTCGACCTGGTTTTGAACAGGGCACCTTCCGTCTCCCAGTTCAAAGCGCTAAGCGCTTGGTCACTGGTCGGGCGGGCATTTAACACATGAATTATGTTCAGACAGTGTGTTTTCCTGGTGATCTAAATTGTCAACAATATTTAGACAACGAAGATTAGGTCTCCTTCAAGTTCCACCACTCTTGAACAATAATGAGAAAAAAAAACTGGAGAACAAACAAAAATATAAACTCGAATAACGAGGAAAAACCACTGTCACACCATACTTCATAATACATTAGACCCAGAAGTTTCTTGAATAATTCTGCATTGCTCATTCTCATTTAGAGTCGCTTGCTTGGATCTACGGATTTTTTATGTGGGTTGTCAAGCAATTTGGTGTTCAGCTTTTTAACACTTTATTTTAGGATTTCTAGTGTCGTAAAGCATTTCGGGAGTAACTGATCATGGCTACTACCGTGATAAGTTAAGATGGCCATCTAGTGTTCGAAGTGAGTCTTGCATTGTTAGAGATTTTGAGATGACAATGTGTACCGATAAATTGCGATTCTGGTTGCTCATCATCGTTTTATCAAGTTTATTTTTGGTTAAATTTACCTTTGACAACTGTTAAAACTATATAAAAAATGGAGCTGCAGCCATGATTTCTAAACACATTATTAGTTTAATATTTAATCAATAATAAGACTTAAATCAAGATAATAAGTATGAAACAAAAATAAATTTGATAAAGTGATAATGAACAAACCGAATCTTAATTTTCATTTTGTGCTTCACCTCGCTTACATAGTGTGACTCGTTCCATAAGCTAGCAGGATTTTATTCCAAAGGTCACCTTGTTTGACTCATCCATAGGTACAGTAGTTGCATAGTTCAGGAATTTTGGTTCAAGTATCAAAGGCAGCCTACCGATACTTAACCCTAACCAGAGATCTCCAATGCAACTGTAGATGAAGACATCTATGTTTGATTTCCTTTTTTTAGTATTTGAAATACCATCTTTAACTCTGGAACCTTAAAAACTGTAGCGACCATGTAAATAGGGTGTCTATGTTACAGTTTTGAATCAACACGAATTGTTTCTAAATGAAAATAACTCTCTGCTCGAAACTTAGTTTACTGGCTGTGTCTGTTTGGAATGTTTCTCTCAAAATGTTTCTACACAGTTATAAATACGTTACTTAAAATACATTTACAGGATAAAATAACACTTACTTTTAATCAATCTGATCTTTGTGTCATTAGCTCTTATAGGCAAATTCTCCTTAATGTCCTAGAAAACACATGGCATTCACTCATATTCGACTGGTGTCTAAATTCTTTAAGTGTGCTTTCTAAATAAAAAGCATTATTTATGCATTTATAAAAAGAAAATTCAAAGTAACACCCGCTGAAGGAAAATTAAATGTTATGTAAAACTCTACAGAGGCACGGAATGTTCATTGTCTGTTTCTTTTTAGTGTGTTCCCCAAATTTTCTACATAATTTGCCGTTATCTTGAATTACAGATTGCATTGTCTTTACTACTGGTAATAGTAGTTTATAAAATCAAAGAAATTGTGTAACTGAGTATATTAGAATCACTACCCAAAAGTACAGAATAATACTTATTACATGCTCTCCTGCCAGTGTAGTGCATTCACTTAGAAAACACAATTTTGCATTGAAGTTGAAGTGATCTCGCTGGATGAGACTTTTTCGCTGTCAAAGTTATATTTCTCATGATAGGAGTAAAATACTTTCCTCACTTAAGAAGACTGCTTCGTATTTAAACAGACGATTAAACATATTCGGCTATTTTATTTTTCAATAATTTTTCGAAAGCTGAGAAAAACTACGCAACTCAGATCTCTATGAAAATATTTTTGATGACACATGAACAGGAAACTGACGGAATCATCTTTGGGAAAACAGCGTTAAAATTGGGACAGTTGCGACTACTGCAATGACTTGCGACAAATTGAAACATTGCCTCTGTGAAAAGGGGCGCAGAATATTTGTAGGAAAATACGAATATTAAAAATTTTATAAGAAAAAAAATGCATTTTGAAACATCAAAATAACTTTCAAAGTTCAAAAGAAGAGTCCTTTAGGACATTACCCTTCAAAAACAATTTAACTTTTCTTTAAAAATGCTCAATAAAAATGAAGAGTATGACAAACAAAGGCAAATATGGTATTTAAACTTTTTTTTTCTAAGTGTACCCAGCACGAGAAGATGTCTCTAAAAGGGATAAATTTTCTGGAATTCAATAAATTTAAAGATTATATAGATGATGTACTCAAGTTAAATCTTGTGTCTTTGCAAAAATGTTTTCTTTACAGATAATCAGACTTAAAGTATCTACCTCCGAAAATTAAAACAAAAGCTATTTGTACAGTAAATTGCAATATCGTATTCTTTGTAGAAACGTCGTCGTTCAAAAGCTAGTTCTAAAAGTCAAATGTATGACCACTTTAATTGCTTCCACATGAAAATGTTTTATTTAACGCTTGTACAAACCCCATGTTATTCGCAATCGTTTTTAAATTTTGTGAATTTTTGATGCTGAATATTTGATTGATTAAGAATCTATAGCTCACAAACAATATCCCACGACGTAACTCGATCATCAAAGGCTTAATTTCAGATAAAATTCAGAGAGAACTATGTTATTTTTCTTTTACCACCGCGTATTTTAAAAAATACAGGTAACCAAATTTTGAGGATGAATCCGTTTCAAATAAATTACAGTTGGAAATAGGAATCCAAACTTTGAAAAATCGCTCAAAAAAACTGAATATAGTTAAAAGTAATACAGGGTGCTCTAAAAGAAACTTCCCGTATATTTGAGTCTCTAGTGGCCAGACCGTTCAACTAATCGAGATGAAAGTATAGATATACTCATTTTAATGTATAGGGTCCAGTTTGTGATGATTTAAAACAATAAACCTCTCTCAATTACAGTTCAAGCGAAAAAATTTCGAAATTTTCGAATGGTAACACTCACTTTTTTCGTGCGCAAATTAATCAGAGCATGGAAGAACCTTAAGTGGTGTTGGAACGAGACACATATGACGTAAATTGGAGCTTAAAACATTTGCAAATAAGAGCATCTTAAAGAACCAATGATAAGAAAAGAGAGTAGAGGAGAAAAGACTTTTATTCGAATTACACTTTTTCAACGTGGCGACCTTCGCAGACGATAACGCATTGCTTGCGGGAGATTGCCGATAACAATGACGAACGTATCAAGGCAGGTGGAAGTTGTAGAACTTCCCGTTTCATGGCATCTTTCAAGTCTGACAAATTCCGGGGATTTGATGTGTACACCTTTGATTTCAGATAACCCCAGAACAGAAATCCCTCGGAGTGTGGTCGGGGGAACGAGGTGGCCACGAAGCTACAAAGGTACGCGCGATGACTCTATCACCAAAGTGCTGTTGCAGCACTTGTCGAACACTTTTGGCAATGTGTGGGGGAGCACCATCTTTCATCCACGATGTCATAAATGACATTTCGCTGCTGCAATTCTAGAACTGCGTAATTCTCCAACATTGCTTTATACCGAGCCCCTGTGACGGAGCACGTTTGCATACCACTCGATGTGACTTCTTCGAAGAATTAAGGAACCAGACTGAATGTCCCTGCGACGCCGCACCACACAGTCACCTGTCTGCCGTATAAAGGCACTGGTGCCACGCCGTGAGGACGTTCTTCCGCCCAATGAACGCAGTTCATAGAGTTTACGTTCCCTGTCAGGGTGAAATGTACCTCATCCGTCCAAAATATCCGGAGCGGCCACCTGCTATCTTCATCACATCTGATTAGGAAAAAAATCGCAAAGTCGACACTAGAGCTGAAGCAAACCGCATATATTCGGTACTAAGATACGGATAATCACTCAGACTCGAAGTAACGAATTGTTACTTTTCGGTTGATATCGTTACTCGTTACTCGATTCGAAGCTGTTTCGGATCGAGCAGCTTCGAACTTCGAATACAGACTTCCAGGCGAGGCGAACTAGAGGGAAACGGGTTCCAGTAATCGAGTACTAATATCTTCTGTTTGTTACTGGATATCGGATCGCGGTTTCAAGAGGGAAAATGACTTTTGAGTGTGCATTTCGGATCGACCAGGTTCGAACTTCGAATACAAGACTGCCGGAGGGCGAAAATGAATTTCGGTATTTGAGTAATAGTATGTTCCGTTCCGTTACTAGATACCGGAAGTATTATGGATTCTCGCTGTTTGAAGGGAAAAATCAGTTTCGGTATTTGAGAAGTAGTATGTTCTGGTTGCAATTCGTTTGTGCCGAGCCGAATGGTATCGTTTTGATGAGGTTTGGAAGAATCCGTATGTTTCGTTACAGTTATGGAGATGGATATACTATCTGCTGCTCTATTGATATGGGTCGTACAATGGGGGGATAGGATCCGGTGTATAGTGCGTTCTTATGCGCAGTTGAACTTTTTTTTTGCAGGGGGGGAAGGGGGTGTTCTTATAATTGTAGAGGAGCAATACATATAAGAGAAGCATGTTAGTAAGGGTGCTAATTTCGGGCTTTCTAACATTTTAGTACTAAATAGTGGTGCAATCAGAATTCTTTCTTTCAGGGTGGTTCCGAAGCAGGATTGCGAACTTAACTTTTTCTTTTTTCTTTTTTTTTTTTTTTTTTTTAGCTAGAATCGAAATATGAGTAATAAATAAATTATTTAAATACACCTTTAAAAAATATTTTTTTATAAAGTAAACGAATTCACACATTTTTATTATTTAAAATATTATTTGGAACTAAAAAAAATATTTAGCATGGAAACCTAAACACATTTTTTAAGTAATTGTTTAAAAAATATATAAAAAATTGGGAGCTACCCGGGATTTCTATGCCCACTCCTGCGTAAGCCACTGGTATTAAAATAATTCAATAAAGTTCAGTATGTTTCTAAAATGTCTGCGTTTAGGGGGCCATCTGCCCTATTTTATGGTACATTTTATTCCATGAACTCATGGAATACGCATAGTCCGGTGCAACCATTCTTTCTGTATGAAAGGAGTGATAATTTTTGTTTAAAGAATGCTCTCATATATGCACCCACAGAAGGGGCTAACCCCTTTCATCCCAAAAGTGCAGAAATAGAACTGGAAATATTTTAAAAATAGATAATTCTCACTGAATTAAACAATTTTAATTTAAAATATGGTAATTTTTAATTTACTTCGAAAAATCGTCCAGCAAAAGAAGTTTTTGATATGAAATAAGAATTCACAAATAATAAAGATATTATGCTTGTAGAGACGCAAAGTAGTTGATATCATACTGAGATCCCCTGCCCTGTGAATTTAATATATATGGCCCAATCCCTGGATCTCAGTATTCGAGAACCCGCTCCCAGAAAAAAACACGAGTCACAAGCTTTCCTTTACACTTTTTATGATAAGAGTGAACAGGTTAAACAAGCGTTCAGAATTTAAAAAAGGGGGGTTGAGAAAAAAAAGAATGGCATATGTCTTTGGAAGATTTCTATGTGCACTCAGTAATTCGGATAATTTAGCATTGTATAAAACCATAAATGTGTATAAAAACAATCTGTAAATCAGAGAAAATAAGCTCTAAATACAACTTTGTACAACTTCGCTAAAAAAAATTCTTTTTGGTTAGGTTTTGTTATGGGTTTATGTATGGGCGGCATATACCCATAACAACACTGTCCCGGATGTGTTGTTATGGGGCACATATAACACCCTATTACCGATTCTATTAGTAGTAACGAAAGTAACGAGTAACGAATACTTAGTAACGAATAGCGAACATCTAAGTAACAAATACATACGGATACTCATTTTGTCGTTACTTTTACAGAACTAGTCGACACGCTGTTTTTTGTCTCCAGGTGCCAACGCCTGGACGCACTGGAATCGATAAGGACACATCCGCAGAACAGAGCGCAGAATTTGGGGAACTGTGATTTTCGGTACATCGAAATTGTGGGAAACACTTCTTGCTGTATGCAATGGGTCTGTAATCGTATTATGCACTTCTGCAACAGCTTCAACAGGAACACGGGGTCATCCATAACGCACTCTATCACATGTGCATCCCGTTTATTCAAATTTCTTTACCAAATTACGTACACTTTTTAAGAAACATGGGCCTCGTTTTAGCTTATGATTTCGACGATAAACTCGCAATGCTTCGGCAGCATTTTCTCTGCTCAGATAAAAGAGCTTTATCAATTCACTTCGTTGTTTCCCTGGAAGTGTCATCGTCTTCGCACGAAACGATACGTATTAGCACGAACACGAAGAAACAATCTTCTCACACTGCTGCTTACATCACAAGGAGTGCTTTGCAAGAGTGTTCTGTGATGGATGCTTCTACTGCCTAGCCCAGTGCATTATGAAAAGGGCATCAATTACACCTTCCCTTTTATTGTGATTGGTTCTTTACGATGCTCTTCATTGCAAATGTTTTACGCCGCCAATTTACGTCATACGTGTCTCTTCCTACGCCACTTAAGTTTTTTCCATGCTCTGATAAATTTGCGGGATTTTCCATGCTCTGAAAAAAACAGTGGGTGTTGCCTTTCGAAAATTTCGTCACTGTAACCGTAACTGTGAGAGGTTTATTGTTTTAAATCATCACAATATGGACCCCCATACATTCAAATAACTATATCTAACTTCGGCCACTAGGGACTCATATATATTTGAAGTTTCTTTTATACCACCCTGTATATAAAACGAGTTATTCAAATTTTGGAATTTTTGCAATTATATCGCCGATGTCTAAGAGAAATTTTTACATTATAGAAGAATAAATTATGAAAAGAAAGAAAGGAGCATTTAAATGAATCAGTAACGTTCGGAAGTAAGAGAAAATAACTGAAAAGAATTTGCTTAAATTTATGTTTATTAGAACAGTTAAAACTATATTAAAAAATTGAAGCTGCAGTCATAATTTCTAAACACATATTTAGTGAAATATTTGATCAACAAGAATTTAAAAAAATGTAAACTACAATAAACTTGATGAAATCACGATAAGCAGCCAAATCTCACTTCTTTACTATAATTTTTATTTTACGTCTCATCCCCCTTATGTTGCATGACTCACTCTGTAAGCCTTAGGCCTTCCCCTTGAAGGTCCCGCTATAGCTGCTGAGTTGATAATGTTTATACGGAATGTGACATTTTGTTACCAATAGAACTCTAAGCAATTACTTTAAAAGCATGATCAGAGCAATTCTGCTATATTCTAAGCCTAACATTACTGTTTACATGAAGTGGTTAATTATATTTCTTAAAAGTTTGCAACTCTGCACATGACTCCAGTAGTCATACTTTTTAAAAAAATCATGTTTTCTGGTGTGTCTTAAAATATTTAAGATACCAGAAAGACAACATAGAGTAATTTTATTAATGATTTTAACTGCTAATTTAGAACTTTAGTTCCATATAAAATCATATTTAAAGTGGGATAGGTTTCTATGAATGAGAGTTATTGAGGATTGGTTTGGACCATAATTAGTTTCATAAATGTCTTTGCTTCAGAGACAGTCAAACGTGCGTTAGTTTACTTAACAGAAACTATTTGGAAGTTGAAATACACTATGTTATTCAAACCTCTGCGAAAAGCTTTGTGGAAAGCCTTCTAAAATTTAACTGAATGAAGATGAAGACAGCCGAGTTTTGAAATTACAGCAAATGAATCGTGATTTCCTTTAAATTATCAGTTAGAAGAGGAAAAAGCATCTCTCAGTAAGAATGAGTGAAAATTTCCTTCATTGGAACTATGGAAAAATGTATATAACATGAGAGGATTCAAAAAATAATCTGATTATTTCATAAAAATTTTGTTCTGAAATACGATAAAAAAAGAAACACGTTAAGTTAGATTAAAGTGGTTTCTAAATTTCCTACTCGGGGACTCTGTATTTTTTAATTCAACAAAAGGAAGTTGAAAGTAACTCCTGCTAAATGCAATTTGAAACGAATGTTAAACTCAGCTGATGCGTAAAATGTTTTTCTCAACGAATTTTTGCCCCACAAGCAATAAATTTGAAAGTGGTTTCGAAGATGAAAGCGGCAGTATTTTTCATAAAAAAGCTAAATTACTGACGTACACAGAGCTGCCAAGTCTCCGGCTTTTTCCGGGAGATTTCCCACCACAATTTTTAGACAGTTTTGTTTTGGATTAAATACTTGGACTTATTTCAAGTATAAATTCGTAAGTAAAAATTCGCGGTGGGCAATCTCCCGAAAAAAAGCCGGAGACTTGACAGCTCTGCGTACAAAAAGGAAAATCCTAATTTATATAGGGGACCACACCCCTGCCGAGCATCTACTATACCTCTGATCTTTATAGTCTGATTTACTGAAACTGCTATAGCCCACACAAGAAAAGATTCGACATTTAAAGTTTACTCGCGTTTTAAGATTTTCCCAGTTTTGATGATTAAAATTGTTCTACATTCTTTTTGTCGGTTTGCTTTGCAATAATTGTTTCCTTGGGTGTACATTAAGAACTCTAACCAATTGTGTGGTAATATGATAAAGTCCTAACAAATGACTTCCTGTAGTGATTAATATATATATATATATATATATATATATATATATATTTAGGTCCACTAGAATACAAAAATTAATTCTCCACAAGAAAATAGAGTAGAAATGTTCTATTTATTAAGATTTACTGGGCCATACCAGGGATTAAGATGTTAGTACTTTCTTGATCAAGGGAAAGGAATCTCACTCTTTGCGAACTCTCTATGTACAGTATTTTATATTGCTTGAGACCGTTGGTTGTAGCAGCTGTTTCTTTTTTTTTATCAGTTCGTTTTAAGAGACGTGCAGTCTGTTGCTTCGATTGTTTTTTACGTATTTCTAAAATTTAAAATAATATTATTGAAAAACGCTGAGAAAAATGGGACTAGTAAAAAAGGTTGCTTAAAATGAAACCATGAGAAGACGAAGACACTGAATTCTGTACTTAACGGTGTAGTTCGAAAAAATCATGCGAGTTTGGTACATATGTAGAAATAAACTAATTATGTCAGGCACTTCAAAATTTTGAGACAGTCTCTTTACAAGCTGTACTACAAACTCAAATAAATGATAAACCTGTATCAGTTACAAAACTTTCCGAAAAAAATTTAAAAGATTTTTTAGATTATTGAATTGCAGAAAATTGATCCCTTTTAGAGACATCTTCTCGTGCTGGGTACACTTAGAAAAAAAAAAGTTTAAATACCTTATTCTATACAAACTGAAATAAACGATAATCCTGTATCAGTTACAATACTTTCAGATTTTTTTTTTTTTTAAATCGAAAATTTTGAAAAACGTATCACTCTTACAAAATGTTTTGCGGTGCAACGCCATGTTTAAGAATTTTTTTCTGAAAGTTTCACAAAAGGCACAGTTTTTTCGCTTATTATAGTGCATAATGCAGCTTATGAAGAACCATATCGGAATTTTTTCGAGGCTCTGGTGCTATTCGTTTATTTCAATTTGTGTACCAAGACCAAAATAAGTTTTTGTTTCTTCGAACTACAGCCTTAAAGCAATAATATCCTGACTTTCTCCATGTTGTTATATTTAAGACTGGCGAGACTGCTTTCTTTAAAGAAGAATACAAATAAATTTAATTTCAAGTTTGAAACTTTCCGTGTAAATCCATTTATAAATAATATATTTTTTTCCTCTCATGAGATATGAAACTAGCTCCTCCCAGGAGTAATATGCAAATTGTAAAAAATACATTGCATTAATAAACAATCTTCACCGCCCGGATTGTGTAGCGGATAGAGAAGCATTCTACCATACCAACGGTCCAGTATCAATTCCCAGGATGGGCGTGGATGTCATTTCGTCAGTCCGCCAGAGGAGGCGACGGTGGTTCACCCCTTAGGTGCCTGCATAATAAAGAGACCAATAATTCCGGCCTAGTAATGGTCAATGCTTATAAACGTCAAGTGCTCGCCATTAGAAAATAAATACATCAACAGTATTTCTTTCTCGAAAAAATGGCCTCTATATGATTGATCTCCTAAATCTGCATTAAGTGGCAAAAGTTGAATGACATATTTAAATATTTAATTTAATGTGATCCATTGCACAGGTTACAGTTGATTTCATCTCTATATCATCTCAAGGTATTATAAAAAAATAGTGTTTGTAATAAATTTTACATTTCAAAACGTGACTTAAAATTGAAAAATATTGAATTTTGCAATTCGGTTATAATCATCAAGTCTCTATGAAAATCAATAAAACTGAACTTGAACATATTACAATTTCATTTTTTTTAAATCAGAGGGAACATGACTTAATCCTTGCAAGCCTCACGAACTTAGTTAAGGAGATCACAATCCAATTAATGAGGTGCCCAATTTTTAAAACTTGTCTGCTTCGAATGATTCCCCATTGCAAGAATATGTTAAAAGGAATAATCAGTAAAATCTCAGAATAATCATTTTTAGTGATGAAATATGTAAAAGTCTTTAAGGGAGCACTGCACGTGTTAACTAGTCATCACAGTGCTCTGTGTTTTATTTAACTTACATTTCAGATTAAAATAACGAAAATATGTTTCCCTGCAAAATGTGAGTTTGTAGGAAAAAAAAAAACAATTATTTTAAGGCAGTATTTTTGCTGTATTTCACTAAAGTGCTTCATGCAATTTGCAAATTCGGAGATAAAATGAGCACTTCCTTTAGGTAGATTTTAGAGCTTTGTATCTAATTCAGTAAGTTTACGTGCTTGCCTTGGTGCTCTGGCTGAGAGACCGATCTACGTACAGCTCCGATAGATGTCATTTTGATTAAAACTAGCTGGGCATTTAACTGTGTTGTTGTTGTCGTGGTATTGCGTCCAATTATCTGCACGGGTCACCTAGGCCGAGAGGTTGGGGTACCCTCCATGGGGGTCTTTCTAAGGGTCCTAACCCGTATTTACGCTACCTTTAGAAGGAAACTACGGACGGTTAGGTCTGCCGATTCGACCTGGTTTTGAACCAGGCACTTTCCGTCTCCCAGTTCAAAGCGCTAATCGCTTGGCTACTGGTCGGGCGGGCATTTAATTACATGAATTATGTTCAGACAGTGTATTTTCCGGGTGGTCCAAACTGGCAACCATATTTAGACAATGATGATTCGGTCTTCTTCAAGTACCACCATTCTTGCATACTAATCAGAAAAAACTGGAAAACAATCAGAAAATATAAACTGGAATAACCCGGAAAAATCACTGTCACAACATGCGTCATAATACATTAGCAACCAGAAGTTTTTAGAATAATTCTGCATTGGTAATTCTCATTTCTAGACGCTTACGTGGTTCTTCTTCGGTCTTTCTTTATTTTGGCTGTCAAGTAATCTGGTGTTCAGATTTTGAACACTTATTTTTAGGATTTCTGGTGTCATGAAGCATTTCGGGAGTAACTGATCCTGGTTACAACCGTGATAAGTTAAGATGGCAAGCTGGTGTACGAAGTGTGTCTTGCCTTGTAAGCGAATTTGAGATGACAATTTGTAGTGATAAATTGTGATTCTGGTTGCTCATCATCCTTTTATCAAGTTTATCTTTGGTTAAATTTACCCTTGAATAACTGTGAAAACTATAGAAAAAATTGAAGCTGCAGTCATGATTTCTAAACTCATTTTTAGGATTTCTAGTGTCATGAAGCATTTCGGGAGTAACTGATCCTGGTTACAACCGTGATAAGTTAAGATGGCAAGCTGGTGTACGAAGTGTGTCTTGCCTTGTAAGCGAATTTGAGATGACAATTTGTAGTGATAAATTGTGATTCTGGTTGCTCATCATCCTTTTATCAAGTTTATCTTTGGTTAAATTTACCCTTGAATAACTGTGAAAACTATAGAAAAAATTGAAGCTGCAGTCATGATTTCTAAACTCATTTTTAGTTTACTTTTTAATCAATAATAAGATATAAATCAAGATAATAAATATGAAGTAAAAATAAATTTGATAAAGTAATAATGAACTACCAGAATCTTTATTATTATTTTACGCTTAACATCGCTTACATAGAGTGAGCCGTTCCACAAGCTATCAGGCTTTCATTCCGAAGGTCACCTTGTTATATTCATCCTGAGGTACCGAAATTCAGGAATGCAGGTTCAAAGATCAAAGACAGCCTACCGATGCAATTGTTGATGAAGACATCTACGTTTGATTTCCTAATTTCAGTATTTGAAATACCATCTTTAACTCTGGAATCTTAAAAATATAGCGGCCATGTAACTAGTGTGTGCATTGAAGTAAAAATGTACTGACGCAATAATTGGACCGAGATTCTTTTTTGGTTTTAAGACTCGTAAGTGGTAGTACAAATCCGCAATAAACCCATAATCCTACCTTACGGGAATAATCCTTCAACCTATAATTGCTACAATAAATACAATTTTCCTATTTAAGGGTACCTGAAACAAAATATCATTCCAGGCTCAAATAAAGAGACAAATTTTTAAAACATTTCCTTTAATTCTTATTTTACTTCCAAACATATAATATCTTATACAATTTCCTTTTCCTTATACATTTATAAATGATAACTGTGACATTATTTTTTGTTCGTTTGAGAATATTCAATAAGATTAATAATAAAACCTATATTGGGGTGAAAACGGTGATTATATACATAGGGGAGAGCGGGGAGGTATAGTGCGACCCAAGATTAAACACAAATCAATACAAAGTTCTTTTACCTTTTTTGCTGATGCACTGGTGCAGCATTTTTTATGTTTGATGTCTCGTGACATCTAGGTTGAGAGATACACAGTAATTTTGCAGCAGTTGAAGCTCGGAAACACTCATTGCACTTTTAATAAAATTTCTGGTTCACTAAGGAATTCTTTTCAATCATTTTTTTTTTTTTTGCACACTCACTCAACAGCATCAATTTTGAAGTCCGTTCACTCTGAACTGCATCTCCACTCTCCAGTCACTTCTCATCTCCCTTCTCATCTCCACTTCCAGACCTCTTGGGCCCCTTTTCGTTTTTTCTTTCGCTTTTTTTCCCAACCAATCCGGGATTCATTTTGTTCACGCCCGTTTTACGTGCATAATTTTCTGTTTCTACCTTTCTGTGATTGGTTGTTTCCTTATTTTATACGCCTCCTGACCTACGTCTTTTCTGCGTAATATTGGCCATCTGAGACAGTCTACTATAAATTTCTCTAATTTATTATGGGGCAATTTTGACTTTCCCCTCGTGACACACTTGGCACCATTATGTCTGAATATCGTAAATCAGCTGCCCACTATAAATTTCTTTAATTTATTATGGTGCAATTTTGACTTTGCCCTAGTGACACACATGGCTCCACTATGTCTGCATCCTTTAAATCTTCTTCGTGTGTGGGCTCCCCTTTTGCACTACATCCATGCTAAAGTTTTGAATCAACACAAATTGTTTCTAAATGAAAGCAACACTCTCTGCTCGAAACTTAGTTCACTGCTCTGTCTGTTTGGAATGTTTCTCTCAAATTGTTTCTACGCATTTATGAATACGTTACTTAAAATACATTTACAGGATAGAATGACACTTACTTTTAATCAATCTGATCTATATGTAGTTAGCTCTTATAGGCAAATTTTCCTTAATATCCTAGAAAATAGATGGCATTTACTCATATTCGACGGATGACTAAATTCTTTAAGTGCACTTTTTAAATAAAATGCCTTATTCATGCATTTATAAATAGAAAATTCAAAGTATCACTCGCTGAAGGAAATTTAAATCTTATGTAAAACTCCACCGATGCACGGAATGTCCATTCTTTGTTTGTTTTTTACTGTGTTCCCCAGATTTTCTACATAATTTGTCGTTATCTTGAATTACAGATTGCATTATCTTTATCACTAGTAATAGTAGTTTATAAAATCAAAGAAATTGTGTAACTGTGTATATTAGAATCACTACCGAAAAGTACAGAATAATACTTATTACATGTTCTCCTGCCAGTCTAGTGCGTTCGCTTAGAAAACACAATTGTGCTTTGAAGTTGAAATGATTTGGCTGGATGAGACTTTTTCACTGTAAAAGTTATATGTCTCATGATAGGAGTGAAATACTTTCCTCACTTAAGAAGACTGCTTATTTTAAGAGACAGTTAAACATATCCAGATATTTTATTTTTCAATGATTTTTTGAAAGCTGAGGAAAACTAGACAATTCAGATCACTATGAAAATATTTTTGATGACACATTAACGGGAAACTGACGGAATCATCTTTGGGAAAACAGCGTTAAAATTGGGACAGTTGCGACTACTGCAATGACTTGCGACAAATTGAAACATTGCCTCTGTGAAAAGGGGCGCAGAATATTTGTAGGAAAATACGAATATTAAAAATGTTATAAGAAAAAAAAATGCATTTTGAAACATCAAAGTAACTTTCAAAGTTCAAAAGAAGAGTCCTTTAGGACATTACCTTTCAAAATCAATTTAACTTTTCTTTAAAATTGCTCAATTCAAATGAAGACTATGACAAACAAAGGCAAATAAGGTATTTAAACTTTTTCTTTTCTAAGTGTACCCAGCACGAGAAGATGTCTCTAAAAGGGATCAATTTTCTGCAATTCAATAAATTTAAAGATTATATAGATGATGCACTCAAGTTAAATCTTGTGTCTTTGCAAAATGTTTTCTTTACAGATAATCAGACTTAAAGTATCTACCTCCGAAAATTAAAAAATGCTATTTATACAAGAAATTGCAATATCGTATTCTTTGTAGTAACGTCGTCGTTCAAAAGCTAGTTATAAAAGTCAAATGTATGACCACTTTTATTGCTTCCGCATGAAAATGTTTTATTTAATGCTTGTACAAACCCTATGTTATTCGCAGTTTTTTTTAATGTTTTGAATATTTTATTGATTAAGAATCTAAAGCTCACGAACAATATCCCACGACGTAACTCGATCATCAAAGATTAATTTCAGATAAAATTCAGAGTGAACTATGTTATATTTCTTTTACCATCGCGTATATTTAAAAGTAATGGAAATCAACTTTTGCGGATGAATCTGTTTAAAATATAGTCCAGTTGGAAATAGGAATCCAATCTTTGAAAAATCGCTCACAAAAACCTGAATATAGTTAAAAGTAATACAGGGTGGTCTAAAAGAAACTTCCCCTATATCTGAGTTTCTAGTGGCCGAACCGTTCAACCAATCGAAATAAAAGTTTAGATATAGTCATTTGAATGTATGGGGTCCAGATTGTGATGATTTAAAACAATAAACCTCGCACAGTTACGGTTAAAGTGACAAAATCTCGAAATTTTTGAATGGCGACACTCATTTTTTTCGTGCGCAAATTGATCAGAGTATGGAAAAACCTTAGGTGGCGATGGAACGAGACACGTATGACGTAAATTGGCGGCTTAAAACATTTGCAAAAAGAGCATCGTAAAGAACCAATGATAACAGAAGAGAGGATAGGGGAAAAGACTTTTATTCGAATTACAAGTTTTCCACGCGACCACCTTCGCAGACGATAACGCATTGCTTGCGGCAGATTGTCGATAGGAATGACGAACGTATCATGGCAGGAGGAATTTGTAGAACTTTCCGTTTCATGGCATCTTTCAAGTCTGACAAATTCCGGGGATTTGATGTGTACACCTTTGATTTCAGATAACCCCAGGACCAGAAATCCCTCGGAGTGTGGTCGGGGAACGAGGTGGCCACAACGCTGCAAAAGTACGCGTGATGACTCTATCACCAAAGTGCTGTTGCAGCACTTGTCGAACACTTCTGGCAATGTGTGGGGGAGCACCATCTTTCATCCATACAATGTCATAAATGACATTTCACTACTGCTATTTTGGAATTACGTAATTCTCCAAGATTGCTTTATACCAAGCCCTTGTGACGGAGCACGTTTGCATAGCACTGGATGTGACATCTAAGAATTTAGGATCCAGAGTTAAGCTTATGATTTCATCGTTTTAGCTTATGATTTCGCATTTGGCTAGTGCTTCATGCAGTTCCAAAATTCGAAGGCTATATAAGCACTCCTTTAGGTAGATTTTAGAAATTTTCGTGCATCTAATTTAGTCACTTTACGTACTGCCTTGGTCCTCTGGCTGTGAGACCGATGTACAAACGGCTCCAATAGATGTCAGGTTGATTAGAACAACCTGGGCATTTGCTATGTTGCTTTTGCTGCTGTGGGATACGGCCAATTATCTGCACGAGGTACCTAGGCCGAGAGGTGGGGTGCCCTCCATGGGGGACCTTTCTAAGGGTCCTAACCAGTATTTACGCTACGTATGGATGTAAACCACAGAAAACTATGGACGGTTAGGCCAGCGGATTTGACCTGGTTTTAAACCAGGCACCTTCCGTCTCCCAGTTCAAAGCGCTAAGCGCTTGGCCACTTGTCGGGCGGGCATTTAACTACAAGAATTATATTCAGACACTATATTTTCCGGGTGATCCAAATCGTCAAGCATATTTAGAAAATGACGATTAGATCTCCTTCAAGTTCCACCATTCTTGCATAATAATGGGAGAAAAACTGGAGAACAAACAGAAAATATAAACTCGAATAACCCGGAAATATCACTGTCACAGCATACTTCTTAATACATTAGCAACCAGAAGTTTTTTGAATAATTCTGCATTGGTAATTCTCATTTTGACACGCTGGTGTGTATATGTAGCACACCGTATTTAGGCTGTCAAGCAATCTGGTGTTCAGCTTTTGAACACTTTATCTTAGGATGTAGTTTCATAAAGATTTTCGGGAGTAACTGATCATGGTTGCTACCGTGATGACTTAAGATAGCCAGCTGGTGTACGTTAAATTTACCTGCGAGCAACTGTTAAAACTATATAAAAATTTGAAACTGCAGTCATGAAGAGTGTTCAGGCCTATAGCTAAACTGTTTATATATACATAATATTTTTATAAAAGATTGAGGGAGAGAGAGAGTGTAAAAATCACGTATTAAGTGCTAGAAAAATTTAATGAACGTTGTGTAAAAAAATATCTGTAATAGGTGAACGCGGAAATGTAGACACTTGTAAGGGGAGAAAATTATGCTTGTGCAGGCCCATAGCTAAACTGTTTTTATTTAAAAAATAGGCTAAATGTTTAAAAATACCTATACACATGTACACAAAGGAAATAAAAATGCAAAATTGCTAGAATATTATTAACAAGGAAGATCGATTATGCCAAATGTATCGACCATGAAACACTTTCCAACACAACATTTTTGTAATTAAATCTGACGAGATTTTAGTTAGTGGCTAAGGCAAAGCTGCATGAGCGATATCCGCCAGGGGAGAGGCCTTAGGTGGTCGACTTTTTTAAGGGTATCTAAAGTGTATTCAAGTCACATCTGTAGGAAATCGCCTAAAAATCCACACCATTAGATCGACATCCGCCCGCTGGGACAGACAGTGGTGGCGCCAATCCTACGGGGGGGGTCACCACCACTGACGCACACAGTGGCGTAGCCAAGGGGAGGGATTGGGGTCACAACACCCCCATGAGGAATTTTTCTGCCATACAAAATGATATTCTTCACTCCCTTATCACACACACCTTTACATATATGTGAATTGCACTAGTCTTAACCCCCCCCCCATGAAAAAAAATTTCTGGCTTTGCCACTGGACGCACTAAAGGGGGCCAAGGTGCGACCGCCCCCACCACCCAAGAAAAGAGAAAAAAAAGAAAGAAAGCATGTGCTTTTAAAGTCTTAACCTTGAATGTATATATATATTTTAGTTTTGTACTCTTGTACCTTTACACTCACTCAGTGGCGTGTCCAGAAATTTTTCATAGGGGGGGGGTTACGACTACCGCAACTCACATATATGTGTACGTGTGTGTGATAAGGAAGTGAAGTATATACAATTTGTATGGCAAAAAATCCTCATGGGGGGTTGTGACCACCCTATTCTCCTCCCCTCAGCTACGCCGCTGCACTCACTATTGTCATGTTACATAAGCAGTGGTCTAATTAAAGGTGATTAATATGGTAATAAATAATAGTATAAACTATAATGATCGGCAATATAGTGTGAACGTCTAATCATTTTGGTCAACACAGAGCAAATCAGAAACCATGTCTTTGAAGCAAATAGTCCCATTCTCGCTTTTTTTCAGAGTAGCATAATTATCATGCTTAAAAAGAGATGTACAATTGTTAATAGGCAGGTTGAAATATACTTGTATTTTCGTTGCGGCGGTAAGATAAAAAAAAGTACGACAAAGTGCACGCGTGTTTTTCATGGGATTTTAATGGCTTTTAAAAGAGCGGTAGAAGGGAATCACTATTTAGAAATGATTCTGACGGAAGAAATGGCCTTCGAGATGAGAGGAGCTCTCACATTCACTTGAGCTCGTCACAACAATTTGCTAGAATGGAAATATTCTGCATTTTTATTACCTCGGCAACGAAAATTCAAGTCGGTTCCGAACACACAATAAACTTCCGTACTCCCCAATCTTCCGTACCGTCAATACCTTATTTCTTTGTTTGGAGTGTAAACGTATCGCTGTCATTTTCGTGTGTTTTAAAAATAAAAGTTCAGTAATACCAGTAGCGTAGCCAGGATTTTATTTCAGGAAGGGGGAGGGGGGTTGGGTATCAAATTCAAAGCTTAAGTTCAATTGTAAGATAAACATTAAATTGTAGGCTAAGTAAAGGGTCCCATTTCGTGAGGGGGGCTGCAGCCCCTTCAAGCTACGCCTCGGAGTAATACCCCTGAATTATGCTATATATGAGACATAAACGTGTTCGTTGGGGTATAATTTCGTTTATAAATATATAAATAGAAATTATTCAGTGGCGTAGCTAGAGGGGGGGCTAAGAAGGTTATCTGTCCCCGGGCGCAGCACCTTAGGGGCGCCAAATTGTACATAAAAAATTCCCCATTACATTTTGAGAAATAGGAGGGGGCATAAAAATTTCAGCTGTCCCTGGGCTCTGAATACTCTAGCTACGCTTCAGACTATTTTTAACTGGGGCTGTAGAAACAGAAACTTAAAGACTAAGGAAAACAATTATTTAGGAAAAAGAGTTAATAAAATTTTAGAGATAACTCTTATCTATGACGTTATATTATTAAAGTTTTAAAAGTTTTATTTTCAAAAATTGAAATTATTAAAATATTCTATTCTGGTGAATTTGATAATGAATAGCAATATTCTAAAAATTTCAGATAAAAAATACGATTTTCGACAAATGGCAGTTTTTAACTATGACTAATTAGGTAATATGATAAGGAAATGGATGATAATGAATAATTTTGTATGAGAAAGGTATTTTAATATTAGTGTTTAATTTAAGATATTTTCTAATATTTGTAGCATTCACCAGGAATTTTAAAAAGTTTTACTTTGTGAAATTAAAACTGTGATTTCGTCGTTCTTGTAGCTTTTACGTCGTTTTGACGTAAAAGCATGATATGTTCGGGTTCCCATGTGTAGGAGGTATTGTCGCTATGCAATGCACCACTGGCAATGCATTCTAGCTTACAACGCCTAACAACTCCTACGTAACCACGTTTTTACATCATAACTAGGCCTCCAGATGTGACGTCATCACTTTCAATTTCACAAAGCAAAACTATTTAAAATTTCTGGTTAATGCTACAAATATTAGGAAATATCTTAAATTAAACATTACAATTAAAATACCTTTCTCATACAAAATTATTCATGATGATCTATTTCCTTATAATATTATCTAATTAGTCATGGTTAAAAACTGCTATTTGTCATATTTTTTATCTCTGCTTATTAAAATATTGCTATTCATCTGTAAATTTGCCAGAAGTTTTTAATAGTTTTATTTTGTGAAAATAAAACTTTTAATTGTAGGCTCAATGATGATGTCAAAGCCTGTGGAGGTAGGAGTTATAAGGCTTTCTATATCCAGCAGGCATTCCCACTGGTCGGGCGGGCATTTAACGATATGTAGGTGATCCCAGGTAGTGGATTTTCCCGGTCATCCAAACTGTGAAGCTTGTTTTGACAGTAAAGAGTAGGGGTCCTTCGAGTTCCACCATTTTTGCATAATAGTGGAAAAAAGAAAAACTGGAGAACATGTAGAACACGTAGAACTCAAATAACACGGAAAACCTACTACCGCAATACACTTTTATAATACTTCAGCAACCAGAACTTTTTTTTTAATTTGCATAGGTAATTCTGAACTTGCATGATTGGCTGTTTCATTCTTACTCTATAGAGGCTGTGAAGCGATCTGGGGTTCAGCTCTTGAACATCGTTAGGATTTCTGCAGTCAAAACGCGTTTTGAGAGTAACTGATTATGGTTCATGTCTTGATTAATTAACATGGACAGCTGGTGTACGAAGTGAGTCTTGACATGTACGCGAGTTTGGTGCTTGAAATGACAATTTGTATAGAAAAATTGTAATTCTGATTGCTCATCATCATTTTATCTTTACTGCAACAGTTAAAACTATATTAAAAAATTGAACCTGCCGTCATAATTTCTAAACACATTTTTAGTGTAATATTTAATCAAAAATCAATAACAATTTAAAAAATGTAAACGACATTAAACTTGATAAAATGACGATAAGCAGAAAAATCTTAATATTTTATTTTACTTTTTATTTTACGCCTTAACATGACTCATTCAGAGTTGCCGACTTTTTTACGGAATGCAACTTTTTGTAAGCAATTGATTATATTCTTTTAAAAGAATGACCAGTGTACACGTTCATCTTAGAAATTCTGCAATATTCTAAGCCTAACAATTATGTTTACATAAACTGGTTAATTATATTTCGTAAAAGTTGAATACGTTGCATACGACTCCTTAGTCGTAGTTAAAAATTTCATGTTTCCTTATGCGTATTAGAATACTTTAGCCACCATAAAGACGGCATGGAATAATTTTATTAGTCATTTTTAACTGACAATCTTACACGTTGTTACTTCCACCTCGTGCTATGTCTGATATTGCGTATTGTTGTAACCCTGTATTAAAAACATTTCTACCCTAGAGGTGTAAAAGAAAAACGTACTTTTAAATTAACAAAGTGACTGTGGAAACGCGAATAAAAATTGCGTGTTCTGTTAAATAAGTAGTTCTTTTTGGTAGATATAAAAAAATGGCTGTGAATAAAATTTATTTGTATTTAGCGCAGTTAATTTTTTTTAAAGTCCTTTCTCCGTCAACCTTCAGCCACCTCATTGGTGACCCGGACAAGGACATAATTTAAAGGTACTGTGCTATTTTTATGTGCTATTTCTCTGGAGAGATTATTTTTTTATATTGAGTAAAATAATCAATACTGACAAAATGATAGAGATAAATGCGATTCAAATACCCGATTTTAATCGGTCACATCCTGCCCTGTGGTTTATTATGTGTGAAAGCACTTTTGCGTTGGCCAACCCACAGCCAATTACTCAATCAATTACGAAACATAACTATGTAGTCTCGCATCTACCGACAGATATTGCATCTTTAGTTCGAGATATCTTGATGAAACTACATGACAGCGACCCGTACACGTAATTGACAACAGATGTCATAAGTCGTTCAGGAGAAAGCTCTCAGCAAGAAATTCGGCATTTGTTGTCAGGCGAGGAATTAGGTTCACGTAAGCCAACGGAACTGCTACGTAATATGAAACGCCGTGCTGAAACTCTCAATGTACCACATACCCTGATGATGGAATTGTTGAACAACGGTTACCAGTCAGATTACAATCAATTCTTGCTGCATTTCCTGATCTCGATTTAAGCAAAGCGGCTGAAATTTACGATCGCATTTTAGAAATAAATCCGTCGCCAACTGCATCATTTGTAGTTTCGCAGTCAGTTGAACAGAGCGCAGAAGATAAATTATTTCGTGAAATTGAAGAAATTAAATAAAAGAATTGATAATCTTTCTATTCAGAGAAATTTTTCAACTTTTAGAGGGAACCGAAATCGATCTCGCAGTAAAAACAGTTTTTCAAATCGTAATCATTATGTGTGCTGGAATCATTGGCGTTTTGGAAGTAAATATAGAGAAGATAAATATGTACAACCTTGCTCTTGGCGGGGAAACGAGAAGAGCAGAGTGGAGGCGACTTATTCTTTGCCGAAAGTGTCACGTCGCCTGTTCATTAAAGACCGTAAAACAAATGTCTCGTTTTAGGTCAATACCGGTAGTGACGTGTCAATAATTCCTGTGAGTAATCAACAAAAAAGAAGCCCACTACAGCAAACATTATTTGCAACCGATTCGTCAAAAATATTTGTGTATGGTCAAAAAATACCTTTTCTAGATTTTAACCCCTTAAGCGGTTTGCCCGTACAGTGTACATGCTACCAAAAATTGGCCTCAACTGGTTTGCCCGTAAAGCGTACGGACATAGATATTTTCTCCTTTCCTTTTCTGATTTGCCCGTATATTTCATTATTGTGAAGAGACTATTTAGTATTAATATTTTTCAATAGATGGCGTGGCTTGTCAAAGTAAATGAAATGCTTTTCATCCGGGTTTTTCTTCCTAGCGAGAGAGCGGGAATATTTCATCATATGCCTTTCAAAATATGCCTTTTTTGGAAGCATTTCGGTAAAAAAGATTGACTGCTTAAAGGGTTAATTTAAGAAGAAAGCTAACATGGCCTTTTTTAGTGGCTAACGTCAGTTCACCTGTAATCGGAGCAGATTTCCTCCATTATTTTGAATTTGTACCTGACCTACGAGGCAAACGTCTCAGAGACTTGAAAAGAAATTTTCAAATACCATGCCAAATGCAAAATGCAATATACATTCTGCGAAAAACTGTTTCTCATGAGAAGCCATATCATGATCTTTTAAAACAGTTCCCTTCAATAACAGCACTACCTGATCCCAATAACAGCACTACCTGATCCCAATAAGCCTGTCAAACATACCACGGTTCATTATATTGAAAAGAAAGGTCCACCTGTTGAAGCAAAACCTCGTCGGTTAGCACCTGATTGTTTGAAAATTGCAAAAGCAGAGTTCGAAAATATGTTACAATTGAGGCATATGAGATCTTCCAACAGCAGTTATGCATCACCTCTCCTCATAGTGCCGAAAAAGGGAGCATTGAAATGGAGACCCGCCGGTGACCATCGCGCCTAAATGCACAAACTACCAAAGATAAATATCCCATTCCATGTATAGCTGATTTTACAGCTGAAATACATGGTGCCAAAATTTTTGTCGAATAGATCTCGTTAAGACTTATTATCAGATACCCATTCACCCCGATGACATACATAAGACAGCCATCTGTACTCCATTTGGCTTGTTCGAGAGCACGCGCATGCAGTTTGGATTGTGCAATGCTGCCGCAACGTTTAAACGTTTCATCAACGTAGTGACTCGCAATTTAATCCTTTCGCTCCCAAGCTTTGATTTGGAATGCTTGCTCAAAATCCCGGAAACCCCCGAGAAATGCTTTTGTATGCTTTCCCCCAACAAACACGTTTCTTTTGTACCTGTGTAGATATATCTCTGTCAAAACAGGCGTGCAAAAAGTCAGTGGGAGTGCCTCCCCCGAAGGATTTGAAAAGCACCCATTCGTAAATGCAGCTGATCACTTTGTGATCACCGAAAGAGGGAAGGGGGTTACAATAGCAAACACGAGAAAGGGGTTTTTCACACTTGACACTTGTAAATGGATGTTGCAAAGCGCGGGCGGGACGAAGCTTCTTCCTGGCGTAAGGCCGGATCTGGGAGCGTGCATTATGAGCCGGTACGGAAGAATTCAGAGCGAAAGGGTTAAGGCGTCTATGCCTTCGTAGATGATATACAAATAGCTTCAAAGGACAATGAAGAGCATACTCAACATATAAAAGCGCTTTTCTCTAGATTTCAACAATATGGTCTCTGCATCAGTGTTGCAAAATGCACATTTGGCAAACCTGAAATTGAGTTTTTATGTTTTAATATATTCAAAAAAGGAATAACTTTAATAAACCGATAACTTTAACTCAACTTCGTCGATATTTAGGAATGTTCATTTTTTATCGCTGTTTTATCCCAATGCCGCTCTTTTGCTTGCTCCTTTGATACAGTTTTTTGAAGGCCACAAAAATAAGAATAAACGCAAATCTCGTTCTCCTGTTTGCACTTCGAGTGAACAACTTCAATGGAACACGGATGCGGAGAAAGCCTTTATGGATGCGAAAGACGCAATTGCTAAAGCTACTTTATTGAGACATCCGATTCCTGGTGCTCAACTAAGCATATGGGTAGATGCTTCAGATATAGGTGTTGGAGGAGCACTAATGCAACTTTCCGGAGAACACTGGTAACCCCAGCCTTTTTCTCCATGCAACTGAATAAAAGTCAACAGAAATGGTCAACATACAATCGAGAACTATTCTCCATTTTATAGTACTATAAAAAAATTCAATCATATGTTGGAAGGAAGAATTTTTGAAATATACACGGATCAAAAGCCATTGATATATGAAGGGTCTACGGGAAAAACGACGAGAGTCCACTTTTCGTCAATGTTGAGGTTTTTCTGCATTCTGTTGTTCATTAGTGGCCCTATTAATATCCAAACCCATAATCGGAAAGAACGATGAGAATACACTGAAAAAATAGCCCAAAGATACAGTTTACTGTTGAAGAACGTGGAAAGTCCAGTGGGCCTTTCGATTTTTTGGAAATCAGCTGTATTGGACTCTCATCGTTCTTCCCGTGGACCCTTCATATGCTTTTAAGCAAAATCCACATAAATGCTCACCGAGGCAGCTACGTTATCTAGATTTCATTTCTCAGTATTCTACAGACATTCGTCCTGTGCAAGGTTCTAAAAACGTTGTTCCATACACTCTTTCGAGAATCGAAATTGATTCTGTCGCAAAGTCACCTATGTTAAATTTCAAAGAGTTTGAAGAAGCACAATACAACGATCCAGAGGTAAAGGCTTGTCTAAACAGTATATCCGACTGCCACCTGTTGCGTGATGTATCAACTGGATTTCTTCGACCATTCGTACCGAGTTTATTCCGTAGGATCATTTTCGAAAATCTCCACAGTCTTTCTCATCCCGGGATAACAGCAACCGTGAAACTCATTTGTTCGCGTTATGTTTGGCCAAACATGAAGCAACAAATAAAGAAATGGGATAGATCGTGCCAGCAATGTCAACGCTTCAAGATTCGAAGACATACAAAAGCACTGCTGGGTACATTTTCTACACCTGACGCACGATTCTTGCAAATTCATAGGGGTATCGTGGGCCCACTACCACCATCTCATGGTTACAGGTATATTTTAACCTAAATAGATCGTTTTACGAGAGGTCCTGAAGCTATTCCCATCCCTGACATGGAAACAGATGGACTGATATACTTCCAATAGTTCTATTAGGAATCAGAAGAGCTATTAAGGAAGACTTGAATACGTCTTGTTCTGAATTAGTATATGGAACAAATCTTCGCCTTCCTTGCGATATGATAGACGTTATCCCAATCCAACCATGTAGTAATGACTTTGTCACGGAGCTTCGAAATAAGATGAGATGGTTAAACCCAATAGCAACATCTTGCCATTCATTCGACAAATGCTATGTACACCCTGATTTAAAGGTTTGCTATCATGTCTTTTTGAGAGTGCATCGGATGCGTGCTCCACAGTGTCAGCCATATGCAGGCCCTCACAAGGTTCTTTCACTATCGGCTAAAAAGCTGACAATAGAGTGCAATGATCGTAAAGAAACGGTTTCTATAGACCGGTTAAAAGCAGCTTATATATTGGAAGTGGCAACCCTGTATTAAAAACATTTCTACCATAGAGGCGTAAAAGAAAAACATACTTTTAAATTAACAAAGGGACTGTGGCAACGCGAATAAAAATTGTGTGCTCTCTTAAATAAGTAGCTCTTTTTGGTAGATATAAAAAATGGCTGTGAATAAAATTTATTTGTATTTAGTGCAGTTAAAAGTTTTCTTTTCTTCTTTAATTCTTTCTTTATCAACCTTCAGCCACCAAAATATGCTTCCCCTGTTACGTGGGTGAATTTTCCAGACTATTCTATTTCTAAACTGCGATTTTTAGGAAGGACACATTTTTATTTTAAAAACCAGGGGAACTATATTTTTCATTTGCAACTGCATTTTATTCTAAAATTTAAGTTCATTTTGTGAAATTCTAGTGATTTTTTTTCAAGTTTGGAACTTTTGAAATTAAACTATAAAGTAAATTCCAATTATTATGAACAATCTCATTCCACTTCGTAATCATGCGCAAACGCTTCAAATTGTTTGATAAGTGAGACATTTTTTAAACTTTTAAATTCAGCAATACCTTTAATTTAAGAATTTTTAAAGACTTACAGTTCGTTCCTATCCCATAAGTTTAATAAAGCCTCGAATTATTCTTGAAAATAGAGGAAAAAAACTTTTCAGGATGAATCTGTTTACAATACATTCCAGTTTGAAGTATGAAATCCAGTCTTTCAAAAATCGTTTACAGACATCTGAATTTAGGTGAACGTAGCATATTAAACGAGTTATTCGACTTTTGGAATTTTAGCAAATATCACCCATGTGTATGAGAAATTCCTTTTGAGAAAGAATAAATTATGGTCATAATCACAGATTGGTGAAAGTAATATTAGTGAAGAATTGTTATCAGGTTGTAACGAAAGTTTTCCGCCATATCTGCCTGAAAAACTAACTTCTAACTCCTTAGATAACTAATTTTGAACTTTCGTTACCAAACCTGCACAGTGTCACATGATACAACAATAGTACTTAAAGCTGTACTAATAATTTGTTGATATTATGTAGCTGACTTTTTGCAACACAAATGGAAGTAAATGATGGTTCTAATCCTCTAGAGTGATAGCTCCATTTGGGACACCTTATACTTAATGATAACTATATTTTTTACAGATTTCACAACACAGTGTTATAAAGTAAGCCTCTTTCTTTCAAATGCCAAAAATCGTTTGACAAAATATGAGCAAATACGCCAACGCGAACTGTGTGCTGACGATGTTTGCGGTGGCGGGAAACTTTCGTTACAACCTAATAATTGGTTAAACCAATTTGCTTTGCGATAAATTTATATTAATTAATCGTACACACATAACACATTATCAAATACAGATTTCTGTACCGTGTGTTTACCGAAATTTGAGAAGTTTATGAACTAAGTTAAAATATTTTATTTTCTAATATAAATTCAGCAGTAACATTACGTATTATTCTGTCAGAGAATATCGTTGTAAGAACAAGGATGAACGGTACATGTGCTTGTAAAATTTCTCTTCTGTAACAGATACGTTATTGATGTCGAAAATAATTTCTCCGCTGAGAATATCAAAAGTCAATACATTATACTAACTCATAAAATTTTATCTTTAAAATTGCACAAACATTATTCAGATAATATCACTGTTGAAAAGTTAAATCTCTAAACATTTGCTTTCATTGCACGATTTGGTTATAGCAGCAATCAAGTGTGAAAAGAGGATTCCAGTGTCAATATCAGGGCTCTTTATTACGCAAATCAAAATTCCCTAGATTATTTTGTTTGCACTGTCATAAACTGTGCGATCAGGAGGAAACCTCAAGTGAGTTGCTGACACATTTATAACATTAATTTTGCAACTGGGGGATTCATTTAGAACGCTGAATTATGAATATTAATGGAAATGTGAAATACCGCTCACTATGATTTGGAAACAATAGAATGTGTTGAATAATTAAAACTAGACCATCCAGATTTCATCGACGTATGAAGAAGGGTTTTAAATTTAAACATTTATGATTTTTAAATAGTCAGTTTAGAAAGATACTAGAATTTAGGTATGCTCATGACAGTTAAGACAAAAGGCGGTGTATTAAATTTCTTGTTATGTATATTTAGAAATTACTAGCCACCTCCGGCGACCAGTTGGTTCGCCATCTTAATAAATCTTGTTGAGAGAATCCTGTTCCTCACCGGCTTCCTTGGCAATGAAATCTCTCGGATTCTGAATGGAATTTAAAATTAAGATGGTTAAAAACAGGCGCGGCCCTAGGGTAAGTGGCGCCCCCTGCTAATTTAAAAGAAGGCTCCCCCTTTAATGCTGTAGTTAGTTTGAGTTCGAAATGACGCCCCTTTGAAGCCGGCTCCCAGATGCGATGCTTACCGTGTCGGGCCTCCCCTCGTTAGAAAAATTAGATGGTTAAATGATAAAAACCCACAAAAAGGTACAAATTATTTTCGTCGTATATTAATTCTGAAGAGCGTCTGGATATACTGGCCTTTATCAAAAAACGGAAAGAGGGAAAAAAGTAAGAAAATCTGAAACACTTTCAGATTTTAAATACGCACTACAGCACTATACCGGGTGATTCAAAATAGATGTTATGCGATTATTTTTTAAACCGTAAGTGATCGAATCATACTCTGCGATTATTTTTTAAACCGTAAGTGATCGAATCATACTTCCTATTACAAACTTTCGTCAAATTACGGATAGCTTCCAGATATGACATTTTTTTCTTTACTGGGGGTTGTATACATATTAAAATACGAAATTTAATTTTTATACGGTCCCTCCATTCCTAACCTTTATATTTAGAAGTATGTTGCTCTTTTCAAAAGTAAATTGATAAAACGAATCCCGTGTCTCTATGTGGAAAAGTTTCCGAGATATATCAATTTGAAAATTTTGGCATTTGTCGCCAAGCAATAAGGGGATGTCTCCAAGGTGAGAAAATTGTAATTACTTTTCAACTGACGTAAATTTATGTTAATAGTCACTCGATAGACACAGTTGACTCGTCAAATCCTAACACAGTAAAATTCTAGCTAAAGCTAGAATTTTCCTGTAAAGCATGTTTGGCAGTTTCAAGTGAAAGTTGCCACAAAATTGTAACCTACACCATTATTTTGTCATTCTATTTTACATTTTAAAATTCCTTCTCTAGAAACGTGACGTAATTAGTGGATGGCCCCGCTAAAATACTAAATTATCGCTAATTTCGTGAAACAGTACCGGTCATTTTAGGTAAAGCTGTACTTGTTAATTTTACACATTTGAACGTGTTTAAATACCTTTCAAAACAATGGGATCATTATTTAACTTTTATCAACTCATAGTTGGTCCTCTATAACATTATTTCACCTGAAAACCTAAGCCAACACAGTAGGTAAAGTGGTGTAAGTCATCAATTTTAACATTAATTTTCTCGCTAACTATTTCACTTAGAGATACGGGATTTGTTTTATTAATTTTCTTGGGCAAAGAGCAACATTCTTTTAAACATAAAGGGTAGGAAAGGAGGGACCGTATAAAAATTAAATTTCGTATTTAATATGCATACGACACCCAGGTAAAAAATGCCATATCTGAAAGCTACTCTTAATTTGACGAACTTTTTAAATTGGAAGTATGTTTCGATCACTTACGGTTTTAAAAATAATCGCCTTAACATCTATTTTGAATCACCCGGTATATTAAAAGCTTATTATAATCCATGGGTCTTCCCTATTTTCTTTCCTTATTCGTTTAAGTTGGAAAGTATATGATTATTGATGAGTGTGATTAAACACAATTAAAATTGATATTTCTAACATCCTTTTTCTAGATGTAACACCTTATAAATAGATGGAGAAAAGCTACGCAGAAAAATGCACAATTCCAACAGAATGAAAATTTCAAAAACTTACTCTCATGTGTATTCATAACCCAAATAGCAGACGATTAAATTACGACAAATAGCGCCGAGCGTTACAATCCTCCTCAAAATCGCACATCAACCATTTTATTTTTCGGCAAATTAAAAAGTTGCACATTTTAGTCTTGGAAAATTTCCAAATCCTATTTTTCTTTTGGGTATAAAACATTTCTTTCCTGCTCTAATTTCACATGCACACGATATTTTAATTAAAAACAACCTTACAAATAATCTAAACAAAAAAAAATCGTTATTCTTTTATTTTCATTTGAAGAGTACTTCAATTTTCACTTGCCCAATATGGCAACCTACATATGCTAAATTCTCCCTGTTTCCACTGCTGGGTTACAATTGCGAAATGGCGAGAGCAAAATTTGCCTTATGCAATAGGTTGCCTTATGCCTAAAAGTCCTGGAGAATTTCCATAAAAAATTTGGTAGGTCTAGGATCATCCGTCTATTAGCTAGGCGAGACACAGAGAAACTAACTAACTAACCAACCAACTGACATGTTACAGTTTGTTTTATTTATATAGATATTTAGAAATAATTATGACTATTTGTAATGTTGCATGTGTTTTTTCTGTTACGTGAATGATTTTCAAGGCTGTTCTACTTTTTAAACTGTAATTTTTTTGGAGAAATTATTTTTAGATTAAAAATGCGGAAAAGTATATTTTTCAATTGCAACTGATTTTGTCTTAAAATTTAAATGCATTTTGTGAAATTTTAGTGAATATTTATGTTTTTTTTTTACAAAATTAGTAAAACTTTTTATTATGAAACTATAACAGTAAACTGCAATTACTATGAAACAACTTTTCAATTCGTAATCCTGAGCAAGCGTTTCAAACTGTTTGATGAGTGATATACTTTTATAACTATTAACTTCAGCAATGCTTTTAATTTAAGAAATTTTAAAGACTTACAGTTCGTTCCTAGCCCATAAGTTTTATGAAGCCTCGTGTTTTTTAAAAATATAGGACAATAGCATTTCAGAATGATTCTTTTTACAATATAGTCCAGTTTGAAAAAGGAAATCAAATCTTTGAAAAGTCGTTCACCGAAACCTGAATATAGGGTAACGTAATTTTCAACCAGTTATTTGACTTTTGAAATTTTACCAATCATCGCCTATGTCTAGGAAAAACTCTTACATAACGAAAGAATAAATTATGAAAATAATGAAGGAAAAATTTAAATGAATCAGGAACGGTCGGAAGAAATTAAGGAAAATCAGTACCATTCTACTATAAATTGAATGTTAGTGTTGTAAAATGATTCGAAAGGTGGATGAACATTTTACTTTTTCTTTAATAGTTTCAGTGCCACAAGGGGAAAAAGTTTTTACCAATGTTTTATTAACATTTACTTGCTACGATTGAATTTAAAAACATATAAAAAACTCTTTTTTTTAAAGTAACGGACGGCAGTTGCCGATTAGGCATCCACCACTATCAAACAACAGCCCGAAGGTATTGGCCATTATGGGGTTACACAATAGTCGGCCAAAATTACCCCCATGAAGAGACGGACGATTTAATACTCAATCTCCAGCCGGATATCAAATCCGGAACGAAGGCGTCATAGAATGGCTTTTTAGTCACTGCACCATATGGGCATCGTAAAAAACAAGCAATAAACTGAAAATCATAAGAAGCTCATGCAGTTATAACATAAATTCAACTAAAGTTCATAGGTATATCGACTCATTGGATTTTCCATCAGGTTTTGGAAAGGGTCTCTCCAGAATGTTACATTATGCCTAGCTCAGGGTCTGCGAAGGCGTTACATCTTGCTAGGCGGAGGCGCTAAGTCTCTTCGTCTCGGCGGTATTATCAGCGCCGGCCATTGCTCAACCGTCCTCGCACACCTGTAAAACACAACTCCCAAGTCGAATTTTCCCCTCTCCCTAAATGAATTGAGTAAGACGCTTCTTCCCCAAAATCTTGCAGCATCCGATGTCTTCCTTCGTCACCTGTCGATTCCTTACCTTGGATCCTCTGATAACACCTCTCTTTTTTTTATTTATTTCATGCACCCACCCGTTTTCACAGATTTGCCTAGCCCTCACCGACTGTTTTTAGCGGATATTTTTGGTAGAATTTTCTTATTTCTAATTCTGGTGTGCTGATCTCTACAGCCATAAATTCAGTAGTATTTTCAAAAATGTTTTTTCCTTTGCGAATATACCGGGTGGTAATAATTAAACTTCCCTATAAACGTCATCCTACAGCGCAAACGGGTGAACAGTATGCAACGAAATTTTGTAAATGGGCTATACACGAGATGCGCACACGTAATTTCGAAAAAAAAAATTAGTTCCAAAATGTCCACCAGAAAGAGCCTTTTCGGGAAAAACATGAAATTTAACGTAATATACGACCAAAACGAAATACGGAAACAAGATTAACATTTACTGACTAGTTCCCGATCACCTTGTCATCGAACCACAATAAATAAAGGTATGGCATAAAAAAACCGTTGAGTTTGCAGAAAGAAGAACGGATTAGAACGAAATTGCACAAAGGGAGCAGTTGTTAATCGCGTCCAGGAACCACCTGCTATATAAACAATGCTTGAGAGCAGAAACTTTTGCGTCTTCACTAGGTCCACACATTTATTTTCACAAAGTAAAATTATTCAAAGTTTGGGGTGAATTTACTCCCGCATAAAATATTTTAATGATTTAATAGAAAATTTAATTATGCGACAAATAAGAAATTTTAACTATCACTAATTATATAATATGATATAGAAATAGATCATAATATTTTTTTTTAAATCAGAAATATATTTTAATTTTTATCTTCAATTTAAGATATTTTCTAAAATGTGTATCATTCACTAGACATTTTAAATAGTTTCGCTCTGTGAAATGACTACCGTGATAACGTCATCGAAGAAGGCCTTGTGATGATGTAAAAGCTTTTGTTCTCAGGCCTTCTATATCTATGAGGTGTTGGTAGAGGACGATGTAGGGAAACGTGCTCCAGGTGACCACCCTCATTCACTCGCAAAATTTCAAGTCGATGGACAGTGTGTTCAACAGCAGATCGTAACGGATCAGTTGTGAGACTTCACACGTGAAGCGTTATGGAGTTTTTTAAGTTATTCAACGTCGCAACACCTATACGATACACCATACTTTTTAATTACCGCATAACCAGAATCGCAGGGAATTAGATCATTACCTCCTGTACACAGAAATCCCGAGAACGGAAACCTTTACGACATCAGTAAGTCCACGAAAAAGACGTCATCGTGGTTTTATTTTCAAAAAGTTTTTTTTTTTTTAATTTCTGGTGACTGCTATAAATATTAGCGAATATCTTAAGTTAAAGATTAAAATTGAAATGCTTTCTGATGCAAAACAATTCATAATGACATATTTCTGTGTCATGTCATATAATTAGTGATGGTTAAAATTTGCCGCTTGTCGTAAAATAAAATTTTCTATCATAAGTTATTCAAATGTTTCGTGCATGAGTATAACCACAACAAATTTTAAATAGTTTTACTTTGTGAAAATAGAACTATGATGCTACCACGTTAGTGGATCTGACAGCTACGTAAGAGCCTTTTTCTGACGCTTTCTCCATGTAGAAAGTGTTGGTTAGATCAAGACCTCCTAGATATGGAAAGCCTTACACCTGCTACGTCAGCAAGCTTTTACGTCACCTTTTGGACTACATTTAAAAGTTTGATTGTGACAAAATAAACCTATTAAAAATTTCTGGTGAATTTACCCATGATTGGCAATATTTTAATAATTTGAGATAAAAAATATAATTTTACGACAAATTGCAGTTTTTAACCATAACTAATTAGATAATGTGATAAGGAAATAGATCATACTGAATAATTTATTATGAGAAAGATATTTTAATTTTAATATAAGATATTTTCTAATATTTGTAGTATTTACCAGAAATTTTTAATAGTTTTATTTTGTTATTTGAAAACTTTTAATTGTAGGCCGAATGATGCCGTAAAAGGTTGGTGACATACGAGTTGTAAGGCTTTCTATATGTAGGAGGCGTTGGTTAGATCCGGTGGACGTAGATTAAGAAAGCAGCGACTATTAACACGTTACTCTACGAAGTGTAGGCGCGAATAGCACCTTCACGGACCCATGGATATGTGGGGCACACCATCCTGCATGAAAATGGTCGATTTAAGGTCCCACCTTTGCTGTTGTTGCCGTACAACAAACGTCTGCAGCATGTCAAGGTACCGACAGCCCGTAAAGGAACAAATGACAGGCTCATTTTCACCGATTTCCTCAAAGAAGAATGGGCCAAGGATGTATGTCTCCGTGAATTCACACCAGACAGTGACCGTTGTAGACTGTAAGAGAATTTTAGTGTGGATCTGAGGATTTTCCTTAGCTCATATGCGGCAATTATGTGTGTTGACTGTCCCATTTAGGTAGAAATGAGCCTCGTCGCTCCATAGAATATTCCAAGGCTATGACAGATCAACAGTCCTTCTGTTGAGAAAACTGACTGCGAATGAGAGACTTGTCCCTATCAAGCAGCTCCTGGGTATGGCGGATCTTATATGGGAAGTAGTGGATTATGTTTCTGAGTACTTTTCGGACGGTGCTGTAAAAAATATCCTGTCTATCAAGAAACTGCACGCGCGCTACTGCCCGCAAACGCTGATGTCTGTTACTGTGCGTGAATAGCAGTCTTAACGAAATCAATAAGTACCGGTGAGACTCCTGATTTCCCCGTCTCTTCAAATCTCTTAATCATTTTCCGGTAACTTTCGTAGACATTGGCCAACGTCGTAGCGTCTTTCTAAGACGAAATTCACTAACTGCAGCAAAAGCATTCCCCTTGTTTTCGTAAAGCGGCCGTCATTAGTATAACCGGAAACATGGACTTAAACATGGCAACATCTGCAAACGTTTTATACCCAAACCTGTTTTGCATAAAGCTTCCTATTATTTTCAAGCATGAAAATCTCGAAATTGTTCTCCTGCAAGTGACAACTTTTCCCGGCTTTGCATTTTATTTCTCATAATTCTAGCTCTGAATTGTTAATATTGTTTCTGTATTCCGTTTTGGTCGTTTACTGTGTTAAATTTCATGTTTTTCTCGAAAAGGTGCCCTCTGGGGGACATTTGGAACTAGTTTTTTTTTTCTAAATTCCGTGAGTGCATCTCGTGTATAGCCTATTCACAAAAGTTCGTTGCATTCCGTTCACCCGTTTGCGCTGTAGGATGCCGTTTATAGGGGAAATTTAATCATAACCACCCGGCATATTACTATATCTCCAAATCACGACCTCGTGGCGTCTGTCTAATTTCACTGAATGTAATTTCACAACAGAGGTGAGCAAAGTAGGACTCGCGCCTCCTCAACTTTCTTGATAGTAAACCAACATTTTGAACTGCAATCTTGGAACAATTGTAGACTGTAATTTAAAAACGCTATTTTGCTAATCTGTAAGAATCGGTTGAGTGTCGATCGTGTCGAGCGTTAATGGCCTTATCACACTAAAGGGAAAATCCGAGCAACTTCGCGCTGGACCAACTTTTCCGACGGACTTGAAGGCGTGGTTATCTTTAAGGGTTGCAAAAGTAAACAAACTCTCTCCGACGCCAAATAGTCATCGCATCGCTGATTTGGCGCGCAAGTTTTTTATTTTACTTATCGTGCGTTGGTATATTTACATCGGATCGGCAGCAATCTCTAATTCCAAAGTCCACTTGAATGCGGCCATAATTTTATTTACACGTGATTCTGACATCGAGCCAAGCTTCGAACATAGTAGTAGTCGCCAATGCTTGAAATTGCTTATGACTTAGCAGGAAGAAGTACTCTGATTGGCCGAAATTTCGTCCGACTCGGATTTTTTCCTTCGGAAAGGAAAAAGTTGGAGTTCGCGTTCGTCAGGTAACGGCGGAGAAAATCGGCCGGAAACTTGATTTGCAAGGAAAGTTGGTCGGATTTTTCTCAGTGTGATAGCCCTATTAGATTTCTCATTAATTTTTTGACGAATTTAATTAGAGTTCAATCACTAAATGGATTTATTTTCAAATATGTTAGCTATAATGATGAAATGATTTAAAATCAATTTTTGTATAAATTTATGTACTTCGAAATGGCGGTATTTCAGTTATTGAGAATCCTGATATATCTGGTCTTATTTTTGCAGAAAATGAAAGCAGTTAAGATAGCTTGATTCCGATAAATGTTTGTCAGAAACAGTTATACGAGGGTTAAGACCATTTCCTTCTAAACTTTCTAATCCTTCTTGTTTCAAAATCATTCCTTTAAAAGTAAAGATTTTGGGGCAATTAAATCGTTTTCTAAAAGTTGTATTTCAGATAATAGAAATAGATGTTTGTTGTAATTTTGCGTTTTGGGCATGTAAGAAAACATGTTGGAAATAACATATTCAAGGGCTGATTTGTTAACTAATATGTTTTTTGATCAACAAAAATTTTATTAAAAGCTGATAAGCAAGCCTTGGATCAGCTTCTGTTGTTGTCATAGGATTATCATAGGATATAGGATTATCATGGCATAGAATGACTCGTGTCACCTCAACTTTCTTTCGACAACCAACATTTTGAAGTGTAATTTTAGAAAAAATATGATCTACTATTCAAAGCGTACATTTTGTACAGCAGTGAGAATCGTTTGCATGTCTTGTGTGTAGAAAATATTTCTTATTTTATTAACAAGTTTTATGCAATCGTAATAATTTATTAAGTTATTGCTGAGTACACGAGCTGTGTACTGGTATGATTTGAAAAAAAAATTCTGCATAACTCAAGCTCGAAGAACTAACATATGCTCAAGCCGGAACCCGGACTCAGTGTGTGATAGAATGATTCTCTAGCTAATGCACCACCTGTGCGGCTTTTAGCTAAATAGCATGGTTTCACCAGAATGAAGTTACATATCCTGGGAGGTTATAAGTAATACAAAACATGGTATACTGAGGGTGGGACTTTTTATTAGGAATTGGTACTGTAAAAATAACGACAAAATGTGTTTTCGTATGTATTTGTTACTTAGATGTTCATTGTTCGTTACTCGTTACTTTCTTTACTACTAAAATAATTCCGGATGATTGGATCGGATCATGCGCATCCGAATACGAAGGAATACAAGGGATTACAGATATGTATCCTAATAGTACCAATACAAAGTACATTAAAATGAGAAGTTAAAAGAAACAGAAAATTTATTTAACATTGCAGAAAGTATAAAATTGAATGTATAGATGAAATACATAGCATTAACCACTAGAATTATTGACTTTAACCAATAGACTACACATTAACTGTTTTATATAAATTCTAAATTATCCGAATTACTAAGAGCGCACATAGAAATCTTCCAAAGACATATTTTATTCCAATGGGCGGGCACTTGCTCATCAAGCATTCGCCACTACAAAGGCCCGAGTTACTGTCCATTTTATTATGGGAGCACCCAGTGGGCGGACAGCATTAACCCCTATGAAGGGACGGACAAATTAACTCCAAAGACATATATGCCTTTCTTTTTTCTTTTCTTTCTCTCTCCACTCCCTTTTTTAAAATTCTGAACGGTGGTTTGACGTGTCCATTCTTATCATAAGAAGTGTAACGGGAAGCTTGTGACTCGTTTTGCTTCTGAGCGCGGGTTCTCGAATACTCTGAAATCTAGGGATTGGGTCACATACATGAAATTCACAGGGCCGGGGATCTCAGTATGATACCAACTGCTTTGCGTCTGTACAAGCATATTATCTTTATTATTTGTAAGTACTTATTTAATATGAAAAACTTCTTTTCCGTGAGCATTTTTCGAAATAAATTAAAATTTACTATATTTTAAATTAACAGTTTAATACAGTTAGAATTATCTATTTTTAAGATATTTCCAGTTCTATTTCTGCATTTTTGGGATGGAGGGGGTTAGCCCCTTACGTGAGTGCGTATATGAAAGCATTTTTTAACCAAAATTAAAATCCCTTTCATACAGAAAGAACGGTTGCACCGGACTATGCGTATTCCATGAGTTCATGGGCGTCCATAAAATTGGGCAGATGGGGGGGTCAAGTCCCCCCTAAACGTCGACATTTTAAAAACATACTGAACTTTATTGAATTATTTTAATACCAGTGGCTTACGCAGGAGTGGGCATAGAAATCCCGGGTCCCTCCCGAAAATTTTCTTTTAAAATAAAACAATAACTTAAAAAAATGTGTTTGTTTCCATACCAAGTATTTTTTTTTTGTTCCAAATAATATCTATATCTATATAAATAAAGCAATGTGTAAGCTGTCCGTTAGTTTATCTATCTGTCTGTGTCTCGCGTAGCTCCAAAACGGATGATTGTAGACCTACCAAATTTTGTACGGAAATTCTCCACGACGGGTCTCGAATTTTTTCAAAATTCGAATTATTTTATAAGATATCGATTAAAAACTCGCAAAATGATCATTTTTGTTCTCGCCATTTCGCAATTGTAACTCTGCAGTGGAAAGAGGGAGAGTTTAGCTATCTAGCTTGCCATGTTTGGCAAGTTTATCAAATTATTCAGACTCTTGAACTAAAAATAAAAGAATAACGATTTTTTTGTTGTTTACATTATGTGTAAGGTTGTTTTTTAAGTAAAGTATTGTGCGCATGTGAAATCAGAACAGGAATGAAATGTTTTATACTCAAAAGAAAAATAGGATTTGGAAATTTTCCGAGACTAAAACATGCAACTTTTTAATTTGGCAACAAATTAAATGGTTGATATGCGATTTTGAGACGATGTGATTCTAGCACCAAGCGCTATTTATCGTCTGCTTCTGCTACTTGAATTATGAATATAACTGAATGAGTTTTTAAACTTTATTTCAGTTCGAATTGTGCATTTTTCTGCTCAGCTTTTTCCACATCTATTTCTAATGTATTACATCCAGGAAAAGGATGTTAGAAATATCAATTTTAATTTTGTTTAATCACACTCATGAATAATGATACACCTTCCAACTTAAAGGGATAAGGAAAGAAAATAGGGAAGTCAAATGGATTATAATAAGCTTTTAATATATAGCACTTTAGTGCGTATTTAAAATCTGAAAGTGTTTCAGATTTTCTTACCTTTTTGAAGTAAAACTTCTTTAGGCTTAACTAGGGAGTAACTCAGATTTTTTTCCTGACGGAAGTAACGCTCACGTGGTTTTGGAAAAGCGGAAGCTGCCTGCGATCGAACCCAACCAGCAGGCGAAAACTACGGTTTAAGAACACGGTGATAGAAAAACATGAAGAAATGGAACCTGCAATCGCGCCAAACTAGCAGACGAAAACTACATTTCAAAAGCACGGAAACAGAATAATACTTCGAACAAAACCAGCAGAGGAAAACAAAGTTTTAAGAACACTGCCATAGAAAAAGGCAATAATAGACCCTATGTGTATTCCATACCAACAAACAGAAGAAAACACCAGTTTAGGAACACAGTTAAAGAAAAATACCACAATCTCGATTCAAATCCTACGGAAAAACGTTTTAAGAAAACAGTGAAAGAATAATAGTTCAATACGGACACTTTCTGGATGCTAACCTAAGGTGACCATATTTCTAAACAGTATTTTGGGTACAAAGCAAGCATTGTCCTGGAATCCAAGAAAAACTTGGGGACACTAGAAAATATCTTTGGAGACCTATTCGAGGACACAACATATTACCATGCTAATAGCTCTTTATATCAATTGCGTATTCTTATTTCTAATAAATTAATGGAAGTATTTATAAATATTAATTTAAACCAGAAAAATGAAAAGAAAACCATCTTGAAACATTGCAATTTATTCCTAATTTAATGCTTGGCACAGAATTTGTATTTTTCAGAAGACATTGCTTTTTACATTGGCTCGTTTTGTGATCATTTTTCATGAAACCTATTACACCCTCTAAAAAAAGTATTCGAGTGCAAGAAAAATTTCTTACTTCAATTTCATATTTAAAGCATGGTTGTTCCTGAAAAGTGATTAATCATTAACAAAACTGAAATGGGAAATTTGACTCATAGTCGAATACTTTATTGAATGTCTGTACACGCTACACATACAATGACAACAAACGTTTTCAGAGATCGAATTTCATTGTTTCTCTGAGTAGAAGGGGCTTTTAGCTGTTTTATTTTTCTTCAATTTTTCTGAAAGAAATAAACTAAACGGAAACTTTCAGGGGAAAAAAGTACAAATCTCCCAAAAAAGTACAATCTCCCATAATAAAGAGACCTACAATTTCGGCCTATTGTGGCCAAATCCTTCAAGGCAGAGGCCGGCCATTAGAAAAAAAAATAACAATTTACTTTTAGTCATTGGAACATGAGAAAAAAATAATTTTTCTATGTATCTTAAACATCACTAGTAAATTTGCAATTCAATTACACATGCCTGAACACAAACATCGTTTACTGTAGGCAAGCACGACAAAAAACTGCTGATGGGCGAATTTATCCTATAAAAATGCATTCAAAATATTTTCAGCATTATTGTTTTTCGACTTAGTGAGTGTTTCCCAACATATATTTCATTTTACTAAAAAAAAGGCAACTGCGTTAGTGTGTACTTTTTTTAATTATTAGAATGAAAATTAAAATGTAAACCCAAAATGTAAGGAAAGGGAAATAGAGCACGTCATATTTAGCAAACCCATGCTTCATAACAAACGTTTCATTAGGATAAACTCCCGATTGAGCTTTTACTTCCTAGAAATGCATGTAAGTAAAAAACTCTAAAAACAGTTATTTTTTAACCCTTTAAAAATAATTAAAGGTTGTAAGAAGTTTCATATATTCCAAAATTTACGTTTTTTAAATATACGCACAAAATTTAAATGACGCACAAAATACAAATAAAAATTATTAATTAAAAAAGGATTTAAGAAGATTAAGGTAACTACGGTAAGGAGTGAATGAAAGAGAAACACTAGTTAAGGTCACTCGCTCACCTTTTTAGACTAATTTATCACTTGCTTCACTTTTGATAAATTTTAGTGCTCCTGTCTTCTTCACATTTTAAAAACCTGCTATTTTTTTAATCCAATGAAACATTTCTGTAACTTTTATAGTTCGAAATGAAGATTAATATTATTTGTTACATTTTCCTTTCCTTGATCCGAATAATAAGCGTAGGATGTGAGTGAAAAGAGTAGGATTGTTAATTGAAAAATAAGTGACTAAAAGTATTCCTAGATATTAAAAATGTATTTGTAAACATGAAACTGTCGATTTTATAATTTCGCTTTAGCACTATAATTTCAGAATGTAAGAGTAACTGCGCAGTAAAAGTTGGAAAAAAAAAACTTGGGTCTTCGAAAAAAATTTAAGAAAGAAAAATAAGCAATAAAATAGGAAAATATCGGTTTAAGAACATTAATAAAACTCTTACATTTCTGTTCGCCAAGAGCTATATTACTGATGTAAAAAATATTTTCTCTCCTGAGAATATCAAGTCAATACCTTAAAACATGGGGTGCAAATAATTACAGGATATAATTAACCACTTTTTGTGAACGGTAATATTTGTGTTTAAAATATAGGAAAATGTTCGAATTACGGGCACCTCGTAGGATCCATTTCCGAAAATTATTCAAAAATTTTACGGTTTACAGAAAGTGGTGAGTTATATTCCGTAATACTTGTCGCCTATGCTTTAAAATAATTACAAAAATTGCATGCTTAAATTCCTGAACATTAATCGGATAATACCCCTTTTGAAAACTTAAATCTCTTGACTCATAAATATTTCATTCAATGCATGGTTTGAGAACAGCAGCAACCCTAGTAGCACAATTAGTCCAAAAGACGTTTAAAACACGTTTTTTAACGTCGAAAAACGTGTTTCCAACGTAATTTGAACGTTTTTTGAATTAGTTGTGCTACTTAGTAGGGGAGCCCGTGATGCTAATTGGGTAGTTACTCCAGCGTCGTCAGGACCTATTAGATTTTGTAGTTTAGATAATAAGAAGAATAAAAAGTTACATAATGTTTCCTTTCAGTGGTGGGGAAGCGTATACAGACCTTCAAAGATGTAAAAAAAAAAAAAAAACAGTTACATGGAGATACTCGAGCGCGTCAAATATTGATAGTTTAGATGCCCCAGCGTGTCTTTGATATCAAAGGTATGCTAATCTGCCGACTTGCGTGATGGGGGTGGCCATCCAGAAGGGCAGGAAAAAAATGTATTTTGTCGAGCGCGTCAGATATTCAGAGGGGATGTTAAGTGAACCCTAAAAATGCTCCCATTCAAAAGACTGACGTTTCGGAAGTGACGCAAGCTCGTAGGGAATTTTTGAAAATCCAAAAAAAAAAAAAAAATCGCCATATTGAAATACTCGAGCGTGTCAGATTTTGATACAGAAGGTTTAGCTTGATGTTCCAGTCATGGTAGCCTAAATTCTGACCATTATTTTGAGGGGTATCATTAATCTGACGGCTAGAAATAAATTATGATTTTTTTTCAATATCCATAAATTGTGACGAATAAAAGCACGTAAAATTTTTAAATATTTACACTTTAATTTATTTAGAAAATAATATAAAAATAAAATGCATCTGTTGAAAAAATTATTTTCAATCTTCGTCGTCATCCGAAGAATTATCATACTCCAAATCTAATAATTCAATTGGACCTCCAATATTGTCTGCAGTTTTCGCATCTGTAACAGGAAATCGTTATAACCGTTAACACAATTTTATTGATTTCATGAATAACATGCTATCAAAGTATTAAAAAGAAATATACCTAAATCTGAAGCTTCGTCAATAACTGGTGTTATGACATCTTCGTATGCATCAGGTAACTGATTGCCAACAAACCAAGTCATTTGAAATTTTCCATCAACATTTGTGCACCCGTAATCTGTTGGTGACATGTCAATCATAGTTTTATTGTGTGCATTTCTCCACAAGCACGTAATATACTTCGTTCGCAAAAAGTGCTGCTGTAGCTCAGATTGGCAAGGAGGCAAGCAATAAGCATTGTATTTACGGACGTTCAGTGAGAAAGGCTGCGACGTATCTGACACTTTGTAGGTCTTATTAAAGATTTCTATTCTTGCAAGGTTGACATCAGCTAATTTTTTCAAACCATACAAGTGGCAGATAAAAGATTGTAAAATGTCAAAAGAATGTTCTATATTATGATTCTCTGACCCTACATCGGCAAATGTCTTCTGAAAAACATTTGAACCCATAAAAATTTGCAGAGGTTTTTGTTTTTTTTTGCCTCGTCTGTAAAGTGCCGGATTGTAATCGCAACCTGTTAGCGCATGAAGAGCTGATAGCGCTAGCGAAATTATTGGGCCGAGCTTAGCATAAAGAGCAGATACGTCAATATAACGGCGTGCATTGTGAACTCCAAGATCCATCCATATTTTAACCGATGCTTGGAGATGTCCCATATTGACCAACATGATGACAACAATATCTGTGTCTGAAGTTCTGATTGTAACTGTAGAATCTTCTTTTATTTGACTTGCGAAAATACAATTTTTGTATCTTCTTCTTCATGATCAGGGCATGTGAGTTCATGGTCGATTGTTCAGGTAACTTTATTATCGGTAACTGAATATACATAACACATATCATGATTAAGATGAATTGTTTCGTTACTAATACTAGTAGCCATCTCCTGATCAGCTCAATGATGAATTAAAAACTTGACAAAAGCTTCTTTGAATTTGATATTTCTTAATTCTTTCTGAAAATTTGGTGTTATTGTTTATTGAGGACCAAAGATGTAGAACTCCTTGTCATCTACACTAACTCGAAGAGCGTGCTCGTTATCTTTGATCGAGCCATTGTTGCACGCTCTAATCCTCATTGACGATCTTTATTGCTTTGGTTCGTATTTTTATTGTTTTGGATCGTATTTTTATTACTTCGGCTCGTGGAAGTCGGCAGATTATATTTTTTTCGTGATTCTTGCATCATTTCCTTCAAAATAACAAAAATTCAACCGCGCTCGAGAATGTCACGACAACATTTTTATTTATTTTTTTTTTTTCAATTTTGTAACCCTCCCACTCCCTTACGTTACATTCAAATCGTCAGATTTTCTGAATTTACACTTTTTAGCTAGTAATTAACCTACCTTATCTTAATCTGACGCGCTTCAGTATTTCTGACGATCAATTTTTTTTTTACTAATCTGAGGAGCTGCCCTAGACGCACGTACCTACATACAGGATTTATATTTGGTGGAGGTACTGAACATGATGCAAGGTATCCCCCCTATGTTCATCTGACGCGCTCGAGTAAATTCCCAAAAACACCACGGGCTCCCGTACTAACTAGGGAATAAGGCGTGAAAAGAGCACTTAAATGTCCGTACATGGGTTCCTTATTACACGAATCAAGATTTCCTAAATTGTTTTGTTTGGACTGTCATAAGTTGGTCCATCGTGGGAGAACTTCAAGTGAAATGCTAATACGTACATAATGTCAATTTCGCAGCTGAGGGAGTTCGTTTAGAACACCGCATAATGAACATTAACAGAACGTTTGAATTAAAACTAAAGAATCCTGATTTTAGTGACACTTTAAGATAGATTTCAAATATAAATATTTAATATTTCTAAATTGTCATTTTAAGAAGATATTAGAATTTAGATAAATCCATGACAGTGGCGCTGACTTCCCATAATGTCTGTAGGTGCTCTAAACGAGGGAGTGAGTTAAGTTAAACCCCCTCCCCTTACATCAGTTTTCATTTGTAAGTGATATTATTTATTAGAAAATGGTTTGTCAAACGTTTCTCAAAATAAGATTAAAATACTTGCGATTGATGAAGTATCTTCAAGCTGGTTAAAATGAAAAATATGAATGGACGAGTTATAAAAAATTGCACGAGTACTTTGAATGCTAAAGATGCGGAAGATTAAAGTAAAGTCGCATCCCATTTTACTGAAAGATTACATCATTCTATGTCAGAAACAGTTTCCTCTACTATTCAACCTTCTTGAAAGGTGGTATTTTATTTTGGTTACACCACCAGAATGACCTCAACAGTTACTACAAGTATTTTCAAAAAATTGTGTGCAAGTTGGATTGCTTTTTTCTTCTACTTGGACGTATAAATTGCAACCGCAGTGGTGGGTGACTGCTTCCGGCGGTTACATTTGAAATCAGAGTGACAAGTGCGGCCGTTAATGTTTGGCTTGCGAACTCGTGGTGCAACTATAAAGCTTGCATGGATTTCTAAGTCTCCCTGTATAATGAACAACCGCATAATCTAATTGCTCTTGGTCGTTCAAATGAGTTTTCAGAATAGTTCACTGTATTGTACGTAGTTTATGCAGGGAGTCATGTTAGACTGCGCCAGAATGCTTTGTTACTTACTGTATATCCTTGTAAACGTTTTTCCCTTCATTGAGACAGCATGCTAATTGTAAAGAGCAAGATGTTGTAACCAGCCACTAAAAGTTTTTTCGCGAACAAACCCTGAGCATCAGAAATATTAGCCTCCGTCTTCCATTGCACCGTTTTTGAACCGAATGAAACAATATCTTCGAATTCCAGCCTCTGTATTGATTTTTAGCTTCATGTAAGCATCCGTATAGTCGTCCCGTTTTGGTGCAAGAACGTTTATCGAAAAAAATCCACATGTAGAGTTCTGTCAAGATCTCTCACCGGAATCGCCGTCGCTGCAAGAAGTGAGACAAACAGGAACAAGCCAACAGAAATTGTCTCTTGAACCATCTGATAATGTCTGAAGGAAGAACAACCTCCCTCAAAATTCCTACTCAACGAGTGAATAGGAATTATTTGCATCGAGTTTAAAAACTCTTTCTAACTCTACTAGTGGTTCATGGTGCTCGAGATGAGAGCAACAATCAATCGAAGACAGCATAACCATTTTTAAAACACACACAGAGCTGCCATGTCTCCGGCTTTTTCCCGGAGATTTCTCACCACAATTTTTAGACAGTTTTATTTTGGATTAAATAATTGGACTTATCATAAGCATAAATTTGTTAGCAAAAGTTACTGATGGGAAATCTCCCGAAAAAAAGCCGGAGACTTCGCAGCTCTGCACACGTTACGTAGCTGCTAACAGAACAATGTTCAACAATTTCAATATCTGCTCGGACGGTTATCTTAGGCGAGAAGTTGCGCCATATGTATTTCTCAATTTGAAATATTTCGCCACACATATCTTGAATCATTGAGTCTCTGCAAACTTCCTTTTTACTTCAGAGTGCCTTCTGAATAATCTGCAGTGACTGAACTTGTCCAGACTCAATTTGTCATCACTTTTCCCGAGCCCAAAAATCAAATGTTCATTTTCATCACTGTACAATATCTGTTCAATGAAAATAGAGAACAATAAATCTCGTCCTTTATACCAATTATTTTGCCAGAGTGTTTATTTTCTTTTTCTCATTCTCCTTCCCTTTTCTTGCTTTTTTTAATACACGATCCTAATTTTTCTGTAAATGTTGAAGATCAAAAGCACTCATGGGAATGACTCAGAAAATTAGTTTGAAACAATCTAAGCGTTCAGTACGCATAACATATTTTGTCCGTATAATAAGACCCAGAGGCAACTACAAAATCAAAGCCTAACAACAGTTAAAACTTTATTCTTAAATTAAGGATTTAAGGATGCGTTGAGCACCCATAGAAATTTTGATAGGTGTGTGTATTCGATAACACCCACCCACAGAGAGATTAATAATACTAGGTTTTAGTCTTCAACAATGTAAATTGAATGCTTAGAAAAGACTTCTGTGGATGCTCAAATTCTAAAGAATTACTCACACGAAAATCCGTTACCTCAGCTCTTCTGATTCAATTCAACTATGTATACTATCTGTGTTTACTCAACGTCTTAAACGTTTGACAGCCGTGTTTATGGAAAAATCCAAAGACAGCAGCATCCATCGAGTTTATTCATTGAGCGTCCACACAGATGATGACCAACGCGAAGCAAAATTTTATTTTAAAATCATGCAAGCACTGAGCACTTTCCAGCTGTCTTTATGTTTCCAAGCACCCACGAAAACTTTCCTGAATCCCATACGTTTTGAATCATCCACAAGGACAAACCTATGAGGAGATACATTTTGTTTCATTTTATAAACAAACTAGCTGCGTGCCCCTTCTTCCCACGGTAGGGAACGGAAATTTTCCTTACATGTGTAATTGGAATTAATTCCAGTGATGTATAATCTAGAAAAGAAGCAAAATTATTTGACTCTTGACGTAAAGTTTGCGTCATGAGTACAAACCTGGCATCATTGCAATATAATCACTCAAAAATCTACGTCAGTGTCATTCGCAATTAAAAAAGTGAAAAGCTTAACGGTTTGCACAGAACTCCTCACTTTCAACCTTTACTTGACTTATTTCTACATCATACAGTTTTTTAAGTTCAAGTTGTAGCATTAAATACTTCAGACACTATATAAAATGTACAACCGTTTATCATACTTCATACGGAAAAAAGCGAATATTTTACTAAAATCATAACTGCATGTAACAAAACAGAATTTCATTTTTTAAAAATGTTCAAATAATCTCCTCTGTTGAAATTACTGCGGGGATATATTAACGCAAATTAGAATTACTTATCGTTTAATTAGTTGTAAGACAACTGTTGAAAAAGGATGTTTGTGTGATTATGGCAACACTACGCTAGGGTGATCTGCCAAGGATGAGGGTGCCTTGGTAGGAGGTCTTTCTAAGGGGTTCTAAAACTCCAGACCGTTAAATCTACAGCCGCGCGATGGGACCCGAACCCGGGACCTTCACACTTCGGGAGGAAAGATGAACAGAACACTTTTAATTTCATGAAATATTTATTAACGTGGTACATTGTGATTTATTCATGTTATCCTTACAAATCTACTAACATTACCTATTACGCATATTAATACTATCTATCTTCAGTTCTAACTCTTTAGTGCTCGATTTAAATAAACAGCTAAGATTACTTGGCACAAATGGGACCTTTTTATTCTATGGTGATTCTTTGCAATTTACGCATTAGCATAAGCAATTATCATTTTACATTATGGTTGCCATTAAGGAAGTTCTCCATATATATTTAATTTATGCATAGTTTTGTAAGATTGACGAATTTTGCACCGCAAAACATCTTATCTTGCCGTGGTGATAATATCCCAGCGGTGCCAATTTAAATATCCTTGTATCCAATATAACGATATCTTATTAGTTCTCCATGGTTCTGTCTCGTGAAAAACATCAAACTGTGTAACCTCGAGAAGCTATTTAGAATCGCTTTAATTGCGACAGTACGTTAGAGTTGCAGAGTTTACAAATTTCACGTATTTTTTAAATTTATGACATCACTCTTGAACTGCCGTTCGTAGGAAAATCACCTAATTTATATAATTTTTTCGTTTTTATTTTAAAAGAGGGAGAAAGGAATGCTTCATGATTTGTCGAAATATCAAAAAGTTATGACTGATAGAATTCAAGATGCAACAGTTTTAAAATTATTTTACGAAAAAAATCGTCAAAAGATATATATAAAAATTAATAAAAATCTGCAAATTATGTTACATATTCAGAACAAACTGTTTTTAGAAGATAACTTTCTCCTCTATCCGATGATGCAAATGCCATTTTGCTGCAAGCGTAATTACCGCCGTTATTACGCATTAGGTGAGAAAAAATGCCAAAAATCGCATAAAATACAACATAAAAAACTTTCTAGGTAGAATTTTGAAAAAATCGCTTCGAGGTGCAAAATTTCATGCTCAGAACTTCCTGAGTACCAAATTCGGTAATTTTGAATGTAGCCGTTTATCCGTAATGCCGTCGACAGACAAACACACACACACACAAACCCGCAGACATCTTTTATAATAAGTAGAGAAGAGTTGATTTCATTTTTTTTTAATATTCATAATTCCTTCCCCTCCTCGAGAATAATTTTATATAACAATAATTGAGTCTGAATATTTTGTAAATGATCCTTTTTCTGGAACCAAAAAACTATCTGGTTTTCGGAATTTCTTTCTTTTTTCTACAAATTCACTAATTCTGATAGCTATATATTTGTGAGGGTGTTTGGCACCCACAATATTTTTCTAATGGGTTCTTGAGCCTTGGAGTACCCACGTAGTTGGCGCCACTGTTTCATGACAGTTAATACAAAGGTGATGCATTTTAAATTCTCATTGCGATTCAAAATGGTGCACGTTCTTTAAATTACGTGAGTATCTCTTTGGTCTGTACTTTTTAAATCTGCATTGTTAGAAAAATATTCTTGTAGATGCAAAGAAATTGTAAACATTTGTTTTCATATGCAAGTGAATTTGTATTGTAAAATGCAAAAAGATTTCATGTTTCTTAAGCAAGTTCAACTTTTGTATAACACCATAGAAAATGTTAGAGAATGTAAAATTGATCACACTTTGATTTATAATGGTCTGCATAGTACCAAATGCTACATATCGTACGTTGAGTGCTGCACTTTTAAAATATTCAATTTAGCACTATAATTCTAATTAGAAAGATTTATCTAATAACTCGCACTTACTTTTCATCACATAATTTTTTTAGGGACCGTATTTTAAAAATGTCTAAAATTTCTTTTTCAGGGTAAACCTGTATACAGTATAGTCTAATTAGAAAATTGAAGTTCAACCTGTGTAAAGTCAATCAGCAAACACTGTGTATAAGTGCATGCAATATTGAGTTGTTCAACTGTGTAGACTTGTGTTAGCAGTTACTGCATTGACTGGAGCGCAAAATACAGGCATAATAAAAGCATAAAAAATATAACATGTATATACTAGAGCATGGGGGGGTTATGGGGGTCATAACCCCCCACGAGGAATTTTTTGCCATACAAAATGTATATTCTTCACTACATTATCACACACCCGTATACATACATATGAGTTGTAGTAGTCTTAACCCCCCCCCATGAAAAATTTCTGGCTACGCCTATGTACTAGACGTTTAACAATATTCCCATTTTTCTGCCCGAGTCGTTGCCCACAGAATATTTTGAGTTGGCTGAAGTGTGCATATCCACAGTTCATATCGCTCCTGCTGCTTCGACTAAATGGTCAGAATTTTTTGGAAATTTTGTCCAGATGTAAAGTTTTTACTCTAGGATTTCAGTAATCCGGACATTTTTGTAATTCGAATAGTTAGTCCCAGGGTCTATGGATTTAAAAAGTATTTAGTAGGGGTGTAGTTAGTAGTGGCTGAATTTGAGGTGTGTTTTTATAATAAGTGAAAAGTAATTTTCCTCGCAGCCATGAGAGATATCTACTGCTTGATTCCACTGCTCTTGGTTAAGAAATTTGTGAAAAATTAAAAATTTCACATTTTTTGGTAATTCTTGTTTTGAACGATTTTAGAAATCGCATTCCATATTCAGTAGAAATTTTGAACAGCTAGAATGAAATAGTCTTTCTTTCCACGATGTAAAGAAATTGAGGCAATATTTGATCATCCTTCCGAAAAATCATTATAAATTAGAAATTTAAGAAAAGTGACAGAAACCATAGCTGCCAACTACTCCGGAATATAATCAATCACTTTTCTTAAAAAGGAATTTTTTGCCCCAGCACCCTTGTCTGGCGAAAAACTTTTCGGGGCACTTTTCTCAGGCTAAACTTTTGCGGCAGGTCAAACAATATGAATGTACGGGATAGAATGAAACAGTTTGGATTCATAGCAATTTGGATTCATTATTTTTTATGTTTATAGGGCTAACAATGAAGAAATTTCCCTTGTTTTCCCAAAGTTCTCCCTTGGGAATGGGATATAGAATATTGCCCCCTCCTGTTCTAAGGGAGTTTCTGTAAAAGAGAGACGACTGGAAACTGTGCGCTCTTGAACTCGACTGAAATATTTTTGCTTTCGCCCACTTGTTCATCGGCTAGGCAAACTGTTTGTGAGATATCGGTTCAAAGGAAATGTTTTGATTATACTCCCCACAAACACTCTTGATTATCTTTACAGCTGTGCCCACCACTTCCTAGATATAAAGGGTCTAAGAACAGAACATTTTGCGTCATCAGTATGTCCACTAAAATGATGTCATCACACATTTGTTTTCACAAAGTAAAACTATTCAAAGATTGTGGTGCATTTACTATCGCATAAAGCTTTTTAATGATTTAAAATAGAAAATTTAATTTTACGACAAACAGGAAATTTTAACTATCGCTAATTATATAATATGATATAAAAATAGATCATAATAAATAATTTTTTATCAGAAAGGTATTTTAATTTTTATCTTCAACTTAAAATATTTTCTAAAATTTGCATCAACAATCAGAAATTTTATATAGTTTTACTTTATGAACGAAAAACTGTGATGACGTCATCTTAGAAGACCTAATGATGACGTAAAAGCTTGGTTCTCAGGCCTTCTATATCTGGGAAGTAGTATTGTGCCGCGGCATGCAGCTCGAGAACCTCTGGCTCAGGTTATATCGAAAGTTCCACTCTTATTGTGCGAGGTCGCTAGTATATTGAAAATAGTAACAACAAAATTACTTTGTATAAAAAGTGGTTAGTTATATTCTGGAATAGTTGGTATCTATGCCAAACTGATTTTACCTTTCTCATTCGAAAGAACGTTCAAATGGGACGAAAAGATTAAAATTCTGTCAGTTCAATTCAGAATGCCTTTGACAAATTTTTCGGAAGTGTAACTCAAACTATAAATCTGATCTGAGCAGGTTAAGAAACTTCGTCTGGTCTTGATCAAGTCGAAGGAGAACCAATGCTCCATTTCGGAAGCAAATCAAAATGCAACGGTGAAATTAAGGAATGGACTTCCCTGTGAGTTTGATATCCAGCGCTACTGCTAGCCGACATCTGTGGGCATTTTCGGAATGTTTTCGGAAGTTTATACTCGAATACCTAATTCCCCCAGGCAGTGCCGGTATATGGAACTAGTCGTATTATTCCCATGGAGTTAGATATTTTAGCAGGGAATTAAAGATCCTGATTCCTATCGTTGAATTCCATTTTTAAATGATTTTAGTACTACTACTATTACTACTACTACAAATAATAATAATAATAATAAATTGTTACTGAAAGCTATAATAGTTAAAGATCATAAAAGAATAACGAAAATATCAGAGAGTCAATTATCACTTTAAAAATATATTGAAAAAATCACTAATTCTTCATATGCTTTCATAAAGTGTTTAATGACTGGGCTGTCAAAGCAATGTCTATTTTTATACATTTCCATAGCTGCCAACTATTCCGGAATATCATTAACCACTTTTTTCGAACAGTAAATTTCTATAATAAATTTTTCAAAACATTAACCGACTCTCAGGCCAAATTCAAACTTTCTGCTATATTTTAAATGATTTCTGTCTTTTTTTAATTCCAGTCTTTCTTCAATTTTTAGGAAAAATTTCAAAACTCCCTGACAGTTAGTAATTTGTAAAATTATTTTTCATATCAATTACAATTTGTGCAGGTTTTTCTTTTCTTTTTTTTAAGAAAAACATAATACATCAAAAATAATGCAAATCCTTTTAAAAACAAAATTGACCAGTTTTCATAGTTCGCGTGATTTGAACTGCTATCACAACAAATATTTCTGCAGCTTATAAATACTCGCCTTTTATGTGTTTTAATAACCTCCATTAACTTTCTAAGCAAATTACTTAAGAAAAGTAAAGAAAGCTTTTATTCATACTCATTAAACACTGCAAACATTATCCAGCTATTAAGAAATTATCTTAGTAATTTTACGAGCAAATTGCTTTGAGAACGAAGAAAAGTAACTTTTACTTATACTTATTAAGTTTTATAAACATTATTCAGCCACGAGCAATGCACCTCATTAACTTCTTGAAAAACTTTATATGAAAAATTTCTCTTTTCTGCAAACTCATTAAATCTTGTGGAAATTATCATGTTATTAGCAGTACATATTCATATAGAAACACATCTTTAATATGTTCATTAGAACATGTTTGTCAATTACAGACTTTCAAAGCTCTTAGAGTTGTTATAGTCCTAATAAGTCCTTGTTAGAATATGAAACTCGAACTTCTGTTCTATATCAAAAAGTATATTTTAAACTAAAAATAACTATGTATGTTTTTCAGTAATTACCAGTAGGATTTTAAGAATTCAGGTCTATTGATTATATTTTAAAAAATGAAATGAAGCATAAATAAGTAATATCTTGATATGCTAAAGGAAAAAAATAATATGTAAATATATATAAATATATATAAATCCCTTTAACTTCATGAATAATTTTTCTTTTGTTTTATAGAAACTTTTATTTAACAATGATAACAAAAAAGTAACAGAAGCTGAAAAGAAAACCTAAAATCGGTCTTTTGAGTAAACTAATAATTGAAAAAACTATTTTTCAATTATTAGTTTACTCGTTTTATTACTAGTTTTTTAAAGTTCTTTTTTTCCGGAATATGATGTTGAAATATAAAAATTCTCTAACAAACACTGTAACACAATTATTATTTTTAAAGAAAGAATTCAAATATTGCATTCCCTAGAAAATTTTATTTTATATGTTCGGATTAATCACTAGTTAATTCTTCAAAGCTTTTACTTTAAAAGAACTTCGATTCTGCTCATAAAAATTACATTTCTTCGCTGTGTGAAACTTAAAAATCCATTATTTTTAAAATGCATGTTTTTAAAATCATTATAGAAATAATTCATAAAAGAAACTGTGATTTAAAATCTAGTAAATTTTGAATGTCAGTCTGGTACAGCTGCCTTTAAGACAAATATATTTTTATATAACTTGAAATTTCTAACTAAAGCATGGTTTACAAAAATGCTCATAAAATAGAAAACACTACACAAAAGTACACTATTTAATCCGCTCTTATATTAAACGAGGAATGTTTGTGTGTGTGTGGGTGTGTATGTCCGAGCGATCTCGAAAACTGCTCTAAGGTTTCTTTTTAAATTTCGTACCTGGGGGTTTTTTGGGCCCGAGAAACAATTGAGCTAGGTCACGTGATTGAAAAAACTCTAAAACACTCAAAATTTAAAAATTTAAAATTTTTGGACTGTAGCGCCATCTATTGAGCGTTTGAAAAACACACTTGATGCAATCTTCCTAAAAGGGACGCTCAAATAAGTTCGGGGCTGATTAAAAAATATACGCCATCGATATATAATAGTAAAAATTAATTTCGCAAAGAAACAAAATAAATGGAACTTGATATCCAGTACACAGACAAATAAATATTTTAGTAACTAGATATATTACACCATTCAGCTACATAAATTTGTTTGGAATTAAAAAGTTATTTTTATTTCAAAATATCGTCCTGGCAGCCAGTGAAAGAAAAAGAGAAAAGAATCTTCGTTGCCATCCCCGCAAGCACCTTGATGGAATATACGTAAATAATTTAATTATTTTTAATTCATAGTTATTAATACAAAACTATTCGTAAATCTTATGTGAAAAATTGCCTGAATTTATTACAATTATCCTTTTGTAACTAACGTAGAGCTAAATGTATTTTCGCGTATATACTAAAACAATAAAGATTTTTCATGTATTTTATTGATCCATATGATGAGAATTTCAAAAGTGCATAAAAGTTTCAGCTTAGCCGAATAATTTAATTGAAAATGACACCCTTTTCAGTCATTCACACTAAGAAAAAAGATCCTGTGACGTAACATGAAAATTCCATTTCTTTTCTTTTCTTTTTTTTAAATAACGGCACTAGATTGAATTCTAATTTAACTGCCTTATTCCGCCAAGTTGACGATAAATATTTAAATGTAGTTACCCTGACGATTTTTTTCTCTTTTTTAAGGGACAACTGTTTATAATGAAACGATCTTTGAAACTCCGATGAAAAAATTTATAATGATACAATCGATTCCTAAATTGGGCTAGCAGCCGATATTCAAATTAATTTTGCAGGTGATCAGTCATCAGTTTAGTTTTCATTCACTGCAGTTGATGATTTCAACTCATTTACTTTATCATCGTATGGACAACCTTTGAAAAGCTGCGGGCAGAACTTTACGATAGTAGCGAACTCCTGGGCCTGACTTTAGGATGTTAGCGAAATCGCGGGCCGTATAATTCGGATTCATATGGAAGTTTGAATGTTTTATATACGTTTTATACAGGGATTTGACTTGTTCTGCGGGTTGGTCCAAAAGCCATGGCGGGCCCCATCGGGCCGCAGGCTGGAAGTTGCCCATATGTGGAAGCAGTAAATTGGGAGGCTGAAATCTGGTTACTAAGATTTTTTCTAATAAATTTTCAATTCTTATTTAGACGTGGATTAGACTGTGTTGTTTTGTGTTGTGTACTATCATTAAACTAAAGGATAAAGCCCTTTGTGGAGACAATTACAGCGGGCGATAGAATGTCTACACTCAGAATATTTAATATTTACCCACTTAAAATCAAATAACTTCATATTCAATTTTTATTATACATCGAAATTCGAATTGTATAATCTGCAGAAACATTTCGAATTCGAAACATTTCGTTTGTTATCAACATCCTCTCCTATATCCATGCTTAATGCATAGAAAACCATTTTATTTTTGAAAAAAAGTTAAACTGAGTAGTAATTTAGAAAAGCTATCTGAAGCGAATTGGAATCGTAATTTTTCCTCCAAGGCCTGGTAACCGTGAATTCAATGTAACGTCAATGTCACTTGCAATAGAAAATTCTGACACTCAAATGATTAGCTTTTTTTATTCTCTTAAATGAAGTAGAGCTAAAAAAAAAGCGCTTAAAAATCAGGGAACGGGTGAATTATCAGATTTCCCCCCCCCTTTTTTTTCCCTTTCTTCTTTTTCTTTCTTTTTGTTTACATAATTATGATAATTTTCAGGCTGATCGCACCAACGAACCGTGTACATTTTAAGTTATTAGAAAATACATTTTTAATCTGTTTTGATTAATGATGGCAAAAGTTTTATTTTGAGTGGTTGAACTGGAATTGTGACAGAGTCAAGGATCAGCGTAACTATATAGGAGCGATGTATTTTTGATTTATTCGAGGTTAGAAGTCCATTTTCTTCAGTCCATCCGTTTGTTCTATTATTGTCAACGTTTAAGTAGTTGTTAGTGTTATTATAAAAGAATATTTTTGATCTATTCTGTTTTTGATTTCATGATTTCGAAGTGTCTTTTTGTACTAAAAATTTAAATTGCGTTACACTTTTTATTTTCTTAAGCGTGAGTTTATAAAATAAAATTATGTTTAAAGCATATTTATGTAAGATTATACTTTTATGGCATCTATATTTATGTATCTATAAGATTGAATTTACGTTTGTAGAATTTGTTTATGCAAGATGTATTTTCTTTGAATTAGAAAAAAATACGTATTTTATGTTTGAATTGAAGCACTATAGAGAAATTTACAATTTCAATCGTAAAAAATTATCATCATAGATGTATTATAAAGACGTAAATGCATGAAAGTGTAGCTCAAAAAAGAGCTGTGGAAACATATGATCACCGGCAGCAGCACTTGGCCTAAATGTGTGAACGTGCAGTTCAAACACAAGCAGATGAAACAGATGATTAGTATTTGGACGGAGAACGGCATAGAACAGCTAGACGTCGACAAATACTTCGGGTAAATAGTCTAAGTATCTACAAAGCTGCCACAAATGTGGGTACTTATTATCATAGTTTAAAACTTTTTAACATAGATTGCATTCACCCTGGAGCTTTGCATTTTTCTGAAGAGTAAAAACAAAAATTAACCGAAACCATTTTTGGACTGTAAGCCTGATGTAGGACATTCCGAATTTCCTAATGAATTGGTGTGGTTGTTTCTTCGATGTCACCCACATTTCAAAGAATTCGAAATTTGAAAGCATACTTTACAATGGCTTTGTTCACAGTATATGACGAATAAAACTATTAACGATTTTGGTGTGTACTGCTACGTTGCGAACAGTGTATAACAGACTTGATGAATTTTTTTTATAAACTCATTCATCTGGCAGTTCAACCAACTAAAATTCTTGATGCTGAATTTGAACGTCCTCAATATGGACAGATATATTTCTGAATTAATGAAGACGCTGTTAGTGAATGCATCGCCCAAGATCTTCGCTGATACCCTCGCTGATCTGCTATAGAAGGAAAGGAGGCGCCTTACGTTAAACTACTTTTTGCTCAACTCTGATGGCACCGACCATCGAATATTTAGCATCCCTCTTCCAAACAAAGCATTGAATGCATTGTAACAAAGTATTGTAACATTGAATGCCGACCAAAGCTTACCTGATAAGTATGGGTGATTCGACAGCGATGAAAATCTTTGGCAACCATGAAGATTATTGATACGTGCCAAGGCATTTACGTATTCATTATTTTACACTTAAGGAGCCTTTAGATTCTGAGCATGGCTCGGTAACCTGGTAGTATAAATTAAACGAAAAATTTTAACTAGATTTGGAATTTATTAAAATTTCAAAGTTTATACACAATGACCAATGAAATGGGTAAAAAATTACTATTCACTTCAGCTGACACGAGATGGCAGGTAAAGCAAAAGGCTTTGTGCACTGCCAAAGAAATGGGGAAGTTACGCTTATACTAGGTGTTGCCACCCTTCACGTCATAGTTGCAATTGCCACGTGTAACTAAATTGTTTGTTTTGTTTGTTTTTGTAACATGTATTTCTGATTTGTGTGCTTGTCCCGAAACCCGCTTATAAATCCACGTCATATGGACGACAAATGGGGGGATGCCCTCCGTGGGGGTCTTTCTGAGGGATCCTAACCCGTATTTTGGCTAGTTTCGGAGAAAACCACGGAAAACTCCGAGCGGTTAGGTCGACAGAAGCGCGATGGGACCCGAACCCGGGACCTTCACACTTCGGACGTTTTCCATTTTCAGTGACTTAACCACTGTGCGATGGCGAGGCTTGTTCAATTCACCTTTTCAATTCAATCACAACTATAGTAATAGTAGATCCAACAGTTATCTATATGAACGGGATTCTTCAAGTTAACGGTAGAAAATAATTGGTATATGACTGAATAGAATAGAAAATAATTTAACCCTTTTGCTGTCGTTTAAATTGAGACACAGGCGTCGTACTGGTCGAAATTAATTTCAAGAGACAAGCCTCTATGAGACGGGTCCTCCCGCTCCGTGACAGCAAGGAGCTTTCATAATGTATTTCTAAACTTTTGGAAAATCAATGTCGAAGGTTTATTTAACAAATTCAGTCCAATATAAATATTTTGAATGCTGAAAACTGTTTTTTTCTAATTGAAATCCATTACGAGAACCCATAGCTGTCAGGCTGAAAGGGAACCTGCCGTGGAGAGGCTACCCAGCAAACACACACAGGTTCGCTAAACGTCTATTAACGTTCAGAAGACGTTTTCCGGACGTTAATAGACGTTCAGAGAACCTGTGTGTATTTACTGGGTAGATTCGTCGAAATACTGAGTGGTGGCTGAGAACAGACCAAGGAGGTTTAACTAATGGAGTTGCCAATGTTGTGTCACGCAGTGCTAGGAAAATGAAGCCTGTGCCATGCCCCCTTATCCCCCCAAAAGATTAAAGAACGCATAGAGATGCATTGAAAAATGAGTTCCGGAAATTTTTAATAAAAATAATTGAAGAGTTACTAACCAATTTTTTTATCCATTTTACGTTTATGGAAGGTTGTTTACACGTATTAACTTGTTTTTTTTATTGTATAATTTTAAATATATAAATTTACATGTTTTCCAATGACGATATCCAATGCTTTGGGGGGATGAGAGGGCGTGGTTTTTGGCTTCAAAAACGGGCTTCTCCATTAGTTGAACCTCCTTGGAACAGACACACGAGTGCAAAGGGCCAACGCCTGCTAGATATAGAAAGCCTTACAACTCCTACGTCACCATGCTTTGACGTCATCAGTTGGCCTACAATTAAAAGTTTTATCCTCACAAAATAAATCTATAAAAAATTTCTGGTGAATGCAAGGAATATTAGAAAATAGCTTATAATTAAACATTAAAATTGAAATACCTTTTTCAAACAGAATTTTTCCGTATGATCTATTTCCTTATCATATTATCTAATTAGTCATGATTAAAAACTGCCATTTGTTGTAAAATAATATATTTATCTCAAGTTATTAAAATATGGCTATTCAGGCGTACATTCACCTGAAATTTTTAATAGCTTTATTTTACGAAAATAAAACTTTTGCATGTAGGCCAAATGATGACTTCGAAGCCGTAGGAGTTGTAAGGCTTTCTATGTCTAGGAGTTGTTGAAAGGGTTAAGTTTATACACAGAGTATTTTCACGTTTTTCAAATTTTTTTTCGGTCGCCTCGGATATTTAGGGATACAAGGCCACGTTTTCGGCCAATGACCATTCTCAAATGAGCGAATGTTTGATCAAAAAAAGTTGGTTGTTAAAGTGGGATGTAATGATAATGACATAGGTGAACCAGATCTATAGGATTAAAGATCGCAGTGCCGAAGTAATTCAAATGGTGTCAAATATATTAGTGCGAAAGAGTTGAGAGCAATTGTGGAGTTATTTTATTGAAATAATTAAGGGCAGAGTAATGAAAGAATAAAACTTTTTTCAAATAAAAAAAGTCTTTTACAAAAAAGAGTTTAAACCTACGAGCGTAAACTAAGGATTTGAGATTATCAATCTAATATTTTACTGCATTTTATACAATTGATCCATACGCTACTTCTGCGTGTGGATAAAGACAAAAATCCTAGAGAAGAAATTTTCTAAGTTGCACGACGTTTTAAATGCAACGAAATGCACTTTTGCCTTGTTACTTTCAAACAGCAGTTTTTAAAAAAACGCAAAAAATATATTTGTTTATGTTTAACTGAAAACTACAAGCTAATACTTAATGATTTAAGCACATGGAACATAATTTCTTATGAAGAAAAAAAAATAGAGTAATTTCCAAAAATCACTAAGAGTTTAAAATAAACGTCTACGTTGAACAGGAAATTTGTGATGCTTTTTTTTCTGCGCAATTCTGAAATTTCGTATTAAGCAAAAGTAAGTATTATTAATTTTGTCGGCTTTTATTTGGAGGGGGGAGGGGGACGGTATAAGCAAAATCTGTATATAACTTCTGAGAACAATGCAGATACTGTGGATAAAAATTGTTCTTTGAGTAAGCAAAAGTAGTGAAATTTCTTATTTAAAATGTGAATGTTATACATTACATTAGTTAATGAAAATTTATTAGTTAATGAAATACATATTATTTGTGAATGAAAAACTCTTAAAACGCAGTTAATCTTATAAGTTAACCATGTTGAAGGAAAAATGCGTAAGTTGTTGTTTACTTCATATAGGTAAGTCACATTGTCGGAAGTTTGAAGGCTTTATGTATAAAGATGTAACTGGTTAAAGGACATACTCCCGTTATAAGGACATGGACCAAATTATTTCAAACCTGGATGTGTGCCTTTAATTTTAGAATCGATAATTTTCTCTAACAATTTTTTTAGGCTTCAAACTATGTTAAAGAGGAGGAATGCAAACTAAACTAAAAATTGATCACTTTAACAACCGCAATTTGTTATCGAATAAAACATTCGCACTTCATGCATTTTTTGCGCACAATGCATTAGAAAAATATTCATTACTTGGAAAATTGGCGTTAACGTTTAAAAAGTAACCGTGTTATTAAGTTGATGTAAAATTGGAACATCATTGGTTTACTAAAAAGTACCGACTATTTTGACGCTATATACAAGTTTTCATTATTCAAATCGAGAGTATTAATGCCCAGATTAGTTAAGTTTGAAGAAACCTCTTTTTAAATGAAATTTTTTGATCACATTTAATAAAATAAAATTTTCATCATTCAATGTTTTTCAATTTAAAATAATTGTAGAAAAAAGGAACACAATAAAAAGAAAGAAAGCACACAACATCCATGAATTCTCAATCCGTTCGCCCATGGGTGAGATAATTGTCGCGTAGAACACGTTCTAAGATAGTGCCTCTAACATGTTCAATCGAATTGGGGACATGAGTAAATCAATGGACAGAAGTTGTTCCTGTTAAGTCTTGATCCGATCTTTATGCATTAGAAAAATTTCGGAGCGCAATTAGCTACCATTCTGTTTTATTGACAATTGGGTAGAAATGACACGAATTAAATAATAATAATAAAGTGAAAAGCATCAAATAAAACTTAAATTCAGCTATGAATTTCTTGCAAATTATTTTATTGTTCCCTCCTGTATTTCATTTTAAAACTTCTTTAATGAAACAATCAAAGATGAAGACAGAATAGACAGCTAAACTAACTTGTGAACCAAGGAACTCTTGAGCATTTTTTGTCAGCAGTACTCTTTTTTCAGTGGGCAGACACTTGCTCATCAAGCATTTTGCCACTACTAAGGCCAGAATTACAGGGCATTTTATTACGGGAGCACCCAGTGGGCGACCAGAGTTACCCCCTATGAAGGGACGGACAAGTTAACATCCCCGACAAATCCGGGATTCGAACCCGGGAAACGAGGCGCGATAAAATGGTTCTTAAGCCACTACACCACCTGGGCGGCCATCAATATTTATATATAATAATTCTTTAATAATATGATTATTTTAATTCATATAAAATAATAGAATTTAAAAGTTAAATTTACTTAAGAAATCACGCATCCTGTATCTCTGATGTTAATGTAATCAAACTTGCCTGGCAGAATAAATATTAGCACTTGCGTCTTACGTCCGTCTTTGTATACCTGAAGTTTGTTGGTTCTCATCGCGCTTTGACTATGAAGACAACGTGGCTGACGAGCTAGATAAGTTGCAGTGCTGACACTTTGGTCACGCATTTTTGTATTCGAAGAGCCATATGAACTAGGGGGTGTGATCATCTTAGTATAGCTATCTCAGATTAAAATGTTCGCACTCCCTTGGTGACATAACATTTCGGGTACTATCCCTTAGCTCCGTAGTCTGCATATCTTGCCATCCACGGACGACGCTATCAGGCGTCACAATTTGAATAAACGTGGCTGACGAGATATACAGGCTACGGCGTTGAGATTTGGTCACAACCCATTTGCACCCAAAGATTCATGCGACATAGGGGGTGCGGACATCTTAGTATGAGATAGCTGAACTAAGATAGTCACACCCTCTGGGTCCCATGATTCTTCGGGTGCAAATGGGTGTGACTAAAATTCCAGCGCCATAGACTGTATATCTCGTCAACTACGTCGGATAAGCGAACAAAGCTTAACCCTTTATTTACCAAATTAAGAACTGCCACGAATATCAACCTGAATCTATGTGTTTTCTCTTGTTATAATTAGGCAATGAATGGTAAATAATGATTAATGTAATAAAAAAAGAAAATTACGGAAAAGTTAATCATCATAAGCTGTACGTTTGATGACTGGTTTTAGAAACAATTAACGAGTCTTTTTCTAAAGAGTATAGGACAAACAAATCTGAACGAGCCAAGATTTGATTGACACACTTTTAGAAAATCTAATCCTTTAATCATGAAACAGACGTCTGAAAATTCAGTAATACTCCTTTGCGGGAAGAGGGCGCTCGACGTGATTAGAAAGTGAGCGGAGAGCTGTCTACTTAAAACAATCTACTCTAGGAGAACATGCAGTCGTGATGTAAGCTGATTAAATGAAGTCTTTGGTAGTGATTTTTCAAAGGACTCGTTACAATGAATTGTTTTTTTTATATAATTTTAATTTAACGTTACTTCTATGTGCTGTCGGTATTTAAAGGGTTAAAGTACTGATATGTTAATAGGTGTACTATGGCAGAGTTTCAGTCTCCAACATCTACGGAATGCAGTTAATCAGGTTTTGTAAAAAGTAATTTTCAATTTATAATAAAGTAGAATTCTTGCGTTCAAAGCACGTGAAACCAACCTGAAAATATATTTAAAAAATAAGTGGATTACAGAAAGTAGTTAATTATACTCCGTAGAGGTTGGGGAGTCCGCTATGAAAATCGAATAGAATCCTGCTGTTGAATATAGGACAGATATTCTAAAACTTAATAACTATAAATTGCATACTTCATTTTCACAGTAACATTTCAAATACTCGCAGCTAATTGCATGTAAATAAAGAAGTTATGTTCTCAGTTTTCTAACCTAATTTAAAATAGGCATTTGCAAACAAAAGTTAGAATTATTATTCTAGGAATTTATATGGATTTGTTACTGTGTGTCCTTTTTTACGCATAGTTAAATTTCTTTCTCAGATTTAACACAGAATATTTCAAATCAAGGTTGCGTAATCATTTAATTCTAAGCGCAATCTTTAAAAAAAGTGAGTGCTGAAAGCAAGGTCTTGTTTGAAATCAGTTATTTTATATATTACATAGCAGTTCAAACGTTTAAACTGAATGGATTTTTATGCCTGGAGGCTAAGTTTAAAACAAATGTCTAGTATCTGTTTATATAATGGTTTAACCTCCGTATTTGCATTCATTATGCTTCTTTAAAGTGTGGTTGAATTTCGTATTTAGATGAGCTTCTCTCAAATATGAACTAAGAAAAATAAAAAAAAATACTACTTTAAAAATCCTTAGGTGTGGAACTTTCATTCGCATACTTAACACACATGCATTTACTACCGTCAGACTTCTTGAAAATTAAACATTTCTAATCTAATAGATAAAAGTGGTTCTGTATTTTTTTGCTTAAATATACTAAGTTGAGACACTTGAATTCTTATGATTATTATAAATGACATGTTCTCATGCATCACTCACAAACAATAATTGTAAAAAATAGGTTCATCACTAATTTGTTTGTTTGTTAAACATATTTCAATCGCTTATCTTTTTACTTAATTTCTACTGGATTCTTTATTTTCATTCTACTCAATCAGATTTTTTTCAACAAAACTGTAATTTATCACAAAACTTTTCTTGAAATATATACCTGAAAAAAAAATATATGATATATGAGCTAGGTTACTTGTATTTTTCCGATTTAAGCTAAAGAATTCCCTTCAAAGAAAATTTCAAGGTATTGGAAAAATATTTCTGTATTGAATCCAACAGATGAAATCTTCGAAATATAAAGTTACTTGTATACTGCAGAAGTTTGTAGAATCCAAATTTATTTTTGAATCATTCTTCCATAACACACACATATACGAGCATACATTAATGCGTGCATGTTTGCAAAATTTCTCCATTAATAAACTAATTATTATGAAAACAGACAAGAATTCTGTAACGTATGCAGCAGTTGTATATAGATAAGAATGTGTATTTGTAAAATAATTTCCTTATGATTAAATTTATGATTCGGATATTGTAGACGAATATGACAAGCTATTTAATCTTTTTTAGGATGTCCTAGAAAATTAGCATAAAATTATTTAAAGAGCATGTTTACGGCCAATTATTTCTAATTGTTAAAATAACAGAAAACATAATGTTCTAATATTTTAATGTAAACGATAAAGAAGGTTAAAAAATGCATTCACATAAATTTGGTTGGTCGTAAACATGCTCTTTGCATAGATAAGTATACGATACAGATACGTTTAATAAGCATTGCAATGAGTACTTATTATTTTTTAGCTTTTTAAGGAATCTCGTAATCCGGGAATAATAACTGTAAAGGAAAGTAACATCCGGTAATGTACTGCTCGGTGTGTATTTTCTTTCATTTCAAGGATGAAAACAAATGAGTATTTCTATTTTGACAAAAAAATTTCGCATTTTTTAAATTTGTTTCATGTGCGAATTTGTTCTTTCATTTCCCCCAATTTTTGTGTTTTATTTTGGAAGGGCGCATTTTTAACCCTTTGAGGCGCAATCCTTTCCCAATGCTGAAAAAAGGGCAGCCGTTGCCATCGCTCGACTTAACTACCAGAAAGATGGCGGACGATCGAAACGTTCATCGCGTGCCACAGATCTAGAGACCTTTTTTGACGCAGCTGGTTGTGCGCGAGCACTGCCAGCTGCGTCAAAAAAGGTCTCTAGATCTGTGGCACGCGATGAACGTTTCGATCGTCCGCCATCTTTCTGGTAGTTAAGTCGAGCGATGGCAACGGCTGCCCTTTTTTCAGCATTGGGCAATCTTTCCAGCTGTTCTCGCGTTCTTCCATTTTTCAGCAGATGTCAGTGCTGTTAAAAATAATCGTGACATATTTTTTTTTTACGGGAAATGAACGTGCTAAAAAGTAAAGGATTCTCGTGGAGCTATGTCACCCGCAACTATTTTTATGGAAATCAAATCTATTCTTCTTGTTTGGCAACAGTCAAAACGTCAGAGTTTGGTGTCCTCACGGCGAGGACACCACGCGTTAAAGGGTTAAATGGATCCAAAATGCAACCTTCTTCTCTAGGAGTTTCAGGTAATATAAATCCTCTTCCAATCTTTTTTGATTCATGAAATATTCATAACCCTTTCACTTTGCCATCGAGTCTTTGATTTATCTGTGAATATAAGTAAATATCAAATTTTTGAGGTGTCGAGTTAGTACAAAACAATAAACATTATTTATTAAAGAATTATAGTTTGGTATAACTATTTTAAATACGCATACATAAGGTGCATCTTTAAGTAGAGAAGCTGGCAGAGTATTGTACAATTAATTATAATACACGATTCTTCACTGACTAACAGAATCCTAAAAAAACCTATTGTGTAACCTATAGCTAAAAATATTCTAAATAGGATTGTTTTTGAAAAAGAAACTACTGCCGGATAATCGGCTTTAAATCTATTGGTCCATGAAATATTCATGAGTTCCCACTATGCCTGGGAGTCTTTGATTTCAAAAAGGTTCTTACGTCAAAGTATTTTTTTGCCCCCCCCCCCCCACGATCTTTTGGTTGATCTTTTCCGGAAGGTCATAAACAGTATAATACATTCACGGGAAAATATTCAATATGATCCTATTATCCTTTATCTTGATTTTCCTATTTGAAACGTGCTGGGAAGTATTTTACAGGTGTATCTTTATTTTAGATGCGAAATTTTACCCGTTTACAATAGTTGTGCTTAAGCTACGTTTCTAGCCGTGGTTTAGCATGTATTTTTGACTGGTATTTTTGCTTAGTTGCAGTTAGAGTGGTTTCTCGTCTAGTGTATTATAATGTATAATAATCTATTTCTTTTGCTAGTATCTTCCTATATTCAGGTCTTTTTCGACAAATGATTAAAAGTATGATAGCTCTTGAGATCACATCCGAAAAGAATATATATACGCACAGTGACCAACTCTTCCAATTTTATCGGAAGTTTTTCCACCACTGATATTTACATCGCAACTCTTGCGTTAGAGTTGTCCAAATTTTTAATGTAAATTAAAGCAGTTGAAAATTGTGGTGGAAAATCTTCTGGAAAATTCGGAAGAGTTGGCAGCTATGCATACATCAATAGAAAATAGTGATACATAAACATTTTTTTATTGAATTACCAGTTTCTATATTGCCACCAGAAAAACATTTAATGATATGAAGTGAACTTGAGACGGTGGAATACCGTGCTTTCGTTCTACCAGCTGTCTCCTTTTATGGTTTCATGCGAGCTGGTGAATATTCCAAATTCGCCCGAAAATGTAATTTATTGATATAAGTGAATAGTTGCTAACTCTTACGAAATGTAATTGACCACTTTTTGTAAACAGTAAAGTTACGAGGACGGAATAGTTGGCGCGGCGTTGGGTCATAACAACGTCAGTTGACAGAAGGCGAGGCGAAGCGGCTCGTTAGGACCCTGGAGTAGAGATCCCCCGGCCGTCCGCGGTTGCTAGTACTGGTAGTCGGGTCAAGTAGAGGAGATCTTGCGGTTTACATTATATTTATTAGACAATTTGATACAGACTTACTAGGCAAGAGCTGCCACGCAATCTTTTTGTCTCTCTGATGCGTCTAACTTTTTATCACACTGTAGAAGTCTTGTCATGTGACCTTGCACCCTGCAATGATTGGGCGAACCCATATCAGCAAGATATCCGGGCAGCAGTAGGTTTTGGTTCGAAAATGCAAATGCGACCAAACAGCGGGGACTGACCACAAATTTCGAACGAAACTGCCAGGGACTGTGTAGTAGTTGCGTTTTTTGAAAGCGAATTCCTTTGTTCCAACTGCATTAAAACTGCGCAGTTGTAGAAATTTGGGATTTTAGCGGGCTTTTGATTTATTATATTATATATACTTTTTAAATTTGTATATGACCCCTGTACAGAAAAATTCCCAGTTACTAAAATGCGCTCTATACATTATTGAGGCGATGGACAAAATTTGAGCCTTTAATCATAAAAGACATTTTTAAAATAAGTCGGTCAGGGACTATACGTGAATTTAAATGTAAAAAGGTATAATGATGGATTGAAATATATATAGATATATATCTTTTCTATCGTAATTCCTGCACGGCCCCTGAAACGCGATCATCTGGTTTGATTTTTTTACCTCTCGAGAGCAATTCAAAATTGGTTTAAGTCAGCATTATTTTATCTTCTCATCTCTGACACTTTTTAGGATATAATTCTCAAACTTTCCACATCGCCATATTAGTGTATAGGACACATTTTATTAAGTGAATTTTTTTGTACGAAGGTCGTATGCAAATTTATAAAGTAAAACTTTTTGAAGTTGAACGAGAGTGATTTTCCCTTAACTTAGTCCTTTTCCTACTTTATTTTGAACATTTTTTTTTCAATTTACATTGCCCACTTATCACTGATAGATAAATAATCAGAAAGCGTTTTGGGACACCTTCTATACTGTATTAGTACTTTGAAAGGTTTTGTAACGCTTTTTCACAATAGACTTGCTTCATTTCTAAACAATTTTCATTGTTTTATATTTTATGTGTCAGTAAAAACTGAACATCGTTAATAATAATTTATCCCAAGAGTAAAATATTTCATCTTCAGATTTTAATGAGAGTTAGATATATTTATTGTAACATATTTATTTTTCAAGCAAAAGTGTACTCACTATAAAAGAAACATAAGCCAGCATCTCAGTGTTGCGTTATTATGCAATATCGTCTGAATTCCTTGAATTTTTAAGTTACTTATTGTATACTTTTTTAGATTTGAAAATAATGCCGAGCAATACATCCCAACCAGACATGTTATTTAACGATATGCAACTAAATTATGTTTTCTGTCACGCTTAGAAATCTTGAGAATTTAGGAATTAAATTTTGTGTTTGAAAACACCTGCGCATTGTTAACAGCTACAGAATATTACTTTAATTTTGTTCTGTTCTTTTTACACGTAAGTTCGTAAAATTAAGCTTGTCAGAATTAATGTTTTAGATATTGTTAAATTGTGGTGTAACATTTAAAATCCATTCATTTTAACCTTCCTGTGGCGTTCAATATATATATTGTACTGGAAAAAATATTTGAATTGGAAAATAATATGTATGTGTGGCAAATAACGTAATTGGAAAATAATGAATGTATAATCAGGCCCTGATTATCGCAGGGGCAAGAGGGGCATATGCCCCAGGCCTCTGATTTTGATGGCCTCCCCTAAATTTTTAGAGTAGTTGAATTTATTTTAAGGTTGTTTCTTTCAATATAATAAATACCTACTTTTTTCAGTTATGAATTTGCAAGTTACATATAATCAATTTTTTTTCTACCTCTCCATAGAAAAAATTTGTTAAATAACAATTTCTGCAAAAAGAAGTGGTAATTAGGGTGTCTGCAAGATTTTAAGTAAATCTGCAGTAATTTGCCGGACCCACTGAAGTTGGTTTAGTGGCTACTCAGCTGGAATTGGGCACCAATAAATAGGAATTTGACAATTATTAATATTATGAAAAAGGTCAGGCTTTTAGTTGTATTTTTGTCTTCATTTTTATTATTTCATAATACTGATACAAGCTTATTTCATAATACTGATGTTTTATAATGTTTATAATGTTTATAAACATTCTCATCAATCTAATTTTAGTATATTTCAAGTTCGATACATTTAATCATGACATAGATTCATATGCAAACACAGGAAAAAATACATAAAGTAGTTGTCAGAACCAGTAACAAAATGAGTGGGGCTCCCATTCAAACTTCTGCCCCAGGTCCCGGTTCGCTATAATCCGGCCATGTGTATAATAATAAATCTATAATCACAAAATTTTTAACAATATAGTTAAAATTTTGTGATTATACATTTGTTGAAAAATTAATTTGGAGATTGAGTAAAAAAATAAAATAAAATAAAATAAATAGTCGAAATTTAACTCCTGGAAAAAATTATTTCAATTGGAAAATAATAATCAAATAATACAAGGACTAAAGACTGCGAATTTGAACTGAATATTAAATGCCCGTAAAACCTCTAAAGGTATAAACAATTCGAAAATTCCAAACAAAATTAGGCGTTGCGTACTTCGGCTTAACCTGATGTTGACCTGATGTTTAACCTGATGATAACCTTGTAGTTCTGAAACTCAAATACAGAAAAGACCGTGACTGAAATTCTCTTAATCCCTCTACAATTCAGAAAGTTTCACTTCCATATTAATTTCTTAAAATACATTGTGCTGTAGAAATCGTGAATCTATATCCAAATACCATCTTTATTTATCTTAAGTAGTCACCTGGAAGTGTGTGTAAAGAACTGCCATTTATAAAACCAATTTCTGTGCTGAAAGATAAATATGATGCTAGATAAATATCATTAAAGTTCAGAAATACCGAGACTATCTATTACTTAATTTTTCACTTTATGAAGAGCTTAAAACACATATTTTCTTGGTTATGGGAAGAAAGTTAGACTCACAGGAGTCAAATCATTATACAAATTTGAAAATACCAAAATCTCTCTCATAAAAATATATATTGACATTGAAGCACAAGAATTTTCAATTTAATATAAACCTTATAATAAATTGTCAAAATTATTAAATCAAATGCACAATTTATTCAAAATACTAAGAAAGTACTCTCAAATCGTCATACTCATTCACTTCAAAATATCAAATGGCTCAAATAAAAGTTACTTTTGTAAATTATCAAAATCAATATTCATGAGTTTAATTTCATTTGAAAGAACCAATTTTATGCAATATTTAATAGAATCTTTTATTCTTTTACATTCTATAAGCAATAACCAGCACCAGCAAGAAAAGAAGAAATTGAACACCCACCGACTCCAATCACAGTCCCAATATAAAAATTAATTTTTGAAATCATGTTCATTGTGTGTGCTAATGTTTCTGATAAACAGAACATTTCACTAATGATCTTTAAATTATTTATTTAGGGAATAGAAAATTCATTCAATTTTATTTTTTAAATTAATATAGTTTGGGATAAAGTAGCTTGCAATGTATAATTGTCTGATGGGAAACTAACATCTGTGAGAAGGAGTAAATATTTTTCAATTTGTTGCTGCATGACAAATCATCCGAATAATTATCGTAAAATATGGTTATTAACAGGTAGTTGGATTTAAAACAGACCCTTCGTAATAGCACCCAGGCACTTAATAGAAAATAGGATGCTTTGAAAGTATTTAAACTCTCTGAGCGTTTCGGAAATGTGCAAATAATGTAAAGTTGTTTTCACGTAAAATTTCCACGCAGCTTTAAAATTATAAAAAAAATAAAATTTTGATACAAAGATTTGTTATTATTAAAAAATAAGCTCCAAAATTACTTACAAGCTTTAATATCGAGATATATTTTATGATATATGAGTGATTTAAATAGTTTAAGTTATAGATGCATTGCAGTGAAAACGGGGATGAAGTTGACGAGATTTTACGTCACAGCAGCTTTGAAGGTTTAAAGAAACATAAATGAATTTTCTTAATAAACATTACAGAAATATAAAACAAGCATAAATCATGGCATGACTTGACAAAATTTTATTACATGGAACATCTAGGCCACATATGTTTAACCTACGGCCCGAGGGCGGATGTGGCCCGCCCACCAAGGCTTTTGATTCGGCCCCCGGAACATAACAAAACCCATATAAAACCCATATAAACCAATATATTTTTTCGGGAGATTTCCCACCACTAATTTTTACTTACAAATCTATACTTATAATAAGTCCAAATATTTAATCCAAAATTAAACTGTCTAAAAATTGTGGTGGGAAATCTCCTGGAAAATGCCGGAGACTTGGCAGCTCTGCATACCTGACCTAGGCCATTCAGGCTACATTTCCAGTTTCTTAGTTACCATATTTTTTGTTCAAACATTAAATAAATGGGGCCCCCATGTGAGACATGGTCACGTCAAGAATAACAATTTTTTTTATAATGTAAATAATAAATCAGCAATACACATATAGATTAAAAACGAAATAACAACATACGTGAATGCAGATTAACAAATTTTACGCACAAAAACAGTAATTAGAATGGTGGTTGCAAAGTTCCTAGTCCAAAGAGTAACACCGCCTTGGGTCTTTTACAGTTTACTTCTCGGAAATCGTAATCTGGCAGCTCAGCCAATAGTTCCTTCGGAAAGTTACCGAGATTGGTGAAGAAATTTTCACCAATCTCGTGGACAATTTTTCTAAAGGAAGGGATGCCGAGATCTCGCCTAATAACAGTATTAGTCAGATACCTTTGCCCATGCCGTATTCGGCGGACCAAGCATAGACCATTCTGAACACTTCGGCTAAAACATGCATTCAACACAAAGTTATTGGTGTTTACACCACTGAGTTATCGATTGCTAGCATTCAAAACTGAAAAGAAGAATGGAAGCGATTCCCTTTCATCAGCCATTGCAGTTCGAAGACAATAGAATTAAAACGTTTTCACTGTGGCCCAACGTTGCCTTATCGTGTTCAACAATGGGGACACAGCGAGGCTTTCTGCAACAGTAGGCACCGATATAGGAGCGTCTTTGCAATAAAAGCAGGAAAGAAATTATTGCAGTAATATTCTTGCAAAATTATTGCTATTTCAGCTTCTTCGGAGCAAATTTAGTCCCCTCTTTTTAAGAGCTGACATATTTAATGGGATATAGAATAAAGCACATAAAATGAATAAAAAATAGTATTAAAAAGAATTTTTAAGATTAAAAATCATAATACATTAAAACCATACAAACATTATTCTTTCTCACTCAAAATAAATATTATATTGTTTTCTGTAAATATAATTTTGACTTAATGAGATGGTGCAGTTGTTTTCTTGAAACCAAAATTGAAATGCATGGGACTTTGTTAGAATGGCATTCTGGGGTCTGTTTCTAAATTAAGTTTTTTTTTTTTTTTCCCGTGCGGACGGGCACTTTCCGATTAGGCACTGTCCACTACAACTGCCTTAGGTATTGTGGCTATTTCTTATGGTGGCACTCACTGGGCCGTCTAGCTTTACCCCCTATTAAGGGACGGACAAGTTAACATCCATGTCCAAGCCAGGATTCCAACCCGGACCCAAGGCGTGATAAACTGATGCTTAAGACACTACTCCACCTAGGCGGCGTTTCTACATTAAATTTCTATACTTTGATGTCATATATAACATAAATATTTCATGCAGAACGAAATCAAACTTTGTAGTGCTTTAATTGTAACATTATTACAGTCTTCATGAAGTGTTTGGATCCATTTCTATAATTTCTCGGACACCCAGGTTTGCGCGTTTTCCGCGGACCACAGTTTAAGAGCTTCTGTTAGGAAGATAAGGAATTGTTATCAGATTTGTTTCTTTTCCGCTAATTCTTTTCGTTTTTTTTTTTCGTGTTGGAGCTTTCTGTTTATGGTAAGCCTGTCTTTAATCAATGCGTTTAGAAACTATAAAATGCATTTTATTTTTACCAGTAAAAAAGTAAAAAAATATAAAACGGCATACCTAAAACATTAGCATTTTGAAAGTTGGGAAATTAAAAAAAAACAGTAAAATAAGAATAATTAATGCAAAATAAATTTGATAAAACACTTTTTTTTTAATTTTATACTTTTTGAAATAAATTCAGTGACTGTACTTATGGCAGTTATTCGTACACGATATTATACTTATTCGATACTTAAATGTCTTTAGAAAATTGTCAGTTTTCAAATATAACAAAACTATTTCCTTTTTTCCCGTGCAGTTGTATAATTTTGATAAAATAATCCTATTTAATGTTCAGTATTTCCACCTGTTAGTCATTATATCCACGTCAAGTGAAATCGACCCCAATGTAATGGGAGAAAATTTTATCAAACTAGAAAAAACATTTGAAAAAAATTTTTTTTTTCGAAAGTAAAAGTGTTCAGCTGTTAAGTCTCCGAGCGAAGGCTCCAGAATTTTGCAGTTTAGCACAAAGCAATCATATGCTACACTATATGATATAAAATAATTTAAGATTTTTTTGAGGTAGCATATGCTTCTTGCGTAACTATCTAAAACTTGCGGTCCTGGGAGTGTTATCTAAAATTGAAATTAAACGTGAATTATAAATTTTTCACTCAAAAAAACAAGCAAAAACTGTTTTCGGGATCAATAATATAATTTTTGACCTATCACACTTAATTCAAGTGTTATATTTTTAACATAGCTGTAATTTATTTTCAATTTTCTATTTAACTTCATTTTACCTTTTTTATTACATCTTTATTGAAGTATGTTGTTATTTCTTTTCAATCAGTATTGATTAAGATTCGAATAAAATGTATCCAATTAGTGCGATACGATAATAATCAAATATTACATTTACACTAACTCTAGTTTAATTTGATAAAATTTGGACCTCTCAATTGCCTTATAAACTGAAATAACATTTTTCTCCAGATTACATTTCTAGTTAACATTGTATGCTTGAACAGAGAAAGTGTATGGTAGTCTCATAATCTAATTCAACTTATGAATGCTACTCGCTGACTATGCAACTCGGTTTTCGTACTTAATTATATCCTTAAGAGGACTTTCGTACAGCGCTTACACTTTCATAAAATCGTACATACGCAATCCCTTTCCAGTCTTGTAGACTATTTATAGCTAGTTTTTATGTTTACGTATTACCATGTAATTACCATGTATTACCATGTTTAAATGACAAAACCAATATGTCAAAATACTGATCAAAGTTGAGTGCTAATGGCTTCTACCGTTAAGCAATCGAGAATAACAAAATATAAATTACCAAATACTAAATGGCCCAAATCTACCGTGTGCGATCTTCACCAAAGATGGGTTTACGCCATTGATCATTCAAATAATGTGTATTCTTGTATGCGAAAGTAAAAAATTCCTGTGTAACAAGTACACAGGGCCTCGGGTGAAAGTTCCTTGTGTACAGATAAATGGTCTATTATTACGTGAGCTATGCAGATAAAGATCATTTTTCGAGATATATTAGTTTTAGTTTTCTCCTGAACTTATCGGACATTGCTGTGAATATATTTATCTCTGTGTCTAATGAAGAAGTTCCTCGCCTAATTTTAAAACGTACAACTAAAGTCAATATGTTGGTCACGTAAGTCAAATTTCGTATAACTTTACAGCTATTATTTCATTTGCCGGTAGTATTGGTTTAGTAAACTAATTTTGTTTTGATATTATAAGAATACTATCGCTGGAGAAATATATATGTTTTAACTATTTTTATGTTTATTGTCATTGCTTATTAATTTTGTACACTCCTAAGAATGAGTTACATTCGTGAGTATAGAATCTATGTTTAGGAATAAACCGGTCACTGTATTAGTGGCCGCTTTTTTGGGGGGAGAGGGGGGAGGATATAAGATTTTCAAGAGTAAAAATATTGAAGTTTCTTTAGATTTTAAAAGTTTTAATGTCAATGTTTCTAAACAGTGTTAGGTAATCGCTACAATTTTGTCAAGTTTATCTCAGATTAATAGTCACAGACAGTCATTGCAACATTCTGTGATCATTGTATGTCAGATCAGTGTCTTGAATATAAATAAAAATTTAACAAAACGAAATAATTTACACAAAACAATCAAATAATGTATACGCTTTACTTACGCATAAGATAATGGTTATTCCTAAATTTTAATCAACATGCTAAAAAATAGTATATTTAATAAGAATATATTGATTCTTGTATGAGTGCATACAAAATTCGACAGCCAATATATTCGTATTAAATATAATAAAAATATAACAAAAATGCATAACACAAAAATACATTAAATATCAATTCTTGTATGTAGTATTCAAAAATGAGTTTTTCATATGTTTTCAAAATTGAGTATATAATGTGCTCGAAAATTTTGAGTATGCGTACACTCATGTTTGAGTTCTTGCATGAACTCAAAAAAAAAAATGAGTACATGAGTTTCTTAAATTTAAGAGCAAAGTACTCGGAGCTATTACAAAATGAGTACATTTAGCTCATTTCTAAGTATGTAGTTTTAACAGTGTATCCAAATTCATATTCATTAATAAGAAAAGCTGGATTTAGGATTAAGAATTTATACCAATTTTAAAAATGGTGCAAATTTATTTTCAGATATGCCGTTATTTTGATTTTATTTTGTGACTGAAAGAATTCAATGAAAACTATTATAAATTAAAGTGATAATTTATAGCTATCATATACATTCAATTATTCTTCATGCATATATAAACTTACAAAACGGAAGGTTTTATTCACCACTAGGAGAATGTTACACTGGCAAATAAATCGGAATAATCACTACATCCATTTACAGAAGAACCTCATGTCGAGATACAGCATTACACGTTCACCTTCTCTTGTCGTTGTATTACAAACTGCTTTGAATAGAAAGGCCTGCATACGGTTTGTCTTATTATCACTGCACCCTGATTTCATTTGTCGGTGTTGTTGTGATATTAATAGTTGCACTTTGTTGGTATTTATAAGTAGTATCCACCTACAAATACTCTTGGAGAGAAATGGTCATATAATATAATAATATTATAAAATAACCGATCGTAATCTTAAAAAAGAAAGAAAGAAAAGAAACATTCAGATTGAAGGGGAGGGGGAAGGGAATGCACTGAGAAATATCATCGAAATGAGTGTTTTATTACATGTTGATGCTTGAGCTATGCTGAGAAATTTAATTGTTCTTGACATATTTCTTTTAAAACTTTGATTTTTTTCTATTTGCTAGAGAAAAACACTTTACATGTAACAACACTTCCCACATTTTCTAGGTTTCAGATGGCTTCTTGGAAAATAGCATAGTGAAATAAATCACACACTGTACAAAAATTAAAACTGAACGTCTTATGCTGTATAATGCTTTACCCTTGTGATGTCGTGATATATTATATTAGTGAAAAATCACTCAAAATACTGGTGTTAAACGATAAAGTAATTAAAAAACTTTGTAAAAAACACACATAAGAAGTAATAGGTAAGAGGATACGCACGTTTCGTTCAAAAATTGTTTTGATCGTCATCAGTCCAAGCCCTTCGTCGTAAAGAACACAGGGAACTGACTCTGAAAGAGTCTGACTGACTCTGTCTGACTCTGAAAGAGTCAGTTCCCTGAGTTAGTTAGCTCAGAGTCAGTTCTCTGAGTCAGTTCCCTGTGTTCTTTACGACGAAGGGCTTGGACTGATGAAGTTCAAAACAATTTTTGAACGAAACGTGCGTATCCTCTTACCTATTACTTCTTATGTGTGTTTTTTACAAAGTTTTTTAATTACTTTATATTATATTAGTAGTGAACAAATTTCACTAATTTGACGTGGCTGTGTACCATTTCATTCTGAAGCTCTAAATTGTGACATTTTTTATAAACCACATATTGGGTCTGGTGTTTTTGTAAGTTTGAATACGTGGGAAAGCATAATACAGGTTCACTGTCTAAAAATATATGATGAAAGTACGTTGGATCAATATCAAATATAAACCGCTCTAAAAGCAATATCGGAGGTGTGCTAACATATCATTTTTTTTACTATCATGCAACAACTTGAGTTACATACATTTTTTTTAATGTTCAGTATCATTTTTTTCCAGTGACAAGACAAAAATATAAGAAAAATATTTTTTAACTGGAACAAGAAATTGCAGAGTATTTAATTATGCTGAAAAAAGTGACAATGTTTCTAAAAAAAAGCTGTTTTAAACCGTTAAACTATTCAATTTTTTTAACTACATTAACCTTTCAATAACAATAGATTTTTTTGTAAAACGAAAAAAAAATATTTATGTCATTAGATATTACACGTCTTCCCTTCAAATATAGAAAAATGCTGCATGAACTTTCCAACATATAATTCTAAATTTTAAGTGTGATACGCCACTCAGAAATAAAAATTACGGATAAAATCATAAAGAATAAACATTGTTTCTCGATTTTTTAAATATTTTCCTTCACTTCCAGAAGCGCAGTTTTTGTAGTGATTAATGGGAATGTACTTGATTTATACCTTGGCTTTTTTGATATGGTGGAAAAACAGCCATCTATCATTATATAACATTTACGTTATATCTTGGTTACTTCATGTGTTTTCTGACTATAATACGTCTAGCTGGGAGGATTTTTATTATAAATTGCTTGCAAAAGATATTTTTGCTAATAAATTTTAACTATATTTGCATAACGTTACAAAAGTGTATAAATTTACCAAGAGATATTTTCTATAATAAATTACAAGAAGAAAACTTAAAAGTTTAAAGGAAACAAACTGTATACAATATTATATCTAAATATTTAATACTGTAATATGTAGCTCAAAACAGAACTTTAATATCCCAAAATGTAACGTAATTTGTTTTAAAGAATCTGACATAGTTTTCTTTAATTCATAATTGTACCAGGTTATTTACATTTGAACTTAAATGTCATACGTTTTAACTCGAGATATCAGTTACGGTCAGCATATTTTAACTGCAAACTACACCAGAGTATAAGTAACAACTTTTTGTAAGAAGCATATTCTTACAGAAATTGCCATAAAAAATCATCAGCTCACCTACTAAGCTAAGAACACTCTTACTATATCCTAATGCGAAAATTCCGGTAAAAAATAAGTGGTTAACTGTATTCCGGTGTAGTTGACCGCCATGTAATAGTAAAAGAATTTTTTTTTCTTTTACTGAAAAAGTCTTTTGTTACTGTTAAATGTATGAAACAGGTTTTATATAAATATGCATAAAGTAATACACTACATACGTCCCTTAGTACTTTAAGAGAAAATTATTCATCAAACTCCACGAATGTAGGGAAGCTAAAATTTTATTTTTACATGAATTTATTAAATTAATGATCAACTAAAAATACCATTATGAAGGTGAATACTTTATTTATTCAGTTGAGATGAAAATATTCCTTTACATGAATAATTAAGGCACATGCTTTTGTTTATATCTAATTGTGCTGCTTCGGTACTTCCTGCGAAAGAATGAAGAAAATATCGTGACGCATACAAAAATTACTTAAATACATAAATTTAGGTCTATTAATTCTTTGAAACTGAGACAGTAAATTCGTGAGAAAGCAATGAATTTTAATAAGATCCAAAAGACGTAGTACTATTACATGAAGACATTATTTTTCTTTAAATGAATACCACGAACTAAGCATTTGTGCATTTCAAAAGCATGAAGAATATTTTCGCAAAGATGTCCTAAAGATGGTGAATTTTTCGCCTATGCTTGGGGAGTAGTAACAGTAGCTTTCAATATAGCTCGGAGTATGAATGAAAACATTGATGGTATCATATAGTTCCATTAATTCTTGATACCGCTAATTTATTAAATTTAATAGCTCCAATTTAAGCCATGCTATCAAGTAACACATTTAATGTATTTTTCTAGTACGTAGTTTCGTTATTTGTATTGGTTTTGTGAAAAAACAATAGCTAAGTCTAATATCGTTATGGTTACAGTTCAATTGTACAAATGAGAGATATAAATTTGAGTAGTATGTTATATTTTTAGATCCCAATATTTAATTACCAGTAATGACGGATTCAACTTTGTCTAAATAAATTGAATTATCTAATAAAATTGAATAAAATTGAGTATTCTAATAAAAGAAAATCTAAAACACGTATTTATAAAGAAAATCTTCATTTGCCTTACAAAATTAAACCAAATGTTTGTCAGAAAAGATAAGAAGATATTTTCCAGAGACATTGGAAAGGAATGAGCTTTTTCATATAAAACACAACAGAAAGTAATAATTCTAATGAGGCCATAAGAAAAATGAACAATTCTGAAACGTAACATGACTACGTCACAGGTGCTAGCTCTCTGTGATGTCAAGAAACGTATTCATCGATATAGAAAAACAACTGCATAGACAGTAAAACTTGGCTCCAACATTGAAAAAGTGCAGAGGTTTCCATCGTCCACTCGAACCGCCAATTGCGTGTCACGCAGCTAATTGTGATAAATAAGGTCTTTACGTGTTTGACGAGATACACAGGCTACAGAGTTGACATTTCGATTACCCTCCTTTGCACCCGAAGAATTTTGTGACCGAGAGGGTATGACCATCTTATATTAGCTATCTGAGACTAAAATAGTAACAACTCCAGGTCAGATGACGGTTTGGGGGCAAAAAGATGTGATCAAAATGTCAGCCGCGTAGCCTGTATATTTCGTCAGTCAGCATACCTTATATCCGTCGCATACGATTGTTGATTCGATTGAACGGTGTTGCAACCTGGTTGCAACGACTGCACTCTTCCACCGATGAGCAGCCTGCCCGGTTGTTCTTCCGTACCGATGACTCCCTTAGTAATATTTGAATGTCAGCACCATTGAACCGTAACATTCTAACTGTTGTGAGATGTTATGCTGTCATAAAGTATCTAAAGTATTAGTATGCTTTTATCGTGGTGCATTTGTGCCATCCCGTTTCGTTAACAGTAACACTTTGACCCAAAAGTTACATTTTTGAAGGCAAGAAAACTAATTCTGTATGACAAATGGCAGTCACTACAACTAAACTACAATTATGTATCCTACAGATAGTCATTTAAAAATCACGGATTAATAAAGCAAACATATTTTACCAAATAACTTTACGTTATATGAGAAAACTGGTACTGCCAAGCTTGATATCGGAAGAGAAGTCAGAAGGCGAAAAGTTCGGAGGATGATAAATTGTAGCAGTTTTATAAATAATGCATATAGGTATGAAAGGAGAATATCTTAAATTGGTCGTAATGTGCCGTTCTTTATGGTTACGGGTCAGAGATAGGCTGTCCCAGTAATATCACAATGACGGGATCTGTTGAGATCACTTGCATGTCCAAAGTAATCAACGTATGGCAACGTATGGCCAGCCTTACGGTCCCTTTTAAGCGTTTTTCCCCTTCAAAATAGCTACTAGGTCATGAACTAACCCTTAAATTTTGCTTTATTCCATGGCGAAAATTTACTGTTTTCAAAGAGTAGTTAATATTCCGTAAATATTGGAAACTGTAATACGACGTCATAATGCACGCGGAAATAATGAGCACAGCTACCAACATGAAAGGAATATTTTTAACAGCTTTTTGCATACAGTAATTTATTTGAATATTTCTTAGGAAATATAATAGGCTCTCGCGTTTAACTCAGAAAGTTTGCAATTTTCTCAGCCAAAAATTAGTGTTTACAGAATGTGGTTGATTATATTCAGTATCGGTTGGCAGCTATGAATACAATGACGTGATAGTTACCTTTCTGTATTCTTAGAACTATTGTCCTTTTATTATTAAACGTTTTTATCACCTAAGTAAAAAAACGAAAAAGAGTGTTTATATATAGGGTGGCCATAATTAAACTGCAAGTGTTCAAGGGGTGCTGGAGAGAAAACTACCGAGAATATTCCAGTGAAATTTGGTATCTATACGTTTCAGAACATGCGCAAGTCAAATATGCAAAAATAAAAAATCGTCATTTTCACCCTATAGATGGCGCTGTACCGTATTTCAAAAGTCACCGGTGGCATATGCAACTTCCAAAACCGATACACAGAGCATAGTGAAATTCTAAGAGGCTAAAACATCATTTACAGTTTATCAAAATTCCATACAATTCGCTTCAGTAATTAAATTTTTGCAGTAACATGCAATCAAAAATTAACGTAAATTAAGATCACAAATTAAACAGTTCATAAAGACGTTTTGGAAAATAATTAAACCATTATTTAATCTCATTGTCACTCATTGGAGCTCTTCTTAATCGTTTCATACGCCGGTATTCATTCAGAGTAGCCGAATAATTGCTACCATTCTGATAGAAAATCTTCACTAACAATGCACGTTCCTTCTTATTCAGAGTCATGATTGACCATTACTCAATGCGGTCTTGTTCTTACACTGTTCGATGGGCTTAAAATTTGCATATATGACTTCCATAAGCATTGAAACACGATATAGCCCCATCTATCGGGTGAAAATGGCGATTTTTTTAATTGCATATTTGACTTGCGCATGTTCTGAAACGTGTAGATACCAAGTTTCACTTTAATATTCTTGGTAGTTTTCTCTCTAGCACCCCTTGAACACTTGCAGTTTAATTATGGCCACCCTGTACATAAATATTGTGTAAACAGTGAGAGAAAATTGATAAGATGACTGAAATTTCCGATAGATGGCACTAGTTGTATCAACCATGGTTATGCAAAATGAAAGGAAAAAAATTATGTTCCAGAAAACACTTTTCTTTTCTCATTATTAATCTTTGCGTCATGTATCTAAGAAAAATGAAACTATGTAAAACGATTATTTAAAGCGTATTACTATTAATCTAAAATATTTCTTTCTTCATACAAAATGCAATAAGGGTACACTTTAGGTTTTAAATGACACAATTCGAAAATAATGAGCGAAATTTGTGTATCATTTTACTTTTTTAATACCAGATGCAAATTAATTCCGGTTTAATGCCAGTGAGAACCTTTTCTGCCGTTTATCTGCATTTAATGAAGGCGAATTTTGCATGAGTTTCGGAAACATTCATATCTTACCGGGAATTTGCATAAATAACACATTTTAAATAGTTTCCTTAGTCATGAAGTTGCGATTAATGCGGATTTAAATGCATTCTCCTAGAAAGAAAAAAAATGATCTTTTTATGAATTTCAGTCAACTGTTATGCTCTCTCCCTGTTACGAATAAAAAAAAAATGAACGGAGGAAAGAATGAAATAAAAAAAAGAAACTCCCGAAGAATAATTTTGGATTATTGTCTGAAAAAGAAATGGATACATAAAAAGCCTTTTAAAAAAGAAATAGCGATAGAGAGAGAGAGAGAGAGAGAGAAAGGGAGGGGGGATATTTACAATATATGAAATTAATAAAATCAGACTACACTTTTTATGCTTCGAATTAAATAAGTTATTCATAAGCTTATACATTATTTAAGTCTTTTTATAATACAGTTTTTCTTTTCTAGTAAATAATTTTGAATGCGGACTGAGTATTTTCTATTTAATTCAATTTCTTTTTCTGAATAGGAAACCCTTATTGTCATTTTTATGTATAAATTTCAAATTATAATTGGAAAGTAAACCAAATTGAAGTCATTTTTTTATAAGTTCAGTATCATAGTTGTGCTTTTAATTATTATTTTCTTGACAATGTTTTTAAAAATAGAATACATAATTAACTTACTTTGTGAAATAAGAATACTAAGTAATTTTGAAAAAAGAACATAGCAGTAAATATGAAATGAACTGATCATATAACTATGAAATTAAAAGTGTATGAGCATTTGTCTGTTTTAATTATGTTCCGAAATTCTCCCGACTAACTAATTATTATGTCAAAACTCAAAGAAACACGCACCACATAACATTTTACGGTATAATATTTGTCTGCAGCCCTGGTCATCGTTCTCTTGATTATAACTTAAAAAAGCATTAATCAATTTTCCCAATTAGGTTTCATATAAAAGGGTGCAGTTCTTCCAGAATTCAATCTTTACATTAAAATAAAGAACTGTGCATTTATGGAATATAATTAACAACTGTTTGCAAAGAGCCTCTCGGGTTACTACGTGTCTATAAAAGTATCCTACTGATCCGCTAAGTGTCCATGAACTCGGGTACCAGTTCGTTCGCCCCATCATAACAGGCAACGCTGATCCCTCTATTAGATAGTCCAGGCAAATTAGACCAAAAAACAGCAAATGGGAGAAAAATTTGTATATAGTTTTGAAACTTGGAGAAAACACTAATTGGGTATGTAGTTGTATGAAACAGAAAAGATCCCCCCTCTCGGGGTGCCGCGTACCCCTTTGGCACTCCAAAATGGTCACTTTTTAAAATTTTCACTTTTATCTCAAAAACTGTTCGTCTTAGCAGAAAAATGTCAGTTACAAAATGAATGCTGATAAAATTTCCTACAATGATGTAATCTGTTATTTTTTTTTATATACAATAGCTTTCGAGATATGGTTTAGACAAAATCGCAAATTTTTGAAAAACGCTTCTTTTTATCCCGATTTTTAACGAATTTTGTCTTATAGTTCTTCAACCCTCAGTTTTACAGCAATTGTTTTCTAAATAAAGTTATAGAGTATTCAATTACCTTTAAAGTGAGTTATTATTTGTAACTTTATCTTTAAATGATCAAAAGCTATTGCAATTTGAAATTTTCAATAAATTTAGCAATCGAATGAAAACTACATTGCGCGTCAAAGTATGACAAAATCTAGGGAAAAAAATATAAAGTTTTAAAACTCGGGGAAAACATTGATCGGGAATGTAGTTGTATGAAACAGAAAAGTTCCCACCTCTGGGGGTGCCTCGACCCCCCCTTTAGCTCCCCCCCAAAAGGTCCTTTTTGGATTTTCCCATTTATCTCAAAAACCGTGCGTGTTAGAAAAAAAAATGTCAATTACAAAACTAAAGCTGATGAAATTTCCTACAAGATTGTTATGGGTTATGTTTTTTTAGATGCAAAAGCTTTCGAGAAATACGTCTTAGAAAAAATCGCAAATTTTTGGAAAACGCTTCTTTATATCACTATTTCCCCCTAACCTTGCCTAATAGCTCTTCGAACATCAGTTTTACAGGAGTGGGTTTAAAGCAAAGTTTTAAAGTTTTCATTTACCTTTAAATTGAATTTTTATTTGTAATTGTATTTTTAAATGATCAAAAGTTACATCAATTTGAAATTTTCAAAACATTTTAGGGAATTGGAATGAAAAGTGCATTGCGCATGAGAGTGCAATAAAAAAATCTAGGAAAAAAACTTATAAAGCTTTGAAACTTGGAGAAAACACTGATTGGGTATGTAGTCATATGAAACAGAAAAGTTCCACCTCTAAGGGTGCCGCGTCCCCCTCTAAGCCCCCTCCACCTCCAAGTTCCCTTTTTAGATTTTCACTTTTATCTCAAAATTGGTGCTTCTTAGCAAAAGCGTTCCAGTTACAAAATGAAAGCTGATAAAATTTCCTAGACGATTATAATTTTTATTTTTCTATACATCGAATTATTTATTATTCGATATCTTTATTATTAGTATTTTTTGTTTCTATATCCATTATTTTTTTCTATATCGAATATTTTTTTCTATATCAAATAGCTTCGAGATATGTTTTAGAAAACCTCTCAAATTCATGGGAAACCCTTTTTTTTCATCCCATATTTCGACTAACTTTCCTTCTAGCTGCTGATTCGTAATTCAGAGAATCGAACAGTCGAATTAACATGTTTCCACTCGTATCGCGTATACCTTCAAATACAGACGTGGTTGGGAAACAATTTAGTACCCAGAAACTGGGGTTGGAGAGAAGTAAACTGATCGCTCTCTCCAGTTTATATGAAACGAGCACCAGCTCCAGAAAAAATATTATTACTAATTTCATGCGGCTGCATGCAAGCTTCCGGAAAGAAATGCACGTGTGTGAAGGCCAATTTGCGCTGTATAGCAATCTGCAAAGGCTGTCGAATCGAAGTGAAAGCTGCAGTAATAGGACTCCCACTGATTTGACGGAAGACTATGAGGATACATTTTTATAAAAATAAAATTGTTCCATAGGTTCGTTGCTCTATTATTGTACAGATGTTGCACAGAAGCGAAAATAAGTGTGTTATAATTATATAGTATTTTTTAAAATTAATTTTGCTGTAATTATTAATTCTGATGATGAATGATCACTGAAATGCAAATGTCAAAGTACATAATATTGAACAGATGAATTGCATTACAGAATTCTATTGTAAAAATATTACTTTCAAACGATTTTTGGGCCGGAGGGGATGGGAGAGAGGGTTAATTTAAACTGTAGTACTAACATTTATGTGTTAAATATTCGTTTATATACGAATTAAATGTAACTAGTTCAGCAGATACAATAGGAGGAAGAAATAAAAAATAACGAAATAAAACCAAATCGTACGCTTATGTAATATAAATTATTATTGAAAAAAGAACCATTTTGCATAAACATTTTGTTGGAGGGAAGGGGGAAGCGCCGTCCAAGATAGAGGAACTTTCCTGTTTCTTAATATTGCACCACCTACCTACAAGTGTTTTCCCCAGGTTTCAAAACTTTATAAATTATTTTCGAGATTTTGTCATACTTGGTCGAGCAATGTAGTTTTCATTCGAATTCTCTAAAATTTATTGAAAATTTCTTATTGCTAAAATTTTTTATTCTTTAAAGATAAAATAACAAATAATAACTTATTTTAAAGGAATTGAATACTTCTGTAAAACTGAGGGTTGAAGAGCTAGTATACGCATAGTAAACGCATAGTAAACGCTAGTAAACGCATAGCGGAAAATTGAGATTAAAAGAAGCGTTTTCCAAAACCTTGCGATTTTTTCTAAAATTTATATATCGAAAGCGTTTGTATCTACAAAAAAATTACCCATAACAATCTTATAGGAAACTCCCTCATCTTTCACTTTGTGTCTAGCATTTTTTTGCTAAGATGTACGGTTTTTGAGATAAAAGTGAAAATCCAAAAAAGGACCTTTTGTGGGGTAGGGGCGCGGCACCCCGAGAGGGGGGAACTTTTCTGTATCATACAACTACATCCTCGATCAATGTTTTCCCCAAGATTCAAAACTTTATATTTTTTTTCCTAGATTTTGTCGTTCTTTCACGCGCAATGTAGTTTTCATTCGAATTTGCTAAACTAATTGAAAATTTCCAATTGCAATAGCTTTTGATCATTTAAAGATAAAGTTACAAATAATAACTCACTCTGAAGGTAATTGAATACTGTACAACTTTGTTTCGAAAACAATTGCTGTAAAACTGAGGGTTGAAGAGCTATAAAACAAAATTGGCTAAAAATCGGGATAAAAAGAAGCGTTTTCCAAAAATTTGAGATTTTGTCTAAACCATATCTCGAAAGCTATTGTATATAGAAAAAAATAACACACTACAATATTGTAAGAAATTTTATCAGCTTTTATTTTGTATTTGACATTTTTTTGCTAAGACGAACGGTTTTTGAGATGAAAGTGAAAATCTAAAAAAGTGACCATTTGGGAGAGCCAAAGGGAGGACGCGGCACCCCGAGAAGGGAGAACTTTTCTGTTTTATACAACTACATACCCAATAAGTGGAGTACCTAAGTTTCAAAACTATATAAATATTTTCCCCTATTTCTCCTTATTTGACTATAGATGCCTCAGTGATAAAATGGTCAGTACTTCCAGCTGATGATAATGTGCTCGCCCTTAGGGAAAAAAATCTGCTTGAAAACAATAATTTTAGAATTAGAAAATAGCAGAGGTGCCAACTGCTGCGGAATATAATCAACCACTTTTTGCAAACAGCAATTTCTTAAAATTTTCTCGAAGTAGTAATCGGATACCCCAATTCAGGCTTCGAAATTTAGCGACAAATTAAGCAAAAAAGTGGTTAATTATATTCCACCGCCGTTGGAAACTTTGAAATAGCAATATTTTTAAGTTAAGCGCATGAGCTGATTATTGTATTATAGAGATATTGAAAGAATATTCTGTTATTTTTGCCAGCTCCTATTTTATTAAGTTGAATTATGTTTCCTAATGGTTGGCAGGTCTGCAAGTACTTTTGATAGTTGAGTGATTATTAAGTTACGTTACTAGCAACATCCCTAACCACTTTCCCTAATCAGCACATATTTTTAATATTTTTTCAACGCTACAATCGAGCTACACGTTAAAGTCAAGTAATTTTTCTGTATTCTAAATCATAGATTATCGTCCACAGAAAGTTAGTATATTCATTTCCTAGATGTAAGTCTCTATGCTTTCAGGAATTGAAATGAAATTTGTGGCAGTACTTTCTATGATGAAATTTGGTTGTATCGATTTCCCAACTCTTCTAATTTTCATGGCGCAATTCAGATACTTGAGGAAAATTCCATAGCCTAAAGTACTCACTCATCTATCTAAATAATGGCGATACATGGTGTCACGTTGACACAACGTGCATATTTTTTAATGAAAAATTATTAATACAAATCCTAATTAATATTGTCTAAATTTAAACTAATAATCTATTCTAAATCTAATTTAAAAGTTTTTAATAATAACTATCTTTTAAAGCTTTCATTTTTCCTCTTGGCCTTCTCAATTACAGCGCATTAACGTACTTCTAAATCATTTCCCTCTTATCAGCTGCTTTGAAATAAAATAACAGTTGACGCCGGCTAAAAGAATAATCATAACACCTCTTCGCTCGCATATGTTTTCTCTGCTCCGTTGAAACAGATGTGTTTGCGGTTTTCCTCTGCTGTGCAAGAAGCATATTGCTCGAAAAACACCTGCTAAAATTGTTCCAGAAAGTTCGGTCTCTTTCTATAGACTCATGTTTTAACGGTTTTTTCTTTAGCAGTTGGAGAGTAATTTTTGGTGGGGCAAGCCACTCACTTCATGTGAGGAGGCTTTGCCCACCACAACGCGTTGCACGGATTCGCATCTATGCCGATCACTTTATGGTGACGGAGGCGTTCACCCACCGAGGTACCAGGCCGATTTAATATGAACGCCGTGATGTTTTTGTCAACATACTTCCCCAAGTTTACTTTTGAATGCAATGTATTGCAGAGTTTTGAATGTATAATCCTGCGTTTTGGAAATTAGTGACTGTTCCAGTGTGAAAATAAAGCAATATGTTTTAAGTTTAAAGGTGTTGACTGAGACTCCTTATTTAAAGGGAATGTGGTCTTCAAAATGTGTTTTTCTCCTGAAGTAAAACGTGTTAGCCCAGTGTTCAAAGTGTTTGTGTGATCATGTTTCAGAAGAAGTAAAACGACATGCGCCATGAAAAGCGAATTTCATTCTTGGTTTTGGAGTTTGTCCTTCCTCGTCGCTCTGATGAGGAATTTCTAGTTCATGTGTGATGTCGTTCAGTGGGGAAAAAAAGCATGTTCACCCCTACGACGCGTTGTGTATGCCATCGTGTTCCGTATGAAAGAAAGTACGTCTTAACTAAGGGGAATAAATCTCCTTTCATCATCGTTGTGTGAATTTAAAATGTGACCCACTATACGATCGTCTTCTTAAAACTATGTCGCTCTCACTATAAAGTCGTAACTGTTATAATCTTTACAAAATAATTCATCGTCTTTTTACGATCACCACCTTCCACCGTACATCTCCATAGGATATGTGGCATAACCATAAAAGCCAGCATATGTTGACTATGTACAAAACAGTTTTGCTGTTTACGAGGGAGCAATCGAAATATTTTTATGTAGTTGGTAAGTGCACGCTGATAAAACGATGGAATTAAAGCATTAACATTGCTAGATATGATATTAAAAATTCACAAATTTGAATGAGAAAATTTAAAGAAAATACAGGATGTCCGAAATTAAACAATCATGTTTTAAACTTGTCTGCACACGGAACTATTGTTAATAAATTTATGCAATTTTGTGTAGGACATAATGAATCTATGGGAGTTTCATTGGAGCGGTTAAAAAGAAAGCAAGAAACAATTCAAATCTTTCATACCAAAAGACGTTTTCAATGAATTACACATTCACCATACATTTATGCTAAAAAATTTTACCAACACAGCTCGATCGTTTAAACTTAATGACTTTTTGATTAGTAATAGCCACCACATGAAAAATAAAATCTCCGCGAAAGATTTTATGTCCTATAACAGCCTCTGTGACCCGTGGGTAAAAATTTGCATTTTTGTTTTTTCTTCTTCTATCGTTGTTGTGACTTAATGCTCTGTGATCACCGCATGCGGTGCTAGATCCCCCCAGGAGAGACGCGATGGGCGGGAGGGGGAGGGGCGTCTTCCATTTTTCGGGCTCCAGTGGGAGGAATTCCGACTTAGCAAGTGGTCCCTATTTTTGAATCAATTCCAGAGGAGGGAGCAACCTCTGAAATCTGCACCCCCAGACGTATCGTTTAACAACTTGGAGGACATTGGAGCCACGACAGATCTTACGTGTACCAGCTCCCATGAGTGTACACTGTCCCAGAGCAGTCAAGCCGAGAGGGAGTTGCCCGTCCCAAGCACTGACCAAACCGGATGCTGCTTCACTTGCCGTGTTCTTATGGGAACAGAGTTTAGCGCAGTAGAAGCGCTCACGAACTTTCTGCAGGGTCTTCATTATACCAAAATGGCCCCCAGTTAAGCCGTTATGCAGCTCTTCTAGAACCTTCGGAATCCTCGATCGGAACATCTTGCCGTCGTCCGACTCCAATTTACGATACAAGACTCCATTTCTCAGGCGAAGCGAATCCCATAAAGCCCAGTACTGTTTTGTTGCCGGACTGCAAGATGATATTTCCTGCCAGCTGGGCTTATTGCCGGACTTTTCCATAAACTCCACAATAGGTTTGATGTCGCTATCTGCTAATTGGTCCGCACGAACATTTTCGTCACTCCAGGGATCTTGAGATGGTGCCGATGATGTAATTTGGTGGACAACGGGAGGTTTCAGATGGTAATTTTTCTCTGCCCTGGTGCAATAGCGACAACTTTTTATGCAGGGCCTTTTCGACAAAGCATCTGCGTTTCCATAAGATGCTCCTATTCGATGACGTATTTCTATATCATAATCTTGTAATCGCTGTATCCACTTGGCTGTCTGGCCCTCCAGATTCTTGAAGTTTAAAAGGAAGGTTAAAGAGGAATGGTCCGTTCGGAGCAGGAACTTACGGCAGTACAGATAAAGATGGAAATGTGTTGATCGGCCTTGACGATAGCAAGAAGTTCCTTTATCGTAACACAATAGTTACGTTCTTCCTTAGAAAGGAATTTGCTCCAGTAAGCAATGACGTGTTCTTGGCCATCTATCCCTTGGGATAAAATGGCTCCGACGCTCTCTTTATATGCATCTCTGTCCAGGATAAATGGCTTGTCAGGATGAGGATACGAAAGGATCGGCGAAGGGGTTAGGGCCGTCTTGAGTTCATTGAACGCATCCTCACAGTCTGCAGCCCATAGAAATTTTTGTCCAGTCTCGGTCAATTTGTGAAGTGGTCTTGCAATGTGAGAAAAACCCTTCACGAATTTTCGATAGTAAGTACACAGAACGAGAAAACTTCGGAAGTCATGGATATTCTCAGGACGACTCCAGTTCTTGACTGCGGACATCGTGGGCGGATATTATGTGCCCGAGATAACGTACTTCCCGACGAAACAAGTTACACTTCGATGGACTCAGTTTCAAGTTTGCTTCCTTTAATTTTCGCAGCACTTTTCGGATGTTCTCGAGATATTCTTCGGAAGTCTTTCCGACGATGATGATATCGTCCAAATAAACGAGACATGCTTCGTAGGAAAGTCCTCTCAACACTGTCTCCATTAGACGCTCGAATGTAGCAGATGCATTACAGAGTCTAAAAGGCATAACTTTGAACTGCCACAATCCTTGTCCCGTTGTGAACGCAGTCTTTTCACGGTCATCGGGATGAATTTCTACATGCCAGTATCCACTCTTGAGATCCAGAGTGGAGAACCATTCATTTCCCATAAAGTGCCCAAAGTGTTGTCTATCCTGTGAAGAGGAAAGCTGTCCTTCTTGGTAATGTCATTCAGACGTCTATAGTCGACGCAGAACCGGGTGGAACCATCCTTCTTCCGGACCAAAGCAATCGGCGAGGCCCAGGGCGATATTCGATGGCAGGATGACGTCATCTCGCTGCATCTTCTCTAAAAGCCCGATCACCTCTTCTTTCTTAGCAAACGGCGGCCACTTAGGATGTTACTTGATGGGAGAATGGCTGCCTGTTTTTATTCTATGTTGCATTAACCTCGTACGGCCAAAGTCACCTGAAATACGAGAGAAGATGTCTTCAAATTTAGCTATTACTTTCTCCGCAGCGCTTCTCTGTTCTGCCGTTAACTCCACGTCTTGTAATAATTCCTTCGTCAGACACTCAAATGACTTAGCTGTCGTTAGGCTAGTGTTCTTATTAATGCAGGTAACAGGAGTGCACGTAGCCAACACTTCATTTTTCTTTATCATCTTCGACTTCTCCGTCACATTTGCTCTTCTAACCGGAATGATGGTTCTCGACAAGTCCACAAGTGTTACACCCACAAGTACTCCTCTGACGGAATCACTATTTTTTCGGTGTTCGATTAATCCATAACGGAATTTATTGCTTTTCTTTTTTTTACTGTTCCAGAAATTATTGAATCAGTTCTAGGGGGGGGAGATTGATATTAGTCTGGGCTATTATTTCCTGAACATGCAAAACAGCTTCATTTTTAATATCGAACGTAGTTATTTCTTCTGAGTCTGAACGAAGCTCATTATTCTTAACGTCCAAGTTAAATTTGTGTGATTTTAGAAAGTCCAGTCCGAGAATAAAAGAGTCCGTAATATGCGCGACATATATCACATGGTCGTATCTGGCATTTCCAAATGTGATTTCTACTCGAGCCTTTCCACCCACTTCGATTTTGTCACCTGTCACAGTCTGGAGGATCAACGAGGGTGGAGTCCATATAGTCTTCATATTTAATTTCTTGACCAGATCTTTCCTTATGATGGTTACATTCGCTCCAGTATCAATCACTAGTGGCACGGGGAGACATTTATGTATCCTAGTACGAAGAGCCCATTACTGCCGCCATTCACTGAGGAAATCTGAAAGACTTTCAAAGGAGGCTTTAGAATATCCCGCAACCTCCGTTCCTCAAGGTCGTCTCTTTTCATTTTTCCTTCATGAGCTTCTATGGTGCACTGATAACTGCGATCTTTGCGACGACAGTTCTTTTGTGCGTCACAGTATTTTCGTAAATGCTCCTCGCCGCTGCACTTTCAACTTTTCCCTTTTCTTGGCTCTGACTGTACTTGTCGTTCCACCAGATCTTTGAGCCTCCTTAATTTATTAACTAATTTCTCCATTTCTCGAACCGTAGGCTCCTGGAACGACACAGCTCTAACAGTATGCCGCTCTATTCTCACGGCCGATTGAACTGCCGCCAAGATTAAAGCTTTCTGAATTTCAGAGTCTCGGACGCCTTCAATAAAATGTTGCACTGCAGCTTCTTCGGAGATTATCAGAGTAGTTGCCGTTGGCTAGATGATACAGCCTATGTCCGAAGCCAGCTCTTGAAGGGTCTCGCCAGGTTGCATTCTACTGTACTCTTTCTGGCACTTCTTATCGAATTTCATCTCCAAGGAACTTGCAAGGGCATCAGAATCTCGTATATTCCTCTCTCCAATGATTTGCAAAACGCTAATTGCGTCTCCCCTCCTATCTATGTCTGAAGCCAGCTCTTGAAGGGTCTCGCCAGATCTCTGCACCCTTGTCTTTAGTTGTATTCTACTGTACTCTTTCTGGCCCTTCTTACCGAATTTCATCTCTTCTTACAGAACTTGCAAGGGCGTCAGAATCTCCCATTTTCGTCTCTCCAATGGTTTGCAAAACGCTAATTGCGTCTCCGCTAAGGGAAGCGGCCAGTTGGTTCGCTTTCTCGGCCTCGCCCCTACCATTGGCTTTGGCGACGATAAAAAATTGGGTCTTGTAAGCTTCCCAGGGAGTCTTTCCGTCTAAGTCGTTAGTTTCACTGCTGGGCGGCGTGACGACATCTTCATGTTTTCAGGTATTTTTCCCAGCTTGAAGAGAGAGTCCAGTTTTTCTTCAATTTTATTCTCAAATTCATCACGCAATTCTTTCATGTTTCTCGTTTGAATTTCTTCTAGAAGCGAAATTCTCTTCTCCATATTTTCTTGATTTGTCTGTATTTTTTTCTCCAGTCCGGATTTCAACTCGTGATGTGCGGTTCTTAATTCTTCCAATCCGGTTTTCATCTCTTCTTGAACGGCTTTTATCTCGACACGTTTCTATTTTCTTCTCTGAATCAGCTTGTCCGGATTTCATCTTTTTTTTTATTTACCTCATCTTGTCCGATATCAATTTTCTTCTCTAAATCGGCTTGTCCGGATTTTATCTAGTCTTGTCCGGCTTTCATCTTCTTCATCATATCTATCATCTTTTGTTGAAACTGTTATTCCATTTTTCTGGTCCACACCATTCACTGTTAACTGCAAAATTAGTCTTTCTTTAGAACCCCACTCCTGACACCAAATGTTGCAGAACACTCTGCTTGTTTCCTGGGTTCGTCGTTCTAAAGTCCCGTTGGTGTAGGAAGTTCTAGTAAAGTGTCACTTATCAGGATGGAACACAAACTTTATTGCTTGTAGAACTTAGCCGAACAATCAGCTATACAAAATTCACAGGCACTAACGGCCAATGGCTCGTTTATAACAATACACTCAGTACCGAAGCTTTCACAAATGCTGTTATTCTCACGCAAAATAAAATACTTCCACTGGTAAAATTCAATGGAAATATACGAGAAATAACACGAACATTCCCTCAAGACTCAACAATGAAGAATTTACGTACAGCACTTAAGAACAAAGCTTCAAAAACGCTCGCGGAAACACCGCTTTTATCACACAGTTCACGGAGCCAAGCGCCGTACTCCTCGGACGCTCGCTTCACACATTACGGGAGCTCATCTCACACTGAACTGGGGCCTCTGACAGCTTGTATTTATAGGCGACACAGGAGCTACAAGAAGCTTCCAGAAGAGTCTATTTCTCGAGGATTCCACATAAAGCTAAAATTTTATAACGTCATGGAAGAGAAATATTAGGCTATTATGTGATTTTAATGATGAAAAAGCAACTTTACAGCCTCCATTTTGAAAATCGCGCCGAATGCCCAAAATGTCGCCAAGCTTGGCGGCTTTTGGCAAAATATCGCCAAATTTTGCGCCAAAAATTAGTCCCCAAAAGTGAAGTTATCGAAGGCCTACGACCAATATTTCTCGACATTTCTAGAACCGCAATAGGAAAAGAATGTGGAAACCAAAATCTTCGTATCTCCTGTTCTAGTTGATCGATTTTTATGCAACAACAGGCAAAATTTAACTATTTGAAGCGTAGAATACGAATTTTAAACTATTTTAAACCCCAGAACAGCGGGTTACCCCGAAAATTTGTAACAGTATAATGTGTGTGAGTGACCTGCAGACATAAAAGCGATGAAATCTAAATAAAACATCAGTCGTAAATCTGTAATTCATTGAAAAACAACCTATGGTGGTGAATACTAGAACTAAAACTAATTTTTTTTACTCGCTCAAACAAATTCTCACACCTTTGTCATGTCTTACACAAAATTTCATAACTTTCTCAATAATAGTTTCGTCTCTACACAACTTTAAAATGGGGTCGATTAATTGCGGACATCCGGTATTTCGATACCTAATTTGAGTTTACGAGGGGAACAGTTATGCCAAAGCATTAAATATTTCTCAGTTCTGTACCTTCACTTTAATATTTTTTCATTAAACTGAATTTTTAACTCAATTCGTTTTAAAAAGTTTTTTTTTTTATGTGAGCTAAAAATGGGTTGTGTGAATAGCAATAAAAAAGTTTAATGTGTAAATATGCATCCCAAAAAATTAAAACTAGCATTTTGCTTTTGAATGTCTAAAATTTATGGAGTAATGGCAATTAGTGAATTTTAGATTACTTAAAAATACTCTTTTTTAGAAGAATAATGTATTCTGGAATAAAACGTGATTTCAACAAATACTACCGTTTTATGGGTTCAAGGGTAATTTATGACTGCTGTTATCTTGGAAATACTAACATTTATCTAAAAATACTTATGAAATGTTTAAAATATTCAAAAGTGAAAAATTTATATTTCATTAAACACGTCACTCTGCAAGTCATTAAATTTCTAAAGAAAATAAAATATTTAATAAAATGCGCCCAGAAAGTTTGACGTTTTGATTAAAATGAGTTCGTGTAATGTGTTAAATGTTTTATGGAGAGCGAGGGTTCTTTTCTTATCACTATCTAATATATTAGATGTGCACCCTTGCTTCCGCCGTTTTCAACCCAATCAGGTTTTATTCATAAAAGAACTGGTAACGTATTTGTAATTCAAGGCCAAACTTTCTTGCTGAGTCACTCCCAATGACTGCAGAATTCCCAGCTGCTCCAGCATATAATTAACCACTTTTCTGAAACAGTAGTTTTTGGCTTAAATTATCGCAAAATTTTGTTGCTAATAGTTCCGGTCTAATATCGTTTCGAAAATTTTTTTAAAGAAATTACTGTTTGAAAATAGTGGTTACTTACATTCCGGAGCAGTTGGCAACTCTCTGATTGTGCTGATTCTTCTTTGGGATGATTCTTCCCAACTCCCTCTAGATGTAAAACACTCAACTGAAGCTTTGACGTCATCACTAGACCTTCTTACATAGCGGCATCATAGTTGTATCTTAAACTATTTAAAATTTCTGGTGGATGCTACAAATATTAGAGAATATCTCAAACTAAAGATAAAAATTAAAAAACCTTTCTGATACAAAATAATTCATTTTGATGTACTTCTGTATCATATTATATAATTAGTGGTGAAAAATTATCATTTGTCGTAAATTCTTTTATCTTAAATCATTAAAAAAATTTTATGAGTGCGAAAATTCACCACGTATTTAAAGTAGATGTACTTTGTGAAAGCAAAACTATGATGACGTCGTATATGAATATATATTGATTACGTCAAAGCTTCAGTTGTAAGGATTTTTACATCCAGAGGGCATTTTTCTTACCCCTTATTATGTCTTTTCCAAAATTTCTCTCTTTTACTGCTATGCTAGTCTTACTTGAATATCCCCGTTCTTGAAGCTTTGAAACCAATCATAGCAACTTCTACTAACAGAGGGTTCACTGTAAGTACATAGCTGCCAATTAGGGATCGACCGATACCCGATACTTGTTTACAAGGGAATGTATACATATTATAATACAAAATTTAATATATCACAGCTACCAAAGATTTTACAACACTAATTTTTGTATAGCAATTTACGCTTAAAATGAAACTAAATTTTTAAAGCAAACTTCTTAAAGATTGCTTTGGAAAATCTCCTGAATGTTTCTGGAGAGTTGGCAGTTGTGTTATATAGACCACATTTTCTGTCACTTGTATTTGGAGAAATGTTTCTCTGTGTCTACATTTTTCCGAATGTAAGTAACAGTAAATAAGGTTCCATGTAATATTGAATTTTCTACTCCGATACGTACACAACCTCTCGGGGGGTCGGGGTATCGGGTATCCGACGATCACTACTGGCAACTCTTCCGGATTTTCCTGAAAGATTTGCCTCCACCGATTTTTGCTTAACAATTTAATTTTAAGGCATGCCCAAAATTTTATAAAAAAACTGTTGATAAAGATTGAATAATGGTGAAATAAGATTTTGGTGGAAAATCTTCCGTAAATTCCGGAAGAGTTGGCAGCTATGTAAGCATCTGAAAGTTTTCAGAAACACATTGAAGCAGAAAATTAATCTCGTAAATTCACATTTCAATCGATAATGACTGCATGATGTAAACGAAAATGGACTGACACTTTTATTGGATTGTGTTGATGGATGTCCAAGTTTATTGAATGGCGTCTATGATCTATTTATTTTGAGCATTATTTACTGCTGCAGACATGTGTAGGAAAACCGGGGTAGCAAAGTTGGTCACCCAAAAATAATGTGATGATATTTATTTTAATAAAATGCATATAATGCTCATAAAATGGGATACACAAATTAAGAAAACCTTCGGAATAAATTTAGCAAAGTAATTTTTAAAATCATATTTCTGAAAAGATATAGTTCTTAACTTTTGAATCATTTTCTTGTTTAAAATGTTTGAATCCCGTTTAGCTAAGATGTAATAAACTACTATTACTTGAAATATTACTGGTAATCGTTCTTTAATAGCTAAAAGAAGTAATTCTTTTCCTGAACGTTATTTGAAACTGAAAGTCACTACACTATAGCTCAGTAGCATTTATTTCTTACGTAACGTGTTGTGTGCGCTGCTGTAAAATCATAAACAGTAATAATATATTTCTATATAAAATGTTTGTAAAATTTATTCAATCCTTTTTTTTTATAAAATGTATCTATAGTGAACCTTCAGTTATTTTAAACACATCCATTTGCACTTATGTAATTGCAATGAAATAAATATTGCACCTATAACAATGCTGTTTTAAAGATATCTACAGAATACGTGAATTATACAACTTTGAACAATCCATTTGCAGCAGTGTCCTCAAAGTTAGGTTTAAAACTATCAGGATGCTATGGCATTGGTAGTGTAAGAAAATGTTGTTAAATCCAATATTTTCTTAACATTTACATGCAATGTATGTAATATTTTATGACCATTGACAAACAATTTACATTCCTACAACAATTTACATTCCACCTAGCACACATGTTATTGTTGACGTTTTAATGCAAACTTACAAAATAATGTAGATTTTATATCCAAAATTTACTTATTACTCACATATGTTTTGAGCCATGGCTCGAAAGAATATTAGTTATTCATGCATGTATCATGCATGCATCATATGATCAGAAGCATCGTATTATAATGGATCGTTGAGTTTTAAAAATATAAGATAGTCCGTTCAACGTCATCTTATGTTTTTAAGATGCATATAGCTTAACCCATGCATGTACGTTTTAGAAATGTTTAAAGTGATTGTGTGTGAAGTGAAACATAGTCCTCGTTCATGAGTTAGCTTCATTAAGAGTTTGATGCCCTCCGCTAATGCTAACGGACATCGATGACAAAATTTTTTCGTCGCCCGACCAGCGGCATATCTCTAGCGCTTTGAACTGGGAGACGAAAGGTCCTGGTTCGAAACCAGGTCGCGTCCACCGACCTAACCGTTCGGAGTTTTCCCGTAATTTTCTCAGAAACTTCTCGTAAATACGGGTTAGGACCCCTCAGAAATTCCCCCACGAAGGGCAATCCCACCCCCGGCCTTGATCCCTAGAGTAAATAATTGGCCGAAGCCCACATTTTGATTTCCACTTCCTAACATTTTTTTAGCACGTTATGCCCTAACCATGAACATAGATGGGGGCAGGGGCGTAGCCAGAAATTTTTCATGGGGGGGTTACGACTACTGCAACTCATATATATGCATACATGTGTGATAAGGGAGTGAAGAATATACATTTATATGGCAAAAAATTCCTCATGATCCCCCTAACCCCCCCCCCTGCTTGGCTACGCCTCTGGAAGGGGGGAAGGAGTAATGACTGAATAGGCAATATTTAGACAAAAGAGGGCAAAAATTTCTCGAATGGATTTTAGATGGAAATGCTCCCGTAAAGTATACATGGAATCCAACCATTGTTTTCAATTTATTCGACTTTACGTGACTTCTGTTCGTTAAATCTGTTTATATTTATTCATTGCTACCAACTATTCCTAAAAATAATCAACCACTGATTTTAAACAACAATTTTTTGCTTCTGACAGAGTAAAACTTTTCAAAAGTGGGTAGATGGCGCTTTCGGCGGATTGTAGCCTATCTGAGATATCGGGGGATGAACGGAGGGAAAAGAACGGGTCACACGTCTCGGTATTAAGTCATCCTCCTTCCCCCACTATCTCCACAGCCCTAATCAACACCGCCTAGCTTAAGAAAGCCTACAACTCCGTCACAAAGATTTGACGTAATCACTAAGCCTACATTATACTAAATGTTTTATTTTCACAAAATAAGACTGTTGAAAATTTCTGTTGAATTTTCTCATGAATAATATTTTAATAATATGAGATAAAAAAAAATGTAATTTCAGGACAAATGGCAGTTTTTAACTATGACTAAGTAGATAATATGATAAGGAAAAAGATCCTTATGAATAATTCTATATGAGAAAGGTATTTTAATTTTAATGTTTAATTTAGGATACTTTCTAATATTCGTAGCATTCACCAGAAATTTTAAATAGTTGTACTTGAGAAAATCAAACTGTGATGCCATCATTCTTCGTACGCATAGCATCGCTGCCAACTGCTGCGGAATATAATTAAGCACTTTCGCTAAACAGTATACATATTTTCAAACTAGCAACGATCTCACCCGTTTAGCTTAGAAAATGTTATTGTATTCTAAGCCGAAAAATCCTGTTTTAAAAAAGTGGTTAGTTTTATTCCGGAGCAGTTGGTGGCTATGGGCCTAGGGATGATGTCAAGGCTCCAGTTGTTAGGCTTTCTGTATGTGGCAAGTGTTGCCTTAACACATAATGTAACCCGTAGCTACACCACTGAAGAACACTGTTTTAACGGCTCAGTTATAAGCCTTACTGACAGTGAACAGAGATGTCATCAATGTTAAGCCGTAATTTCAGAAGACAAGACTTCAGTTATTAAAATTACTTTTAAAATAAATTTAGAAGTTTTGTAGTTGCGATATTTTAAAACACCTGATGTGAATGTTTGGAAGTAACAATTAGACCACTTAAAAAAATATTTAAATAAACATTTTAATATCGTTTTTCCCTCTTCATGAAATCCTGTAACAAATTTTGTTTTCCTTTCACAGTTTCTTCCTTTCATTTTTCTTTTTTTCATAGAGTCTGTTTTTGTAACAATAAGTTTTATTTGGGAGAAAATTGTTATATTATTTCTATCTAGATTACTCTCGTAGTACTAGACCATTCAAGTCTAAACTGACAAGATCGAAGAAGAGAGAAAAAAAAAAAAAAAAGATAATCCGAAGATTGACTTTTAGTTATGTAGGAAATAATTTTTCAAATAGGAAATGATCGTTAATCTTCAATGCAGCGCTTTTGTTTTTCTTCATGTATCTGGAAGGAAATTTGTTGACACAGCTTGGCTCTCTGTTCTTTGCTGAATTTTTTTATCAAATGTTCTTGTTAATAAACATATACATTGTCTTCTTAAGAAATTACCGCATGTACTCGAGTATAGAGAGAATCTGTAACTTTACTTCCAAAAATTACTTAAGAAACGAGACTCACCAGTTGTGAGATGCCAACTGTTCCGGAATATTTTCAATGAAATATAGTCTACGTCAATTTTCAGAACATACGGGGGGGGGGATCATAGAGCATAGCTGCTAACCTTTACAGAATACAACTAACCACTTTTTCAGAACAGTTTTTTTTCGAACATAGTTTCAAGCATATCAAGGTAGTGACGTGCTGGCCGAACGAATTGTATGGTGGGTAAAGCATCGTACTCTGTTTCGGGTTCAAATCCCGGAGTTCGATCCCGACTGGGTGTGGTTGTCCTTGTGTCCGTCTCTTCAGAGGGGGGAAACGTGGCCACACTTTCGGGCAGTTGTAAGGGTCAGTTCTTTATCGGCAAGCTCCTTACATCAGTAAAAAAGAAGTGATGAGCTGACAATTTAAACTGGAAAATTTTACTACATTTTAAGCCGAAAACTACAATTTGCGAAAAATAGTTAATTATACATTGCGGCCAAGTATTACGGAATACAATTAACCACTTTTTGAACACCGCAAATTCTTTGAATATTTTTCCAAAATAGTAGGCAGCCCAAGCATTTGGCGTGGAAATTTTCCTAAATATTAAACAGGAAATTGCCATTCACAAAGAGGGGTTAGTTATATTCCGTAATACTTGGCACCTATCATTATATTCCGTAAAGGTTGGCAACTATTGTAGAGGCAAGTCTGAAAAAAAAAAAAGTTGATGACGGGATGTACTAAACTGCACTCTCCCCAAAACGGCGATATTTTGATTTTTTTTTCACTAATCTGAGTGTAAACCGACCACTACATTTTTAATCAAAATTTCAACTATGATTTCCCAGTTATTATTGCTCTCGAGTACATGTCTTGTGCAGTAGCCATTTTACAAAGTACGATCCTGTAACAATACCATTAAAAATAATTAAAATATTACTGGAAATATCTCCAGTTCCAAATCAAGTTTCAGTTGATGCAAATGAAGATTTGAGATGCCATTTAAATTAATGAAATCATGACTCTAAAATTAGAAGATATATATTTCAATAAGTTTCCCTGTGATGTTTGTTTATAGATTGTGAAAAATAATGCAATCGTAATGTCAAATAAAAGAAGTATGTCCATTCTGTTACGGCAAAATATGACGTAACTCTACATGCTTATAATGTCCAGATTTTAGGTGGGTATCGTATCTAAATTCAATTAAAAGGAAATTATTAATTCTGTCCGGCAGCGGCCTACTCGCCAAACTCCGTTCCCATAAAAACACGGAAAGTGAGGCAGCACCGGCTTGGGCAGTTATTGGAAGGGGGGGACATCCTCTCTTACTTGGACTGATGTGGTACTGTGTACGCAAAGGAAGCTGATGCACGTAAAATCTGTCAGGGCTCCGATGTCCGCCATGTTCACACGATACCTATGGGGCTGCCGATTTCAGGTACTAGGTCAAAATATATTATTTTGGTTCAGATGCATTGGGTCAAAATTAGGAGATTCCGAGTTAAATCGGATTACTTCCTCCCACTGGGGTAGAGGTGAGACGGGCTCGGGCTAGTGAAAAATTTCTATTTTATTGAACATACTCCTTGAAACAGATTTTTTAAAAAGTGATTCATATGGAAACTAAAAGAACTTATAAAAAAAAAAAATAGCGGCACGGGTGCCTACTGGGTATGTCTCTTATAATACTCTACTCATTACAGATCTCTGAACAGCTCACGTAATTTTACAATCACCCTGCATATTTTGATTGTCGTCTCGAATTTCAGAGACGTGGTAATACTTCATGGAATTTAATGAAAATCTTATAGACGTTATATAAAACTTCAAAGATCATGCTGTGTAATAACGTCAGAGTTTTGAACTTCTAGTGAATTTCAGATGGTGTTGACACAACTCAGAAATTATTTGCATAAATTACTGATTTGTTAGAGTCGGAATTAAAAGGTATCCAGAAATCATGCATTAGGCATCATAAAACATACATTTTCCAAAATATTTCACAATCAAGTTCAAATTTCTCATAGTCGGATCGACTGAACCATAAACAGAACGGAAATAGAAAGTTTGTCTCTTTCATGAAAGCATCGCACACTGAAGTCTGAAATTTTAATTTGGTCGATTTTTACTTCAATTGTTTTATAGGTGTATTTAAAACAATACTATAAAATCTAGAAAACTTTTTAAAACTTCATGAATAAAATTCGGAAAATTTTTCCATGCATTAGATTATTTTTTTAATAATACTTAAAAACAGATTTTTTTATCTATAATGCAAAAGTTTCTTCCGCGGAATTAGTTTTTCGTGAAATTCATTAAGTTTACAAAGAAGAATACCGCATCAGAACCTTTCTGAAACTTCACACGTATCTGGTAGTACGCCAAGATTTTAAGCACTTCAAAATAATAAACAGTAAGCGAATTTGAATGGAAAATTTTTAAGGTAAATATTTCAATACAAATCTTGAGGTTGCGTGTGGAATATTTTTGTAGAAATGCAAAATTTTCTATTCCCCACTTCTGAACGTGATGTTTTTTCATTAAATGCAATTTGTATCCAAATTCATTTTCCAAAGTTTTTTGTGAAAGCTGAAACGGAGTTGCCTATAGCCATAAAAAAAGATTATGTGTAAATATGCATCCTCTCCCAAAAAATAAATTACATTTGCTATTTCTGGGTATTTAAAGTTATTCTAACAAACTAGAGGTCGTATTATATATAAAGGGTGAATTTTGCATAATTTCTAAATGTTTGACGCTTTTTTAGAAGAAAATTTGGTTTTACCTAGGTATCTCGTTTTACGGCCTGTAGTTTAAATTATGATGGCTCATATCATAAAAACTACAAAATTTAAATTCGTATAAACATAAATTGTAAGATTTATATGTTATTAAATATTTTCGATCGATTTTGGAAGGTATTAAAGTTGTAAAGCAAGTAAGGTTTTTAAGAAAACTTAATTTTCAGGTACAGTAGAAGCCCGATATAGCGCGGTATGAGATAGATGAAGCTGCAAGAATTCCAGGCAAATAATTAACCACTTTTTGCAAACAGTAATTTTGGTCTTCAAAAATACGAAAGTACTGTACGGCTTGGCTGCTTAACGAGCGGTTTGGTTGATTGATTTAATGAGAAAAATACATAAAAATATACTGCTTACAAAAAGTGATTTCTTATATGGCCGGAATTTTTTCAGCTATGTATACTGTGAATTCAGATTTAACACACGGGGGGAAAGTATGTCCCCGAAAAAAATGATAGATTTTAGAATAAATTTTGCGTTTTAAGCTTTCAGTGAAATATAATATTATTTAAAGGACTTTTCGCACATTTTGTCTCCTGTTAGTCATATACCCCACGGCCCTTAGTATTGAACAATAAAGGCAATTATCCACATCGAGCGGTTCCCGCCGTTACAATGAGGATATCTGGCCGCGCTTTCCGCCGGTCGACAGTGGACTGCCCTCCACCGAACAATAGATGGGGGAGGTGCAAAATCGCAATATTCTTTACGATACCCAATTACCTTTTGTCGGTTTAATACGGGAGTATCTCCCTCTTTCTCTGCGGTGGGTAAAATTTATTGCTTACAAATGAGAATTAGAAGCCCGTAATGGCCCCTACTGGTACCGGCGGGCGGTTCCCGCTTCGATGTGGAAAGTGGCCTTAACTCGAGAACGCGATAATGACCAGGCTGTTTCCTCTCACTGATCACATGGTTTCGTCCCCTTCCGCGCTGAATGGAATGGATCTTCTTCTCTGTCTTCTGTGCCACTTCGCGGAATTCTGGAATCATGTAGACAGAGACGGGAGTGCATATCGTATTTCCCGAGTTAAGCGAGGTACAAGGTGGAAAAAATGTCGCAGTAACGAAAGGTTATTCAGTTAGCGACAAACTCAAAATTATTGATCCTGTTAAGAACGGAGTAACAAAAGCAAGCATATGGCGAGAATGTGGTATTTCAGAAGGAACAATTAGACGTTGGATGAAAGAAGGTCATAAATTTAGAAGTTTTTCAAGACAGCATTCAAAGTGAAGTGCGGTTACAAAAAAAAAAAAATGAAACTGCATTCTATTTTCTATTGCTTTCTTCAAGAATTCTGAATCTGAGAAACTCTGGTAATAGAACTAGAGTAAAAATGAGCAAAGAAAGAAATATCCTCCTAAAATAAATAAAAACTTTGTGAAAAAAAAACACATACAATTATTTCGTCGTTTAATGCTAGTATTTTGAGTGTTTTTTTCCGAATTACCCTCCTTTTTCATTAAATAAATCTGGCAGACATAAACTTAAAACTTTCTGCATAGGAAAATGTCGAAGTCCTAGATACTTTAAACAAGTGAACATGTGCTCACTACCTCATACAGAAACAATAAAAATGCGTGGTTGGCAAGGGATATTTTTGATGAGTGGTTCCATGAGGATTTTATCCCATTGAATCTGCGGTCACTTAAACATGAAGAGAAGGCAATGCTTACCCTTGATCACAGTCCGGCACATCGAGCTGCTAATCTACTACAATCAAGAGAAGGAAAAATCAGAGTCCTGCTTTTTGCCAAAAAACACTAAACAATTGCCAAAAAAACACGTTAATCCAACAATTAGACCAAGACATTATTAGAGCATTTAAAGCCCGTTGCCGCCGTGAAATGCTCAGCGGTATAGTAAACTCTGAAGAAAAAATGAAAGCTTTCATAAAGGCAATCAACCTCAAGACTGCTGCACATTATCAGTAGGTCTTGCATGGAGAAGCATTACACCGGCTACAATTCAAAATTGCTGGGGAGAAGTGTCTGATGAAGATGTCTCTTTTGAAAACGTGTCTTCCTAGTTGCCCTATCTCCCAACTCGTAATGTTTTCTTCTGGAAGATTATCTACCACTAATTATTACTTCAAGGTCCCTGTTAATAAATCAAACGTCTTAATTTTTTTAAAGCTGTTTGAAATTTTTTGGTCGAAAATATCCCGAGAAAATCGTAGAAGTTGGTAGATTATTTTATTTCATGGCAAGCTTACACTAGGGGCATCTGCCTAAGGGAGGTGCCTTGGTCGGAGGACTTTTTAAAGCACTCCAACGCGTATTACTGTTACATCTGGAAAAAAATACTGTCCAAAATCCCAGATCGTTATATCGTCAACCGTACGGCAGACCTGAACCCTGCAACTTCAGACTTCGGCCAGCAACCACGTTCAGTGTCCACTCGGCTACAGTGGAACAGCTATGACAGTGAGGAGGCCAGACGTGACGACCTTGGGATCTAGCGTACAGCGCCCCTATCGATTTCCAACCATGTTTTCCTATGTAAGTATGGTTCCTAACGCCGTTGTTTTTCTTACTTCCAAGTTAAAACAAGAATATTCGGGGTATGCTGTATATAAAGGTTAAACTGTATTCACGCGATATGTTAAATATCTCATGGATAGGGAGAGTTTGATTTTGAAGGCTTTGTAAAATGGAGAAATATTTATTATTTTTCCTTGTTTTAAACTATTTTGAACCATCCTCTAATCCAGTTTGTAAGGCTATTTTGTATTGATGTTGCAGCGCCAAACAAAACTGAAATTTTCGCGGATACTTTTGAAAAACTACTTTTTACACGAACAACGGCACATGGAAATTGGTATTCAGGTAACGATGTAAAATATATATATAGCAACCAACATCTGCAGAATTAACCTTATCTTGTAACAAGCATAATGTTTAAATATTTTTCAAAGTAGCAACCTATACATAAGCTAAACTTAGAAGTTTAGCATAGCGACTGCGAAATGAGACGTGGGAGGTTACATTCATGTCGAACGGCGACAGATTTATTTTTAGTGCTCTGAATTAGAGTGTCGCCGCGATCTAATTTATCAACTGGAAAATTTAATTGCAAGAAATAAGACTCTGCGAGCATTGATATACGTCACTAAAAAGACTATTCAAACAAGGGTCAATGCATTAACGGAAATGCGTGTACAAGTACTACACCTTTATATATGTGCTAGGAGGAATGCGGTTGGAATTTCGGTACTCATTTAAGCAATTTTTAATATTCCTTGTTAAAATTTGGTAACATGAAGACCAAATTTTAGATTCTAAACTTCGAATGTATTAAAATTCATTTTTTCAGTTAAATTATATATGTAATCTTCTAAGAAATTATTAATAAATAATACATGACAACAGAACTTTTCTGAAAGTTTGTTTAAAAAATTGAATATGATGTAAAACTATAATACTATATATAATAAGAAATTTACAATATTTCTCATTATATATGTAATAAGAAATATTCCTACACCTATAATAAGAAATACAATATTCCTTAGTATCTATAGTTTAACTAGAATTTGTTATGCAAAATTATAATTGCTTTTTTGCCTGAAATTCCCAAACTGTTGTAGTTTATAAATAAATGCACTTAAAATTTCACAGTGTATTATTTTCAAATTAAAATTTAAAAAAATTACAATTTAAATAGATACGTAGTCGCATCGTTAAGTAAATTAAATAGTTAATTAAGTATGTTTATGAGGTTTTGCTTTGTCTTCCAGGAAGCTTTGATCAAAAGGCTTCCGAACAAATTTCGTGCCTCCCATTAACGTGTCGAATGACAAGGAACAAGCAAAATCTCTTAAAGCAAATGCCTAATCTATTTGATGCACTCTTGCCCCAGTAATAACAAACCCTAAAATATTTTGTCAAATCCTGTGATGTATCCTGACTGGAATCTTCCGTTTAACTTTTATTTTTTTACAATTTTTAAAAATGAAACATTTGGTAACATAATTAATTAATCAATTATAATCATGCAATAATTTGAAATTGCATTTAAAAATTTAACCAATATTAAAAAAAATATTTTTTTTCAAATACATTCCGTTACCGTCGACATCACAGTCTCTTAATCTTGCTCGTTGAGTTCAAGAAAAGCTTCTGAGAGAATCGACTTCTCGGAGCTTTATATGACGTTATATTCGTAGTGCAACCATACTCTATTGTTCGCATTTTCCATTTGTTTTGTTTGTTCGCTAGTATTTCTCTTAAAATTGATGTTTTATTAACAATAAAGATATTTCGAAGGATTTTTAATAATTCTTAGGAGTAATTCTTTTTAATCGAATATTCTCGGAAAAATTAAATCCCAACACTTTTGAAAACAGAAAAGAACTGTGCAGATCTATGTACTATAACACTTCCTTCTACTTTCAAAAGAAATATTAATGAGGTAATTCAGCTTAGTAGAACACCGCGTTTTTATATAATGGTTTTGCTTGCATGCTTATGGGGTCACACTTACAGAGTTGCCAACTGCTCCTAAATATATAATTAACCATTTTTCTTAAACTGTAATTTTTGGGTTAAATTATAGCGATATTTGTGACTAAATGTAAAGCAAACTGCTTTTCGTTTAAAAAAATGTTTGCGAAACTCTACTGTTTACAAAAGTTGGTGAATCATATTCCAAAGCAGTTGGTAACAATGCACTTATGTATCGGTACAGGTGCAATGAAATCAAAGGCTGAAAAAAAATCGCATTTTCTGTTTTTTTTTTTTCCATTTTGACACACATTCACATGAAAACTTTACAATAAACCACAACCGACTTACACCAAACGCATACATGTAATAATTTAAAATGCACAAATCCATAACACTTGGAGTATCGGTTGACTTAAAGTATGTTAGCTGCAGTAACGTCAAGAAAAATTTGGTTCAATGTAGTGATTTTTTTCAGTCATGTTATACGTAAAAGATGTATGAGTATTATTACACAATATTCTATAATGCATCATCTTCATCGTTTTAGAAATTCTAATATTAAGTTACCTATTTGAAATTAGACGAAATGATATAAAATATTATTTTTTATATTCTAATTACGAAAACGTATCAAGACTCGAAAAATTATTTTCCTTTTAAGAAAATGACTGAAAATCGTTTTTAGAAGACATTTCTTTTAATTCTGGCGGTAAAAATTGATATGTGGCGAAAAATTTAGAACCTCATATCTGCCATCTCTTCCAATCCACTTTTCATTCAGTCAACCTTTTCATCCAAGTCAAACCACTTTTCACCAGACTGCGACTAATGATCATGACACTGACATTTAACTCCTTCGCTAGCTCTCGAATGGTTGAATACTGATCTTCTTCCACAAGTTCACGCAGACTGGACACATTAACATCAGTAGGCCGATCTTGACTGCCACAGCATTCTTTGATCTAACCATTGAAAGAGTGACATACAACATTCCATGAGAAAATACGGGCTTAGAAAGGTAAACGCCAAAAGTATGAAGCGAAAATAGTGAAAAATTTCGGAATTCTGCAAGAGACAAAAAGATCTAATCCGCCAAATGGCGATCGCGCGCTCCCTGCTTTATTTGCCTTTTCTCAAGCTACCCTCGATGGTAAAGATCCAATATCAGACAGAAAACTGAAAAATTAAAGAAATAAAAGTTAAATCGCTAACTAAAGAAGGCGTTTATAACTGCCGTCAATGTCGTTAACAAACCACAATGTATTTGTATTTAGTTTGAAAGTTAAGTTTGAAAAAAATCTGAAACACTTTCATATTTTAAATACTCACTAAAGTGCTGTATATTAAAAGCGTATCATAATCCGTGCGCCGTCCCTATTTTTGCCTTAATTCATTAAATTGAAAAGTGTATCATTATTCATGGCCGTGCCGTATTTTTCTTCCTTGTTACACAAAACACTTCTTTGGAAACGAAATCTATAGCTGCTAAAACTGTTTTACAATCTTCGCCAAGCATATTCCGTCAGACTTATTCTCCCCCCACCTTCCGCGTTATGTGGCAAACACATTTGAAAATATTTACACCGTGACAGTTCATCTCTACAAAATCTGTCTACAAATCATATCGACAGAATCGAGTAGACAAAGTCTGGCACGCTAGTGCAAATAGCACCCCAGTGCTAATAAGCGATAAAGCGCTAAAATAAAGAAGGCCTTTTTATGACAGGAAATGTATTTAATGAACCACAATGTTATTTCTATGGCGAAAAATTGCACATTTGAAGTTCCGCTACGCCTGATCCCTTCGACTTTAAAGATTTTTCTCTTTCGATGACACATCTACGGACCAAGATCTTTTTTTAGACCCCTCAACCAAATTTTTACACATAGCTGTTCTTTCAATTTAGTGGATACCGGAAACACATGTTTCAAATTAATATATAGAAAAAATTAAGGAAATAAGCGATAAAGCGCCAAAATAAAGAAAGCTTTTATGATTTCCAGATGTATTTAATAAACCACAATGTTATTTCTCTGGCGAAAAATTGCACATTTGCCGTTCCGCCATGTTTGATCTGTTCAAGTATTTCTATTTTTCTCTTTTGATCACACATCTACAGGCTAGGGCCTGTTTTAGACACTTTAAAAATTCTCTTACACCTAGCCGTTCTCTAAATTAGTGGATACAGTAAAAACACGTTCCAGATTAACAGATAAGCGATAAAGCGTCAAAATAAAGAAGGCATTTTTAGCTGCCAACAAAGTTTTAATAAACCACAATGTTATTTCTATGGCGAAATATTACCAGTTTTGGCGAGTTATCGCCAAGTTTGTCGTCAAAATATAAGTATCCAAGACTGAACTCAATTTGGCATTATCTGCTATACTTCGTGAGAATTTGGCCAAAGCCTTTTAATTTAGAAAGCGATTAATTTTTCTTTATGGTGAAGCAATTCGAAGTCGGTTTTCATTTCTTTTTTTAAATCATACTTGCTTTTATTCTAATCAGAATTTAGAACAACACATTTATTATCAGTACGCACTGTTGCCACATTTGCCACACAACATTTACAACCGGATGCAATTTCTAACAAAAATTTTTCCAAATAAATCAAACCTAACGGAGCTCACGCATATCAATCGTCTGCCAATAATGGGGTTAATAAACCACAATGCTATTTCTATGGCGAAAATTTGCAACTTTGCCGTTCCTCCACGTCTAAACCGTTCGACTTTTTCTGATTTTCTCTTTTGATGGCACATCTACGGGCCGGGACCTTTCTTCAGACACCTCAACCGAGTTTTTACACCCAGCCGTTCTCTCAATTTAGTTGCCGAAAGAAAAAAATGTTTCAAAATAATATATAGATTCAAATGTTCCCTGTGCCGAACCAGTGTTTAGTGAAATTAACATTACAAAGCTGAATATATCTCAGAACCTCAAACAACCTTTACTCGTATCTGTTATTTTGGCAAGATCCTAAGCACTTTTGACTAATAAAAAAAATAAGTTGACTGAGAAAGCTAAAGAGTAATAAATATATATTTCGATTCCTTACTTCTGGTGACGTGAGGAATATATTTGAAAGAGTGCTAAATATATTTTTACTCTTATCGTGCAGTTGTTTTGTAAAATAAAAATTTTAACAGAGGCGATTTCCAAGTTTTCTACGCTAGCTAAAAACGGGTGGCGGGAAATTTTCATGGTTAAATGTGCATTCCCGAAAATTGTGAATTGAAATTCTTGGGTGTTTAAAATTATTAGAGCAATTCAGAAGTAGTGCCAATGGTTGAATTTTACCGATTCTGAATTTTTTTCTTAGGAATGATATGTGATTCCACGTAGGCCTCTCATCTTATAGGCTCTAGTATAATTTATGACGGCTCTTATCATAAAAGCCATAAAATTTAAATATGCATAGACATAAAATTCTATTAATAAAAACTCTGCGTTAAAATATTCAAGAAGTGCAAAATTTATATTTCATTAAGTACATTATTTGTATTGAAGTTTTGCAGGTCATTTTTTAAGGGAAGAAAAAATTATTAAAATACTTTTATCAAGTACACATGTTTAAGTTAATGTACCGCAATAAGTTAAGCGCTACACGATATTCTTATTTAAAGAGAGATTATTTTTTCTAACCATTTACGAAACATTACTAAATTTAATAATTGTACGCAGTGGACAATTGGATTTCGATTTTTGAAGAAAAAAAAGTTGTACGAAAAGTCATCAAGCAGGAAAATTTTGGTACAGTTTACCAAATAAAATGCCTTAATTTGTATAATCTCATTCTTGGTTGTTATTATTAATATATTGGGTTGGAGGGAAAGTTCTGTCGTATTTTAAATAGGCAGGTGATTTTTCTTGTAAATAAAAAAAACATCGGGCTAGTGAGTCGATCGTGTTTTTTTTTGTTTTTTTAACTGCTGTATAATATAAAAGGTGCCCTTTCTTACCGTTCATCATTTACTTGTGATATTTAAAGTGAAAAACATGTCAGTAGATAAAGTGCAGTGTCTGATCGTGTAAGAATGTGTTCATCACATCTGATTAGACACAATGTGGAGCCGTTTTTGGACAGGCTGGTTACTGGAGATGAAAAGTGGATTCTTTATGAGAATATTAAGACAGAAAAATCTTACTGCAAACCAGGAACATCATCAGGAACAGTTCCAAAACCATGTATTCATGAACGAAAAGTACTGCTCTGTTTGTGGTGGGACAGGAAAGGTCCAGTGTACTACGAGTGACTGAAACAAGGAAAAACCATCAACGCGGATCTGTACTGCAATCAGATGGATAAATTGAATGCAGCTATCAAAGAAAAAAAGGCCAGCATTAGCGTCCAGAAAAGGAATAGTGTTCCACCACGATAATGCTCCCCCGCATACTGCAATGATGATGCAACAAAAACTGAATGCGTTAGGATGGGAAGTCCTTAGTCACCCACCATATTCACCTGACATTGCACCATCTCGCTAATACCTGTTCATATCCCTGCAAAATTATCTAACGGGAAAAAATTCAAGTCTTTGAAAGTGTTTCTAAGGCAGTTGCTGACTATTTTAACTCCAAGGATAAGAATTTCTACAAAACAGGAATTCACGGGTTACCTGAAAGATGGCAACAGGTTGTAGCAAATAACGGAGCATATATAATTGATTAATATTAAACACATATTTTTATAAATGAATTCAAATATTTTCTTTAAAATACGACAGAAATGTCCCTCCAACCCAATAAAAGGCAGGGCTATCAATATAAAAAAAAAAAAAAATCTTAATTCTGAGGCTAACTGTATGGCTCTTATCTTATACGCGCAAGAAGGCGTTTACTGCTCTTCGGGAAATTCGAAGTTTATAGAAATTACAAAATGGATGTCTGAGCATAACAAACGTACGAATCATGGTGCTAGGGTTTGAAAGTGTTGAACCTGTAGCATAGCAAACTGATCGTGGTCACAAAGCAGTTAGTCTGCAAAATGTCGATCAAGTTACAGCCGTTTTAAGACAGATGGCCTCAGAATGATGAAAATTTAATTTTTTTTTCAAATTCTTTACTCATAAAAGCACCAAGAAATGTTATTAAACAAAAATTAATGCATTTTATTCATTAAACAGAACCAACATTTTCCTTGCATGTGAGATGTTGTACCATTTTCTTTAAAAATCAAAATCGAATTCATATGTCCGACCATCAAATTTCGGTATGCTCCGTCGAATAGTTCGCACACCAGACAGCTCTAAACACCTAAAATTATTTCATAACCACCCTGTATCAGTTAAAACAACGATAAATTTAAGTACTTAAGATTCTTAAAATAAGTTGAAATTAACGCAAATACTGAGTCAGGAAATAAGCTTCTGACTTGTATAGGAATATTAAAAATTATAAGAAATAAATTTCGGGAACCTTTTATTGAAAGTATGAACCAATTCTCACGCTACCATGTAAACAAATTTTGGTTGTATTTGTGTACTAGTAAATTTGTTTGTGGGAAAACGGGAGGTCATCTGCGCAAGGGATCTAGGTTGATTGGGGAGTACCCTTCGTGGAGGTCTTTTTAAGGGGTCCTAAGCTGTATTCTTGCTAAGCGTGTACTAATAAAATTTATTTTTAAAATAAAAGCCATAACACTGAAATAATGTACCACGCATGTACTAAAAACCTGCTTTACAGATTTAATGAAATAGTTTTAAGAATTGTGTTTCGAAAAACATTAGTACTTAATTTTTTTGACACTTTTTTATTTAAAAGCTATCTAATTGTGGTTTTGTAATGAGTTGTTAAACTGTAACAGCTGAGCATACTGCGTGCATTTATTCTTAATAGTTAAAAATGGTAATCATGTGTGTAATGCTATTTGAAACTACAACTGAAGCTGCTTTTGAATTCTATTCCTATACTTATTTTCTTTCTTGTGAGTTTTTACATTAAATTTTAAATTTTATAGCTTACAACATTGTGTTTCTTTATGTATTTAAAAAATTACATTACATTGCTTTAGTCCCTCGGTGGCCTAGTCGCTAAGGTCCGTGCCCATAAGAACTCGGAAAAGTGAGGAACACCGGCTTGGCCAGTATTTGTGAGGGTGAAAACACCTCTTGGCTGCACGCAATGAATGAATAAAAATGTAAATAGATAATGTGTAAGCGTTAATTATAGATTCATATCGAATTACATTATAGATTAAGAATAAATGTACTGTGGAGTAGAAGACATGTAAATATGTATGGTAATTATATGTATATAGTCAATTGTAATGCATGTGTTTCTTTGAGTTTTAGTTTATGTAGTAAATGGTATAGTATTTTGTGCATATAGTATAGTATATGTTTATAGTAAATGGTATATTGTCAAATTTTAAAGCATGTTTTCTCTGGGATTTTGTGTACCTCTATGCGTGTTTGGGAATTTGTAAATGGTTGTGGGTAAAGCGTGGGCAAGAGGCAATTGTATAGGTAACGAGTTTAGTAAAACTGTAAGGTAGTGCAGAGAAACTAATATAGATAGTGGTAAAAAAAAAAAAAAAGAAGAAGAATCAATGTAACATGTAAATATATAAAGTCATGCTATATGTAAATAGAAAAATAATGTAGAAAATTCTAATATGATAGCTATATAATAGCCATGGATCAATGTAAGATGTATAGCATATACATATGAATTGATATGTAAGGGATTAATCACTCACATTGCCAGGATAAATATTATATTTCTTAAATTAGAGGATATGCCGTTGGATTTGGGTCGGACCAGGGAGCTTGGGCTGTCCCTTAAGGAAGTGGTATTTAGACAATTGTCCTCAATCGTATAATATTACATGATTTATAATGTATTAAATAATGTGTGTAGTTGTATATAATGTGTTGTTGTCCAATGTATATAGTTTTCTTGTTCCTAATGTTTTGATGTGTTTTTAATAGTTAGTATTATGTGTTATAGTAAACAGGCCACACTGAATGAAATGGATTGGTAAGAAAAAAAAAAAAAAAAAAAAAAAAAGATTTTGTTCTGTATTACTAAGATCCTTGTTCCTTCTGCCACTGGGATTCTGCGAACCCCAGTGGCATAGTTTGTATTGTTGTTCAAAGTTAAATAAATTGGACTCTTCCCCGGGGGGAATATTGCCGTAAACCCTTGGGTCGGCCCCCCCGGTGGGTGTCTTACTGTCTTACACCTCTTGGCTGTGCTGATGTTGATTTCTTTATGTTTTTGTGGAATAAAGCTGATTGACTGCACTAGGGTACTAGGCCTATAGTATGTACATGTATAGGGGGAGTTCCCTCCGTCAGGGACTTTTTAAAAGATCCTAGCCGTATTAACACTAGGTTTTGTTAAGAAAACCACGGAAAACTCCGAACGGAAACGGTCACAGGTGCGATCGGGATTTTAACCTGGCGCCTCCCGCTTTCCAGTTTCGAGAGCACAACCTCTCCGGCACTGGTGGGGCATTGGGGCTGCTGTGAATCCGTGTACGTTAAAAGGAGCTGATGCACGTAAATTCTGTCGTGGCTACAATGTCCACCACGTTCAAACGATTCCTCCAAGGATGTCAATCCAGGTGCTATATCTCTCATCTGGAATTGGTTCAAAATTAAGAGACCCCGAGCTAAATGCGACTTTCTCCCACTGGGATTCATTAAAATGAAATCCGCTCTCTTCACCCTTTCCCATCTTATATGGAGAATCTTGCCTCGCCATGTGGTTAACAACAATTTATTACATACAAGTCTAGACGTATGCATGAATTTACTGAATAGTAAAATAAATTAGGTAATTAATGTTGAACTTCTCGGAACAAGAAATTAAGGCTACTACACTATTTTTTTACCATTTAGATCCTGTTTGAAACTGGAAGTCAGTGGAATGTAACTTAGCAGCAGAGAGGTTTGTCGGGAACGTGTGATATCGTTTTTATAATCAGTCTAACCCATTAAGGACAAGATATATTTTCCGTTCTTCGTTTTCCGTAAGTCGTTTATAGTGAGTTGTAAGTCTCATTAATGAATAAATAAGACAGTATACAGGGTGTCCAGCCTTAATGTGACCGAATAGCTAATTCCCGAACCGTTCGGTTTAGATATGCACTTCCAATTTAAAAAATGTTTTAAAAAGGGTAAAGAATGTTTTTACGTGCTTTTCGAACCAAAAAACTCATTTAGAAAAAAATTGCAAAAATTAAATTTTTATACGTTCCCCAGGTCCTATCACTTATATTTAGGAAAAGATGCAGTACACAAAAACAAAGTAAACACAAAAAGTTTCATTTTATTACGATAAAAACTGACCAAGTTATGGAACTTTGAAAATCATACATTTCATCCATTTTCTCGGCCAATTTCAAGAAGCTAGTAAGGGACCGTCTCCAAAGTGAAATTAATTGGAACTCTGCCAGGAAACATTCGCTCTTGCACGTCACTCTTATGTAAATCGTTTTTAAATTTAAAAGTACACACATTACGTTAATATTACAATAACTGAGTACTTAAGAAACAAAATTTATTCTGTGTACGTGTAAAACATAGATAAAATAAAATATTTTGGACGAAGAAAACTTTTCAAAAGCAGTTCCAAAAACATAGACTTATTTGCCTGCGGCTTCAGACTGATTTGCTGCGATACTGATCATGGCGAACGTTAAAAATCTGTTGTGTAGTCGCTTGCAATTGCATACAGCCGTATTCTAATATTACGAATTCTAGTATGGGAGAACGAGATGTATACAACTGGTCTCCAGGCATTAGCTCCTGCGCCAGGACTGGACGATAAGGAAATGCACCGTACGTATGTAATATGTTCCACACCGTCGATTTTGAGTAGGAACAAGCCTTGCTAATATCCTGGACACTACTTTCAGGATGAGCCAGGGCATATCCTAGAACATCCTCAGCGGGTATCCGCAAGCTTGAAGGTGTGGCACGAGACAAGGGAATACGTCTATGACAACTCCCAGTTCTATACAAGCGTTGAACAGCACGGGCAATTGTACAATAAGATAGATGTCTTCGACTGGGAAATTTAATGGCATAAAGTCTTGCCGCCTCTCTCTTATTTCGATTACACTGCCCATACAACAGTACCATTTCGCAGTATTCTTCATTTGTATACATCTCGTTCTCCTGTACTAGAATTCGTAATATTAGAATACGACTGTATGCAATTGCAAGCGACTACACAACAGATTTTTAACGTTTGCCATGATCAGTACCGCAGCAAATCAGTCTGAAGCCGCAGGCAAATAAGTCTAAGTTTTTGGAACTGCTTTTGAAAAGTTTTCTTCGTCCAAAATATTTTATTTTATCTATGTTTTACACGTACACAGAATAAATTTTGTTTCTTAAGTACTCAGTTATTGTAATATTAACGTAATGTGTGTACTTTTAAATTTAAAAACGATTTACATAAGAGTGACGTGCAAGAGCGAATGTTTCCTGGCAGAGTTCCAATTAATTTCACTTTGGAGACGGTCCCTTACTAGCTTCTTGAAATTGGCCGAGAAAATGGATGAAATGTATGATTTTCAAAGTTCCATAACTTGGTCAGTTTTTATCGTAAGAAAATGAAACTTTTTGTGTTTACTTTGTTTTTGTGTACTGCATCTTTTTCTAAATATAAGTGATAGGACCTGGGGACCGATTAAAAATTTAATTTTTGTAATTTTTTTCTAAATGGGTTTTTTGGTTCGAAAAGCACGTAAAAACATTCTTTAACTTTTTTAAAACATTTTTCAAATTGGAAGTGCATATCTAAACCGAATGGTTCGGGAATTAGCTATTGGGTCACATTAAGGCTGGACACCCTGTATATGTATATAAAAAACATAGTTGCCTTCTACTACTAAATATAATTAACCGCTTTTTTTAAAGAATAACTTTCGGTTTAATACATTGCATAATTTCTTCACTGCGCGCGGGAGCTGATTGCTATTTTGAAAAAAATACTAAATAAATATACTGTTTACAAAAAGTGGTTAATTATATTCGGTAGTAACTGGCATCTATGTAAAACTGTTTTAAAAAGTATTATGTTTATTTAAATACTAAGAATAAAATATTCATTAAATATATTTTATACTTGATTTCATTAAGAATATTTCTTAGTCCATAAAAATCATCAATCAAAATAAAATTTTGCATTTCAAACAAACTTTTAGGCATATATTTTCATAGAATATTGTTCAGTCATTCAAGAATTTGAAATTGGAATGTTTGTTAAAGTTTCAAAATTGCTATGGTTTGTTTACAAAAACAATGACCATGTATATATGTTAATGCTGCAGATATGTAGATAATGTTGAATTAAAAGACAATTTATAATTTTTTAACACAAAACCGTGTTTAAAACAAGTGTGAATATACACAAATATACACGTAAATATGTCAATATACACGTAATTTTAAAATTGAATTTTTAATTTTTTAAAATTTCACTTTATCGTAAAAATGCAATATCAATCTAAAATGTGTTATACTTTTTGTAAAACATCCTCAAACAACATGTGTACACAATTCCTTGCATCATTTCTTCAAACACTTTCTTTGGTCATTTTTCCGATATATTATCCAACATCAATTATCCGGAACTTTGTGTTAGCCGAATGTTAGCCATTTTAATGACCTTTTTTAATATTTTCTCCCTGTTTTTCACATGATAACATTTTGGAGCTAAAAGAAATACTGTTAACCCCACAAGGCTCAATTTTTTTTTCTGTGTCTGAAATAAATATATGTGAAAATGTTAGTGATTATTATTTCAGTAAAAATAGTTTAAAAAATAATAACCTGATATTTTACTATAAAATGACGTCGTTATTTCAGTTTTGTATACCGTACACTGGGCCTTAGCTATACGTTTTGGTATTTATTTTGAAATTTTAGCATTCAAACCATTTCTTGATATGACACACTCCAACAAACAGTAATTTTTTCCGGGTCAAAGCTCTTTGCTAACTATTTTTTGTTAATTTTCTAAAATAAAAAAAAAACAGTATTCGTAAAATTACCCTTTAAATTTAAATCAGTTTTGGCAATAATATGAACAGCAGAGCTGTAAAATCTTTTCCCGGAATTATGAAATATTTTCCATGCTACTATTTAAATGAGTTACTGCTGCATTTGCGTCTTAGCAAAATACATTTTTTAATTAACAACTCGTAATACTCAAATAGTTTTCTATTACGTTGAGAAAACGCCTTTATAAATTTGTCAAACTGATCTTCATCCTTTGGCTATTTTACGACTTAAATATGAAAGACATTTTAAAATTAATTCTCTAATTATTTACTATTTATAACTTTGTATTATAAGTACGTGTTTAAACTAGTTTCAAGTTTTTCAACTTTATTTTCTTTACAACTTTTGGTTATAATGAAAGATTGTATACCCACTCGTGCGTAATCTCAGAATTTTAGGACTCTCTATTACTAGAACATTTCTATTACTTCGGATAATGGAGCTTCTACAGTGCCTACATTTATGCATTGTATATACTGTTAGTAATTCCAAGTATTAGTTTGAATCGCGCTTTTGGAGGTAAATGGAAAGCAGTGATTACTCCTTATTTGAAGCTTTATTATTATTAGAACTAGAAGATAAAGCCAGTTGTGGGCGGGCGCTAGAGAAAGCATTTGACAAATATATCTCTACATTCAAAATATTTAATCTTCGTCCACATAAAATAAATAACTTCATATTCAATTTTTATTATACACCGAAATAGAATGTCAAGCGCATCTAGAAACGTGCGGAGTCGTTTCGCATTGGAACGATTTCGTTTTCTGAGGACAGCCCCTCCTGTATCAATGTTTTATGCAGGGGATATCATTTCGTAAAAAAATAAATAAATAAGTAAACGTGAATCTGGAAAAGATATTTTAAACGAATTGGAATCGCGATTTTCCCTTCAAAGCCAGACAACCGTGACTTCAGTATGACGTAGTTCTCATACTTGCGGCTCTCAATTTTTTCAGCCAAATGATTAACATTTTTTCACACTCGGATGTAAAATGGAGCTCAAAATAGTTAAATGTCGCTTGAAAAATTAGGGAATGGTTGAATTTTTGAATTTATAAAGTAACGCAGATTGTTTTCTGTATTCTTATGCATGATAGTATGAAAATTTTCGAATGGGTGGTACAAACGGTGTAGATTTTATTACGCTTTTTGTGCTTTATGTTTAATCTTTTTGGAGTAATGGTATTAAAAATTTTATCATGGAGCGGTTACCCGGAATTGTTACAGAATCAGTGAGTCAGAGATCAGCGTAACTATGTAGTAGGATAAACATCAGTGCCAAGTATTACGTAATATAATTTACCACTGTTTCTATACCCATACCTGCGAACTACTACGGAATATAATTACCCACTTTTTTTAACTTTCGGATTGAAATATAGCAAAACTTTCCCCCCATGTCCGAGAGTTCATTACTATTTTGACTAACTACCTTCTAAAAAACATATAATTTACCAAAAGCTGTTAATTATATTCCGCAATATTTGGCATCGATACTATGCCCTAAATTTTATGAACAATTTCTAAAAATACGAACCGCCCGACACCTGTAGCGTTAGGATTCTGCTATATTTTAAACAGAAAATTACTGTACAGAAATAGTGGTTAGTTATATTTCGTAATGCTTGGCAGCTAGGGACACATTTCAATAGTATACATTGCTCTGTGCTTCATAATTTTGGGGGAAATCATTTGACAAACATGGACCGTAAAACGAAACAAATGCAATCCCCTCAGCTGACACAACGTATTTTTCATTCGGTTTATTCTTTTCGACGTTTCTTGTGACAAAATCTACCCACAATATGGCGTCTTTGAGACGAAAACATTCATCATACAGAAAAGACGTCGGGATTTTTCTTTTAGAGAAATTCATAGTGTACAGTTTCCTCAGAGAGCTTCATTAAGGCAACATTTTTCAGAGAAAAGAATCATTAGTCATTTTTCTTTCCTTGACATAAAGAATGATGGTTTGGCATTCGCTTAGGGTATATAAGGTATTTTTTCGCTTATTTGACGAATTCCACATATCTTAGAAGCAAATGGCCATTGGTGACTCGAAAGTATTGAAGACAAGCATTTCTTTAAAAGAACCCAAGGAACCTTTTTTTTTTAATAAAATAATTCCATCATTCTTAAGGTATGACATGCTCATTCCATATTGTTAGTATATTTGGCACCTTCCTATCCACGAGAAATTATTATGGATACTGGTATTATTTTTTTTAACTTACCATTAAATGAACCATTTTATGAATGATTTGTTGTATTTTAAAAGTTTTCTTTAAAAAAATAACATTTATTAGCAACAAATCTCTTTTTATGGAAAAAATAAATAAATACATAATTTGAAATATAAGTGATGCTTCTAAAATTTCACTGATAATTTACATTGTCCATTTTCTCGTTCAAAATCAAAGCAGGCTAACTGAACTTAGTATTTCGAAAATTAATTTTTTTTTCTAAATTAACCTTAATTGAAAAAAATTAATATATATATATATATATAACAGAGAAAAAAATATACATATATACTTTAACATAAAATAAAAGAATGCAAGAATGCCCCGCCGGCCAATCATTGTTATTACAGAAATACTGCGCAAACGGAGGGGGGAAGGATTGCATCTCACACACACACACACACACACACACATATATATATATATATATATATATATATATGTAATAATAAAATAAACTTTGCTAATTTAACCTAATTTAATTTAATGTTATTTGAAAAGCCTTCTTTAATCTCGGTTACTCTCACTGTAAAGTTTATTTCTCGGCCACACAAATATTACGCTCAGAGACGTTTTTTGAAGTTCCATAAGAAGTAAAATTGTTGATTCAGCAGTAGTTTCAGTTTTCTGTGGCTTTGCTACTACGTGCTTTTAGAACTCCTGTGTAAGCAAGTGTTTCTCATGTCTTGATTGACAAGCTAGTTAACTAATTATGTTTGAGAGTAACGCCTTCGCGATCGTGCTACACCCTGCCCGCAGGTGTGGTAACTATGGAGTATTTAAACAAGAGCGTGGAAATTTTGGGAGCTTTAGAGATTTAGCTTAGCTTTTAGGAGTTTGGAACGTGAAGCTTTTGCAGGAGCTTCCAGTTTTAGCTGTTAGACTGCGATGTACGAAGATAGCCCCGAAGCTAAAAGGTCGCCGGCCTGACTCCTGCCTTCTGCCCGAACTTTGAAATAAACTATTTAACCTAGAATCCCAATGGATTTGCGTCAATCATTTCAACAAGGAATGGCGTTAGGCCCATTCTTTACATATATATTTATATATATGTATATATATGGCCTGACGAGTACAGCCGATGCTTGCTACCCATTGTTTTAATCCATCCAATTCCATTTAAATTTTCTTTTTTACCATTGTTTGGATTTTTATTTATTGGATATATCTACTTCTTTCTATTTTGCATACGGTTTAGTGTTCATTGTATACTTATATTACGATACTGCTGTAAAATGATTCCTTGATTCGTAAGTTTAGCCTTTTTACTATTATATATATATATATATATATATATATATATATATATAAGAGCATTCTTTTCAAAACTTTGTCCAGCGGTTTCGCCGTGTTAGTAGTTTTTTTTTTTCTTTTTTTGGATTTTTCTCAGATGCTTTGTTTAATATTATCTGAAAAAACATAAAACTTCGTTGCAGCTACAAAATAATATTCAATTTAGGGAGCGATGAAACTCGCACCAATCTCTAATTGTAGCATACCTTGAACGTAATATTAAAAATTTAAAAGAAGTAAGCAAATAAACGAACTGAAACAGTGAAATATTACAGCGCACGAAACTTTTAAAAAATTGTGAAGATTGGAATATTAAAATTCGAAAATTATCTGAAAATAAAATTGCTAAAACCAAATTTAATTTAAAAATTCTTTGATATTTGTGCATTTCTCATTTATGAAAACTGTGATGACGGAGATTTCAGCCAACGCCTTCTACAGAGAGCCTTACAACTCCTACGTGACCAAGCTTTGACGTCTTCACTAGGCCTGCGAAAGTGACGTCATCACAGTTTTAATTTGACAAAGTAAAACTATTTAAAATGTCTTTGAATGGTAAAAGTATTAGAAAATATCTTAAATTAAACATTAAAATTAAAATACCTTTTCATAAAAAATTATACATTATGATTTATTTCCTTATCATATTATCTAATTAGTCATGCTTAAAAACTGCCATTTGTCGCAAAATTATATTTTTATCTCAAATTTTAAGCCGACCGAATTGTATGGTGGGTAAAGCATCGTACTAGGGTTTCGGGTTCAACTCCCGGCGGTCGGGGTTCGATCCTCAACTGGGCGGGTTTGTCATTTGTCCATCCCTTCATAGGGGGCGACGTTGGTCCACCTACTAGGTGCCCCTATCATAAAGTGGCCAACAATTTCGGCCCGTTGTGGCCAAAGCCTTCCAAGGCAGCGGCCGGCCATTAGAAAAAAAAAATCTCAAATTATTAAAACATTGCTATTCATGGGTAAATTCACCAGAAAGTTATAACAGTTTTATTTTGCGACAATAAAACTTGTCTGGTTCTGACGTTAAACCCTGGTGAACTACAAGTGGTAAGTATTTCTATGTCCAGGAGGGGTGTTGTTTCCCAGTCGCGTGACGCATGTATCTGACGAGATGTGTCTAGTCGTAGCTGCCAATATGTGCGGAATATGATAAACCAATTTTTTCAAACAGTGATTTTTGGCTAAGAAAGAAAAAAAAAATAGCTTTCCAAAATTAAAAGATATAATTTTTAACGACAACAACAAAAAACATCTCTGACGACAAGCGTTCCACAAAATTCTAGAAAAACGATGTAAACTGGTGGTTTACTTCCTTTCTGCTTTCCCTCAAGCAATGGTGTGTCCTTGACAGATAATAACCCATGGAATGGGGGATATAAAAGAAATAATGTTTAAAATTTCTTCTGAGATTATTATAATTTATCAAATTATTAAACTACTTATGCTAGTACTAATTGTAAGTTATTTTGAGAATTTTACAAAAACTGTTATGAAAATTCACAAAAATGAATAGCTTACACAAAAATGGGCCCCTGAAAAAAATTCCGGGATGGTAAGTGTCATAAAATTTAAGAAAAATTGAAAAGCAAAAAACTTTGCATTTAACATGTTGAGTGTTTTCTCTTACATTAAAATTACTTTGAATTTGATTGTGATAATTAAGTAACAATTTGAATTAATTTATATTATGGTATTATGCTTTCGTTCATTGTATCAAAAAATATGTGTTTGTTTACCAATTGTCAAATGTTTAAATTTGTTTACTGTTTGGTTACCAAATATTAAAGTATTTGTCCAAATCAAATATTCGTTTTGTCTGAATAGACTGTACATAACGAATACTCAGTGCATCCCTAAAATATACATACATATGCATGGTTTTCATTACGGAAAAAAATGGGTGAGAATGTCTCACCCTTTCCCCAAACCTGAGTGAAATTATAAAAAAAATGGATCAGAATTTTTCACTATTCAAGGGTCGTTGATTTTTTCCAGGATCCCATTTTTGTGACAATTGCTTATTTTTGTGAATTTCAATACTTAATTTTGTGAATTTCAAAACTTATTTTTGTGAACTTTCATACCAATTAAAAACTACCACTAAAAGTAAATGTTTTTGGTTAAAGTAATTGACAAAACAGAATTAAATGCCAACGAAGGGCCATTTTAATGGATTGTATTTTTGTGAAGGGGCTGCAAAACTGACCCAATTTTCATCTGTATCGACCCCTGCTATAGATTTGGGTTGAATAAATACCCAATGGTTAATGGAATGTATTTATATGGATGTATGCATAAATGGGTATTTATCCATGCCTCGGGAAAACTCCCAAAATCAGGGTAATTATTATTTAGTTATTTTTATTGCATGTAACTGGACCTCCAAGTCAGGCCCACTTACATGCAATAAATGCAGCTCAGTTGAGGAATGATTGTGTCCGCAGAACACCCCCTTTTTTTTACTTTTATAGACTTCAGGAGTCCTTGAGAGTCAACTTTTGCACTCTGTGTTAACATTACAACTGATTAATTATTTTATATTTTTTCCGCCTGTGGAACCATTTCTTAGGATGCATGCATTGCTCTCAGTAATAATTTTTTAATGCATGAAAAAGAAAAAAAAATGCAAGATTCTTACACTCTTTTAAAAATGCTACATATGACAAATAAAAAAATCGTGAAAAATCTATTTCAAAATCAAAGTTATGCAGCAAAAATCTAATTGCTTTCTCCCTTCAAATTTTATTTACTTTTATATTTAAAAAAAATGAAATATTATTTAAAATATCGTTGATACAAGTGTAATTATTACTAAACCTGCTTTTAAATACTAGAAGATTTTTAATTTTCTCAGTATTTTTAAAATAATGAAAGAAAAAAACCCTTTTTTAATCTTTAAATTGGCAACATTTATATCATTGAATTATAGTTAAATTTTAAGATTGTATAAATCACATATGGGCAACCTCTGGCCCACGGGTCGGATGTGGCTTGCCTCAACTTTTGATCCGGCCTGCGGAACATATCAAAACTCAGAATAAAACCTATGTAAACCTTTCAAAATCCCAATTACATGGCCTGAGACTACGTTAACACCCTGAATTTGGCCCGAGACTGGTAACATCCTAAAGTTTGGCCCGCAACTTTTCAAAGGTTGCCCATACCTGGTGTAAATGGATGATAGAATCTATAATAAAATTAAAATTTGCTTTCAGATTGCTGTAGTAATATTGATTGAATCATATGGTGATTTTTAATTAAATATTACTTTATTATCTTATATTTTATTTCTAGCACATGCAATTAATTATAATGTTAAAATAAAATTGTAGGTAATAACAAAAATTAATAAATAAAAGTAATAATGAAAAATAATGTTTTTTTATCTCAAAGTACTCTATAAAGCAAGTTCTGATTGTTTTTTCCCCCTAAAATTAATAGAAAATTAGTTTTTAATGATAATTGATTCTATCCCTGTAATCCTCATTATTTTTTATAACATCTTAATTATTAACCGCTGAGTGGATAAGACACTGGATATGATAGATGGCTGAAGTGTGAAAGTCTAGGGTTCTACCTACAATAAGGCTGTTGATTTAATGATCTTTTTCTCCAGATTCTCTTCCGGGGCATTTTTCTCCAGGTGTAATGTGAATTCATGTTAGAACCCTTTAAAATGTACTCTGCCTTTGGCATCCCCATCAATGCAATACAATAGAGTGCAATTATTAAAATTGTAATGAAAAGTTATTTTTTATAATTTACAAAATGAGTTCTTTTAAAATTTTGTTAAACTTAGTTACAAACATATAATAAAAAAAGCATTTACATTTCTTTTTTAATGTTAACTCACTCGATGTAAAACGCTGAATTTTAATCTTATGTTAACCATCTCATACTATACTAGAATCGATGGGGTAAATTGCTCTACTCAAAATCCATGGTTCAGAGAAGATTTTACTAGACTAGAATGATGTTTTGAACAAGAAAAACTATTGGTAATTATGAGACAAAAATGCTAAACTTTTAATAGTAAGAGCTTACAATTACACAATAATATTCCTGTTAAGTGAAAAAAAAAAGAAATGTGTGTATATAATACATATATAGATTGCATACATTTTAGAAATGTTTTAGAGATAGATTGCATAATTTTTTAAAAATGTTTATTACATTATATTTTCTAAGAAAATATGGCTTCTAGGTAAAGTTTTATTTCTGAAAAGTAAATTTTTTGGGAAAAAGAAACCTGAAAAAACTGTTTTTCTCCACCTCTTCAAAATTTCCCGAAATTTTACATCTCTAGTGATAATCGATATTATTTTTCCCGTGAAACATTTAATTTTATACTTGTACTTGATTTCTAGAATGCTTACATGATTTAAAGCAAATATTACAGCAAAGTTTTTTCAAGTGGAAGAGTGAGAAAAAAAATCTCTTCAGATGATTAGGTATTTGTACTTTTTTTATTTTCTAAGTTATTATTCTGTGTTCCCCTTGCAAAAATTTTTGTTTGTCCAAATTGAACGTCTGTCAGTTTTATTGTGTTTAAAAAATGTTAAACTTAAGAAATCATTATGCTGTTTGTGTAAGCTGAAAACTTGATACTTAATAATATGCGTATAGCGATTTATTACATGTGTCAGAATTGTTTATTAAATACCGTATTTACCCGCTTATAAGTCGATCCCTCGTACAAGTCGAACCTCCACTTTCCCAATCAAGAAATTTGATTTTTTAAAAATCCCATGTATAAGTCGACCCCCTCTCCCCAATTTTCCGGTCAAGAAATTAAATTTTCTTTTAAAATACATTTATTCAAAATCATCGGGCAAAAGAAAGAAAGCACTAAATATGCAATAATAAAGATAACCATATACAAAAGTAGTATACAAAATTAAACTGATGATTAATAGTAATAAATGACACAACTGATAAAGTAGTTATATACAAAGTTAAACTGATTTAAGATCTGATTCAGTATTGGACTCGCCAAACAATTCAAAAAATTCCTTCGTCGTCATTGGCACATCTTGATAAATGTTTTCAATCTCTGTATCGCTACATTCTTCCTGGTATTGAAATCGGCATCACTGTGTTATGGAATGCGGGAACAAAACAATTGTCTTTCAAAGAGACATTTTTTACTTCTGATAAAATATATATATATATATATATATTAAGGACCTTCATATAAGTCAATGCCCCAAATTAAAGCTTTTTTTTGTTGTTGTTGTTATTGTTGTTGTCCAAAATTTCTCGACTTATACGTGGGTAAATACGTTTATAAATTTATTACTATAAAATAAACTTTAAGTTCCCGTTCATTGTTCTTTTATTCACTAGGGTTGGAAAGTTATAAATTTTTTATTTGCAATGTTGTCAAATGTGGTTTTGAAATCCTTATTACCTGTTATTTATTTATATCTGTAAATAAATTGAATTCATAAATGATTAATTTACTTCGTACTCCCCCATTAGATCTGTCACTGCTCATTTAAAATTGTATCTGAAAAAAAAAAATATGTCTGTAGCGATATTTTCTGATCTTTATATGTTTTTAAAGTTGCTTGAAATTAATTGGCATAACAGGAAATTCTAGTGCCCTTCTGCCAAAAATTTCTGTGAGTTTTAGTTCTACACAAAATATCTATGTTTTATTGTATTTAAAACTTTCTTGTGTTTACCCATAATTTATCAAGAAAAATGAATTGAATCTTAAAAGCAGTTTGACTACTTTTCAATTTTTTATAACACATTAGAGGTCAAGGATTATTTTTTGCTTCGTTCAGCATGCATAAAAATATTATTATTTTTTTTTTCTCGCAAATGTGCTTTTCTCTCAGTTAAGATGAAACTAAGAATTTTATATCTAAATTGCATTAATGGCAACAATACTTTTGCTATTACAGTAGTCTTAAAAGTAAGGAAACTGTTTAGGTTGTATTCTAAAATGTTTTGTGACGTTTTGCTCAAAGATAGTATTTTAGAAGCAGCTTATATAAATTATTTAAAACATACAATTCTTTTATTTCTGTCAAATTAAAGGTGTAATTTTCATTACTTATGCTTACATTTTATTATTAGAAGAACAATTAAACGAGCAATATTAGCTAAACTGCTCTCATTTTTAAGAATTTGCTTATAAGAAATTAATGTGGATATTTAAGAGATGTATATAATTTGTATATTTACATTAAAAAATTAAGAACAGCGAAATTAGTGTGTATAATTATTTCTTAGAAATTTAGTGAAATCTGTTTATTTGGAGGAAGAACAAGTTTATTATTATTGTTTAAATAAGATCTATAGATCATTTCTTTATAGCAAAGCTTTAAACAGTAATGTACTTTAAAGAAGCTTCAGTGATCATGTAGATTTGTAATATTATAAATTTTTTGTTTCTTCTAAAAATTACAGTAATTAATTGCAATGGGAATCCATGTAGTGTTTTCAGTCATGATTTGCTGCAGTTGGCTAACTGTGTTATTGCGACGCTACATGCCACGATGAAAAGATCCAAAATGGTATCCGTGCTCGTAAATCTTACTCCCGCAAATAGGGATGGATTAACGCAATTGGGGGGGGGGAAGCTAGTTGGAATTTATGGAAGTAAAATAGAATTGTTTACATTTGTTATTTGATTTCTTTTTTCACATTTGTAATTTAATTTCTTTTTTCTCGAAGGGGGTGAATGCCCCTTTCTTTACTTGCCCACAGTATATTTGCATTCAGTTAACGAATATTAACTAATGCTATTAATTTTTGCATTGCTTCAATCAAAAGAAACTTTCGTATTCATCAATATCAAGTACTGCCATGGAATGTTCTGCGTCAGCTAATATCAAGTCGCATCTATCCACACTGCTTGCCATATAAGCCAAACTATCGTTAAAACGCACATTCGTCAAAAGAAGAATCCAATATGGTGGTTGTGGTCTGTTTCCCCCGATTAGCTTCATTCATATGCATGAAGTTAATGAATTTCTTTACATTTTTCTATTTGTTTACATTACCAAACGAACAATTTAATTGATTACGCGGAAGCGCGGAAGACATGGAAGTGGTCTTCAGAGCATTTTTCAACTGTTGGAAGACAATCTGCCTGCAGAAGATCATTCTGCTTCTGCAAAAATGTCGCTGTGTTGCCCTGTTTCTGCCACGGGGGCAGTACATGTTATTACCCATACATTTGAGTTGAGGTAAAATTATTAGAAAAGTTATAAATGCTTATAGTAATGAAACAACAGTAAATTTGGTGGAGGATGTCCTGAGCAGGGTTCGAAAAAACCCGGGTGCCAGGTCGCCCAGCAGATGACTAAAAAATATCCCGTGGCGACTAGCTTTTTTTTATCAATATAATTCAATATATATGCGGCTCTTAAAAATTTTTGCCGGCACCTAAGATTTTACAAATTTTTTTGATCTCCTGGTCCTGTGTATCTTACAACTGATCGTGACACCAGAAAAAGACACCATGTTCAGGTAATCTATAGTTAACCCTCTTCCCCAATCAACGGTACAAACTATAGAGGGAACTCAAGCTCTCTTAGCTACTTGATTTCCTACATCACTGAGCTCCATTATGGCTGAGTGTATAAGACACTGAACATAATAGAGGGCTGAAGTTCAGGTGAGAACGTTCAGGCATAACCTATTAGAAAATGATTTTTCTCTAGAAAAGAAACATTTTTGCATCCTCAATTAAACATGTTGCCCCTCCCTCCAATGTTACATGCCAGTTTACCAATGAGTAAATAAACAACTTTTTAAAAACACATTTAATTCACAGTATGCAGGCTATGCTAAGTAATAAAAAATAGAATACTTAAGTTTTCATATCAGAAGCACTCTTCTGTCTGTTCTTTTAATTTTTCCTTATTCTTAAGACATTTGTGGACTTCTACAAGTTTTTGAATATTTTCACAACGCAATCTGTTTTGCAATTTCAACCATATTAATCCATAGGTTGAAAACACTAACTATTGATGCTGAATGATCTAGGAAACAAGTCAGTCTACTTTAAAAAATGCAGAAAGCTTTGATGTTCTCATTTGTGGAATGTTTTTTTCCGAAATACACTACCACTATGTAAAGAGCTGGAGCTCCTTATAACATCATCTATAAACATAGTAATTATTCTGTTTAATTTTAAAGCTGAAAACAGTACAGGGCATGTATTAGCTTATCAACCTAGGCTCAGCATGATTTTCCTGATCAGAAAATAAGTGTTTTCCTACATATTTAGCACCCATTATAGTAGCAAGATAATGAATTGACAAAATAGTTTCATTCGACCTACATTGTATTCTCATCCTACATCATTCTAGTGCTGAATGAAAAGTTCTCTCTGCATTCAATGATCATATGATGTAGGTATGCATTGTGTTAAAGCAAACCTACAACAAGGGATATCTCCTGTGAGGGTCTACCTAGGGCAGACTACTTTTAAATGTTTTCTAACATACTCATGTTGCATCTGGAGAAAACCTCCCAAAACTCCAGATCATTAGATCGACAGCCGCGCTTTAAGTCAGAACCCTGGATCTTGAATTTTAGGGGGGCAGTTGGCCCCTCCTGCCCATATTAAATTAAATTACGCCTATGTATTTAATATATTATTTCATTAGACTTCGTTTCTCTTTTGTAAATAACTTTTTTTTTTCAGTGGATGGGCAAGTAGTTAAGCAACCTTGGGATTATATGAGGATATAGAAAAATTTGTAGCTGTAGACTCTTAAATCTCATAAGAGTATTATAGAAATGAAAGTTTATTCTCTTAGGGGTTTGCCTGGAAAAATTTGCTCATCTAAGCTTATCAAATATGCTTAAAAATATATCTTATTCTGCTTTGTTTCTTTTCAGGAAGTGCATCAATTTATCTGCAGAAGGAAGTTTTTGCGCACCTGTAATATTTTATCTGTGTACAAATAATCTGTATATATTTTTCTAAAATAAAATATTTTCTTTGATTGTTAAAATCTTTTAGGGGAGAGCAGGGTACAGTGGGTCAGTGACGATATTTGTGGTTCAGTGAATAGTTTTCAAATGAGAAAATTACTATGTGGGCAAAATTAAACTTGTCACTTTGATTGTGGCGGGAAGAAAGGGCCATTTTGTTTTCTGATCATCTGCATGAAATTTGTAGAGAGTAATACTTTATGTTATTACATTCAAAATTGGTCAAGTATATATGAGTTATGCAGGGTGATCACTGTCTACTAAAAGGAGATTATTTGTTACTATAATCAAGAATAGGCGACTATGGTGACTATTTACATGTAAAAACAGCTAAAAAGCAACTATTTTGAGGAATATACAAATTATTTTTCTAGGAGTATCAATGCAATTTCTGCTTTTCACTTAGAATGTTTCAGTTTAGGGCATAACCACACTACTAAGAACATGATAAACACTGAGTGTCCTTAGCACTTAAAGCTTTTTACAGGAGCTCACAAAAGAATTCTTAGAAAAGAAGCATTACACTGTATTGGTAGTCTTGTTTAAAATGTGTTTTCGACATTCAACTATTTCAAACAAAGTAAAATTCATGTATGTTGTTAAGGAGTACAAAATAAGGCCTTACATTTAAAATAGTTTGTGTAGCATTCATAGTTTTTCAGGAGCATTCCAATACATAGTCAGAAACAATTGGACACATTAATATATTTCTAGCACAAGTATTAGTACATAAAAGTTCATAGAGTTTATTCTTTAGTTTAAAAGTGTCAATAACATTTAAAATTCTTTTACATGGTCTTCAAAATCACCCTGAACTTAATGTGATTTTGCCTTTGACAGGTTTGTTTAAAAAAAAACAAAAAAAAAACATGTTATTTGAAAAAAGTATTTAGATGGTTTCAGTACCAAATTCAAGATTTAAATTATGATATTGATCAGCAAAGGACCCATTAAGCAGACCCATTAAGCAAAGGATAAATCTGCTGATATTATTTTATTTAAATCACATGTAAATAAAGTAAAAAAGTGATTTTTAAAAAATTAAAACTGCTTGAAATAATTAAAAACATTTTTTTCTAATGTATAAATTTTTGTTCAGTGGAAAGTGAACTTAGTTTTAACTAATATTCAACTAGATGAGTTTTTTTTAAACTAATTCATTTTTTAATTTAGGTTCAACTGGTTTGATTAATCAAACTTATATAAATATTAGTTTAATTTTAAGTTCATTTTGCAGTAGAAAAGTTTTTAAATTAAAAACATATTTTTAATTTAATTATTTCAAGCAGTTTTAATTAAAAAAATTAAGTTACTTTTTTATTTTGTTTAGATGTGGTTTAAATAAAAATAATATTGGCAGATTTATCGTTTTCTTAATAGAAGGCACTAAGCCGGCACAGTGCCATTATATTACAGTCACTGTTAAGATATCGGGCCAATGCCTTTATTTTTAATAATGGCCGGCACTTCGCCGTTTCGTTTTGGGCATTTTAAACTTAATGGGCCAGTGCCTTTATTGTGAGTTACGGCCGGCACATGCAGTATGCCAGCACAGTGCCATTGCCTTCCCGGGCTTATGGCAAGGTGCTTCTCGGGCGACCACTTTTGCTACAATTCGGTTACTTTTTGCAGTGCCTTCCCGGTGCTGGACGTAAAGGCAGAAATGCACTGGCAAGGTACTCCGCCAGCAGGTGTGTGTTTGCTGGGCTGTTTTCAAGATTTGGCTACTTGTACCTTACTCCAGGCGACTAATTTGAAAATCTGGTGTTGGTTTTTGTCAACTCTCTTTTTTTTGAAGTTGCTATTGAGCTTTCAGGAAATATTCTAATCTGTTTTTTTAATCGTGCTATAAAAATAAATGTATTATATGTTCTGATATATATATATATATATATATATATATAAATAACGCATGAATTTTTTTAATTTATCATTTTATTCAATCCTTCTTAAATGAAGCTAAATTAAGCATGTTTATTTCTTAACTACAAAATCATTAAAAAATGTTACTATTTTGGGAACTAAAATTGAGAAAATGGCTACTAAACTGGTGACATTTTTTAAGTCGGTGAGGTTACTAATGATACTTATTTTAGTGTATAAAAGTACTTTCCTCCATAAAATTTGAATCATGTAGTATAAAACAAGTATAGATACAGAAAATTTCTTTTCAGAATCTTTAGCTAACATTTAAAAAATAATTTTATCTAAACAAAATGTACAATGAAGCAAAATGTTACCCTAAAGTTATGTGTTACCATAGTACAATTTTATTTATTATTACTTCCTGTAAGATTTTGTTTAGTACATACACACACATATATATCAACCATAAAGTATTATAACTCATTTATAAAATCTCTAACTCTGAAATAATGAAATTAAACTGTTTATAGATGATTTTATGTTGGTTCTGAAATGTGTTACCGCCTCTCTCATAAAAAAATCTTTTGCGACTACGAATTTGTAAGAAAATTGCGCTCAATTCTTTAATGATAGGCGCACATAATTTGCAAACGATTGACCAACGAATTTTGCTGTTTTTTATCTTTCATTTATGTTGTTTTTTATCTTTCAAAATGGTACCCTTAAGGAATGTTTTTATTTTTATTTTATTTTTTTGCGGGGTGGGGGTGGGGGTTGATGAATAAGCCCCCTACCCCGAATCCGAACTGGCTCGTATTTTAATTATGGCAGCATTACTGTAAATAGGCACTAATCCGGTACCGTGCCATTACATTGTAGTCACTGTGAAGATACCAGGCCAGTGCCTTTATTTTTAATAATAGCCGGCACCCGGCCGTTTCATTTTAGACATTATAAACTTGAGCTAGTGCCTTTATTGTGAGTAACGGCCGGCACATGCAGTATGCCTAAGGTGACCATACGTCCCGTTTTTAGGTGGCTTGTCCCGTTGTCCCCAAGCGCAGCTTCGGGACACCGTTATGTCCCGTTTTTAGAAAATGCCCCCTGCAATGTCACGTTTTTACAAAGAGAGCAACTCACGGTAACGATTTCAATAAAGGACGCTAAATAATTTAAAATCACCCAACAACAGTGTCTGTAAAAAAAAAAAAAAAAAAAAAAAAACTGACCTACCTCCCTTCCCTTTCGAGACGCAAAGAAAACGCCGGGGGAATGTATTGTTTATGTGTTTGTTTTTTAATGTTCTTTTTTGCCAATTATTTCAATTTATTTAATTTTTATTTATTTTTTAAAGCCATGTTCCTCCCCTTCCCCCGATCTCCACTTTATTTTCCCTTTTCACTCTGGTTTTCTAAGAATTATTTTCCTTCCGAATGACAACGTACTCTGTTTCTGAGTGTCCTTTTCTTTACATTTCTCACATTCCTACCTTCCTGCCTTGTGTCAGATGGTGTTTTTGAAGTCGAAGAAGGGCCTACCCTTTGTACCATCCGAAACGTACGTCTTGCACTATTTTTTATAGTATATGTGTGTTTTATCAATGTTTTGTTTTTAATTTTATTTTGATATTAGCATTAACACAAACTTGTTTGCGCGTTTTCTTAACCACTAAAAGATACCCAGACCTGTAAATTCAGTCTCCCTATACTATTACCTTAAGAACAGTAGATGTCCCGTTTTGAACGAAAAAAATAAATGGTCACGTTAAGTATGCCAGCAGAGTGCCGTTGCCTTCCCGGGCTTCTTGCAAGGTACTTCTGGGGCGACCACTTTTGGTACGATTCAGTTACTTTTTGCAGTGCCGGGCCGGTGCTGGACGTAAAGGCAGAAAGGCGCTGCATGGTAGTCCGCCAGCAGGTGTGTGTTTGCCGGGGAGTCATGTTATGAAGGCGACTGTAGGAGGTGAAATGAAAATTTTTATGAAGATTCCTGCTGCTCATTAGGTCTCATTTTATCAAGTTTATTATTAAGTAAATTTAGTATAAAAACAGCAGTAAAATGCTACTCATTTTTAAACTTAAAATTGTTCTACAAATTATCATTGCAGATTTAAATTTTAAATATAATTTTAACAGTTGTTTCAAAGAAAATTTAAGAAATAATAAGCTTCGTATAATGATGATGTGTAACCAGTATGTTAATCTTTCAAATTTCCATTTTCCGCCTAAAAGATCTTACTAGGTACTAGTCGCTGCACCAGGAAGTTGCCCTGAAGTTTTACCGTTACTCCCGGTACTCCCAACAAAGATCAATTGTAAGACACAGTTTAGAGGCTGTATCGTGCTTCAAATAATAGAAACCTGCAACCTAGGTTCGCCACAGCCTAACAACGTCTACGTCACCAGGACTTGACGCCAGGATTTGGCCTACAGGGACAGGACATGGCACGAATAGGATTTGGCCTACATTTAAATGTTTAAAATTATTAGAAATTTCGGGTGAATTTACCCATGAATAACAATATTTTTATAATGTTATATAAAAAATATAATTGTACAAGAAATGGCAGTTTTTAACCATGGCTAATTAGATAATATTATAATGAAATTGATCAGAATGAATAATTTTGTATGAGAAATGTATTTTAATTTTAATGTTTAGTTTACGATATTTGCTAATATTTGTAGCATCCACCAGGAATTTTAAATAGTTTTACTTTGTGAAAATAAAATTGTGATGATATCAGTATCGTAGGCCAAGTAATGTCGTCAAAGTTTCAGTTGTTAGGCTTTCTATATGCAGGAGGTGTTGTTACAGCCCACCCCGGTATGTTCCATGCGCGAAGGATGGCAATACGAACCAGTGATACCTGTGAGGAAATCTTTTTCTGGTCGGAATGCGAGCATTTATTTGCAATGGTATCAGGAGAGACGATACTGGACACCCGAAAACTGATAATAGGTTATGTGTTTTGATGAAACACACGCTATAGCTTTTCTTTTCGAGTTCGTGATAAAACACTATGAAGCGATGAATCCATCTTGCCTCGTTCGCACTGTGGTAAGGTCTTGGTGCTTTTACTGATGGTATGGAAATATTGCCCGGTTGTGACTTCAGGTTAACAAGTAGCTATCTGGACATTCTGAGAGATTGACAGATTGAGCGCATACTACAGTATTAGCTTTTGCTTGTGAAGGTAGAAAATACTTCGTGTCCAGGAATGCAAACATACATTGGATAGTATAGTCCGAGACTGGTTCATTGTACATCAAACAGACTTCCAAAAGCTTCTCTTGCCGCTTAAAACCTCGGACCTCGATCTAATTGAAAATGTTTGAGCCATAATGGAAAGGCACATGAGGCAGCAATTTCCTCTTTTATCCATTTTACAGGATCTTAAATTCTATGTAGCTGGTGCCGGCTATACTTTGGACGTAAATACACTTCAGAAGATTGCGAAATCGATGTCAATGAAAATATTGGCTGTTATTCGTGAAAAAAGATGTCCAACAATATAATAGTCTAAGCTTTGCTATTCATTGGCCAGTGTAGGTATATAACAATGCAGTCTCATCAAAAACTAAACTGCAGCTCTATACAGAACCATCAATTCATTTTTTTAAAAGTTTCAACCAGTTTTTAAAAATAGACTTTTGGTCATATGCAAAATAACATATTGAGCGACAATAGCAGTTTCTTTCTTAAAGTGGCGTTCAAGTAGCTCTCACTTAAGTTGTTTTGAGCGAGTTGCATTTGTGAGTGAACCGGAATAAAATATTGAATTAGGAATACGATTAAACCAAAAATCCAAATTTCTTGATGGAGTGCTTTTTCATTCCAAAAATGCTCCCCATTTTTGACTTAAAACACTCTGAAGTGCGCACAAGTTTTCTCGTGTTCGTCCAGTCATGTGCTAAGGGCCGCTCACTGGTTCTCGTGAGAGTCTTCTTGTGTTCCGAGAACGATTGGATAGCGGATGACATAAAAGAAAGCTCTCCGGAATCATACACAAATGTGTCCATTAGGGATGGATCGAAAATTTTATTTTCGAAATCGTTATCTCCTGCGGTCTCAAAAATTGTAAATGGATATAAATAAGACATGTGTAAAATTTGAATGTTCTACGACAACGTCTTGGGGTTGCGCATCGAGCTTGAAATTTAGAAATTTTTGAAAAATATGACTTCTTTAAAAAATTGACCAAACAAATTCTTTTCCGAATTATTAGGCTCCCGAGGTTTTACAAAATGTATATTGTTATGAATAAGGCACTGCAAAATCTGAAGGGGCTGTGACAATTTATAGAAGTTGCACATCGAGATTGAAATCTATAAATATCTGAAAAATATGCCTTTTTTTGACAAAAATATGTAGAAAGCAAAAATTATATTTTTAATGAATTAGTCCCATTGAAAAATAATCAGTAACGTTCGCAGCTCTTCTCTAGTACAATCACAATTGTAACTACATTACCCAGGACCCACCTCGTTGATTTGCCTGTGATCCGAGTCCTGCCCTTTCGCTGCCTCCTAGATACAGAAAGCCTGAGCGCTGAAGCTTTGACGCCATCATTAGGCCTTCAAGAAATGACGTCACCACACTTTCATTCTCATAAAGTAAAACTATTTCAGATTTCTGGTGAATGCTACAAATATTAAAAAGTATCTTAAGTGAAAGATAAAAATTAAAACACGTTCGTGACACAAAACAATTCATTATGATTTACTCCCTTATTACATTATATAATTAGTTACAGTTAAAAAGTTCTTTTTTGTAAAATTAATTTTTCTATCTCAATTCATTAAAATGTTGTTATGAGAGAGTAAATTCACCAGAAATTTCGAATGGTTTTACTTTATGAAATTTAATCTGTGATGGCGTCACCTTTAAAAGGCCAATTGAAGACGTAGAGGCTTGGTGACGTAGCAGTGGTTAGGCTTTCTATATCTAGGAGGCAGTGGCCCTTTCCAGCCCAAGCATCCAATTATTGAAGCATGAGTTTTAATAAATAATGTAAAGCCCGACTTCAGATCAAACTGTGGCATTTTATGTCAAGTGTAATAATCTAGATCGAAGAAACCATCATCTGATGGATGGATAGACATCAAATTTCGGAGTGGCTGATTGCAATGGTGTGAAGTTGGCAAACACAGCATTGCAGAGATTTAGTTAGATTAGAGAACTTCGTTATTAGATTTCGGGTGACTACTTTGTTCTTTCCGGAATTCGATGATTCGCCACCACCGCCAATGCAAGTGAGGGTCCAGAGATCAATGGATTTCGTGACAAACTTTTAAATTTCTAGTGAAATTCTTAAAATCAGATCGTGATATATGGCCAAAGTATGTTGAACCAGGTTCCATTATCAGCGAGATATGTTCTTTGGGACAAACACTTTGGTGTAATTTGCCGTTAACAAATATTTCTATGTATCTGGTTTTGTACCTCCTCCTATCAAAACACAATCCAAAGAAATTTTTAAATCCTTCTTCCGTTTGTTTCACTGCGAGTCATCTCAGCCTTCCTCTAACTTTATATGGGTCGAGAATCAGTTGATAAGGTTTCTTTCCCGATTTGCATTACTCCTGCTTTTTAGATTGTGAAATAAATTTGATACCAGAGTTGCTCTGCCTAGTCCGTAATAACTTTGTGTCGCAGACTTGTGTAAGCACTGAGATTTTTATTCTAACTTGGTCATTTGTCAACGCATCACCCAAAGTGGCAATAGATAGGCATTCATCGTTTTCTTCAGTCTTTCGTACTTCTCTTTCTAAATCAATGACTGAAGTTGGCGACTGGATATTGGAACTTTCACCCCTTTCACCAATCTCGAAATTTCTCTTTCCAACCTTTCATCTTTCCTCTCGTTCTCCACAAGTTTTCTTCTTTACAATTCCATCGATTGTCACATATTTAGCTCCCCTCTGGTCTGCTAATGACTCCTGTTCTGCGTGAGGTATGTGGTGCTCTGAGCCACACCTGCTCCGGAAAATATCAGTACATTTGTAAGTGCGATATTCAATAACTCGGTGAGGGGGAGTTTTTCCCACAATTTGTTCCCATCACAAATGTTCAGCGCATGCGAAAACCATAACGACCGTAGGAACGGAAGGTGGATCACACTTTGATTCTTGCTGCCTCATCCTGTTATTATGGGCTGTTCACAGAGCTGTCTTTTGTGCTGTATAACACGTTCGTTTTTTTGTGATACACTTACCATTCCAATGGTTTTCGGGAAATTCGCACGTATCGAACATTTTGCGACGAGAAAAAAATGAGCTTCGCTATTCGAAAATCTCGAGCTTATGTACCTATAACCGGAAACTGTTCGGAGAACTAGGAGCTCATGCTTCTGAATAACTATATCAGAAATCTCATCTCGATCGGTACAACGAAACGGCCGCTAGAGGTCCATAGACATGGATATATTTTTATGAACACCCTGTACACGAAGCTGGTACACAGACCATTTTAAGTTTATATAAAAAGAAGGAAATATAACATAGCTGCCAATATGCGAAATACATTTTAGTACTTTTAGTAAATAGCAAATTTTTAAAAAATTATTTTTCGGAAAAATGCCTGGTACGCTATGTAACTCATAAATATACCGTTTTCTGAACCAGAAATGGCTGTTTTCTGAAAGAGCTCAGTTACGTTCAGTAATTGTTGTGAGCTATGCATGTACGGTTCGTCTACTTGTTAACGTGTACGTCTCTTAACTAAATACTAACTGAAGGAAGCGAAATTTATGAACGCATGTTGAATGAGTACCGAAAAATTTAATATAAACGGGAAGAACAAAATTTTGTTGCATGGAACACCTATGCCATTCAAGGCTACATTTCCAGTTTTTTAGTGACAATTCTTTTTTATTCAAACATTAAATAAATGGGACCTCCGTGTGAGGCGTGGTCCCGTCAAGAAAAACAATTTTTATTTTCTAACGTAAATAATAATTCAGCAATATGTACAAAGATAAAAAAATGAGATAACGATATAAAAGATCTGTGATGCACAAATTTGACAACAAATACACAAAAACAATGATAAGAATAGTGTTTGCAAAGTTCCTAGTCGGTATCTAGTAAGAATAAGACCGCCTTGGGTCTTTTGTAGTTTACTTCTCAAAAATCGTAATCTGGCAGCACAACCAATAGTTCGTTTGGAACATTACCGAGATTGGTGAAGAAATTTTCACCAATATGGTGGACACACAGCACGATCATCCAGGTACTCAGAAAGTGCTAAATGGAATTTGCCTGTAAGATGGCACCTTCGCGCTAATCCTTGGGTTAATGCTTTGTTCGCCAAGCACCTCGTACGTTTACTATTACTTGTATATGCAGGTGTTTTAAAATTAAAATTCTGGTAACTGAGTATTGTATACATAGCTGCGAAGTATTTCGGAATATGATTAACCACTGTTCGTAAGAAGTAATTTTTTAAAGTATTTTTTTTAAAGTGGTAGTAATCGTGAGCGGTAAACGTAAAAATATAGCTGCCCACTCTCCCGAATTTTTCGTGAGGTTTCAGACCACAATTTTTAAACAGTTTTATTTTGCATTAAAAGTTCTTACTTAAGCTGGACATTAAAAGAAAATATTAATGGTGAGAAATCTCCCGAAAAAATCGAGAGAGTTGGCAGCTATGTAAAAATTATGCTATATTCTAAAAAAACTTCTCTGTTTAAAAAACGTGTTTAATTATTAGGTGGAGCCATAAGTAACGTCCGATACACCAAAGCATTGAAGTGCTAGCAATCATGGAATATGATTAACAGCTTTATGTAAGCAGTAAATCTAACGCAAACGTTTTCCTGTTAAGGCATAGCCTTATTTCTGAGTTTGCTATCGCAGTATCCTCTATTATGGCGGGGGGGGGGAAATTTCATAAAAAAAACTGCTTCAAAAAAGTGGTTAATTATATTCAGGAATTGTTAGCAGCTAGCTACTTGGCTGCATCGGAAGTTACTTATGACTAGTGGCTGACAAGAAAGACAGGCTGCGGTGCCGACATTTTGGTCACTCTCTTTTGGTGCACTCGAAGAGTCATGACACCTAGGGGATGAAGCTATCTCCAACTAAGATGGCCACACCTTATCGTTACGATGACTCTTTAAGGACAAAAGGCTGTGACCAAAATGTCAGCACCACAACCTGCCTTTCACGCCAACCTAATATATTCCGGAATAGTTGGCAGCTGTTTATGTACTCTAGTTTGCCGCTGTTCCTTGTTTGCTATAACTTTATTATTTTTTAACGCGCTTTCAATTATAATAGTTTTTAGTACATGCGCGAAGATTCAAAAGTAATTCTCGATTATCTAAAGATTTTTAATACTTCAAATATGCACTATTCTTCAGTACCTGCATTGATATTCTTGTATAAAAGCTTGTAGTTTCAGTAAATTCAAGTAGTATTTCTCATAGTTCGTTTGTACATAAATGAAGCAGCAGCATTTATTCATGAATTTGAAATTTCAAGATAATTAGAATATATTTAAACAGCATACATCTCTAGCACAAAAGCTTACTTAAATTACTAATGTTTGCTTTACAATTTTTGGGTAAATCGCATAATAAACATTCTTTGGAAAACGAAACAAAAGCATATCCACTCATCTGATATGCCATACTTTTTTCGCCTTATTCTTTTTGACGTTTCTTGTGACAAAATCTACCCACAATATGGCGTCCATGAGACGAAAACATTCATCTTCCAGAAAAGATGTCGGGATATTTCTTTTGGAGAAATTCATAGTGTACAGCATCCTCAGAGAGCTTCATTAAGGCAACATTTTTCATACAAAAGAATCATCATTCCTTTTTTTTCTTCTCATACAGAATGATCGTTTGAGTTTCACTTAGGGTATATGGGGTATTTTGTCACTTACTTGACGAATCCCACATATCTTAGAAGCAAATGGGCATTGTTAACTCTAAAAAGAAATAGAGTACATCGGCATTTCTTTGAAAAAGCATACGGAACTTCTTTAAAATATCTTTCTTAAGGCATGACCTCTTCATTTTATGTTGTTTATTTAATTGACAACAACATTTACGTTAGAGATTACTAGGTAAACTCATTTCATTTTTTGCAACTTAATGTTAAATGAACAATTTTTCAAATGATCTGTTGTATATATGATGTTTTCTTTAGTTTAAGTGGTATTTACTATTCCTCACTGGCAATTATCTCTTAAAAATTTTTATGAAATATCAGTGGAGCACTGAATACTTCGTAGATTCTTTATGATTTATTTTAATTGTTCCTGTTGTTACGAGGAACGAAAAACAAGCTTAATAATTACAATTACTTTTTAAAATTTACATTATATGAAAAATATTAGATTTTTAAATAAATTTCGAAAATCGTATAAATAATCTACCAAGCAATTTAGAGTAGGCAACAAGTAAATCGCAGTTCACAACAAGCATATTAAGTCAACTGTAGATGCTGAAAACAATTTTAGATACCCAGTAAATTACAATCATGATGGCTATTTTGTGATTATTATTTTTTTTTCGCAAATAGAGTTAAATGAAAAAAAAAGCATTTACAAGTTGTATTCCGACTATCCAAATGATATTGTAATTGGAAATGTTTGCATTTTAAAGATAACTTTTATGCTTTCAAATTTACAGGGTATGCATGTTATTCTCATATGATTTCATATCTTGACACGTTCACATTACCGCCACCCTTTACCATAGCTGCCAACAACTTCGGAATATCATTAACCACTTTTTTCGAACAGATGGGTTGGGCTAAAAATGCAGCAAAAATCTGACCTCGGAGAGCGTGCTGCGTACTGTATTGAAAAAAATTCTTATAGAAATTTACTGTTCGCAAAAAGTGGTTAATAATATTCCGGAGTAGATAGCAGCAATGCCCTTTACGTAATATAGCTAACCACTCCGTAAATTTTGGGCTTAAAACGCGGGTAAATTTATCAAATAATCTTGCGCACAACTTTGGTTATTAGTTTTAAAGTCTACTCTGTGGTGGCTACTTTGATAAAAAATGTTTTTGAAAATATAGTGTTACAAAAACTAATTAGTTTTATTCTATCAACATTAACAATAGTCATAATTTTCAGCTTAGAACAGCGAAATTTTAAACGTGCGCAGTTAATTTGGTTACAGCTTTGAATGACTAATGAGATTACGATTTCGAAAAGAATATTTTTTTAAAATATACTGTTACGAAAAGTGGTTAATTTTATTCTATTCTATTATTTTTTTCACAACAGTACATTTTTTAAAGACTTTCCAAAAATTGTAACAGGCTCATTTGAATCGGTGAGTGCAGAAACCACCTGAGAAACAAAAAGGAAATGTTTTTCAGGAGAGAGAAAAAACTTCATAACTCCTCCAAATTTTCAAATATTTAAACTTATTTTTTTCTTCTGTCATAACATGCATTTATATTTCTGTCATGCAAATATTACCTAATTTATGAAGTTTTTTCTCTCTCCTGAAAAAAAATTCCTGTTTGTGACTGAGGTGGTTTCTGCACTCACCGATTCATTTGTTGAACTCAAAAATGCTTCTTAGACGAAAATTGCGATTTACAAAATACGTTTAATTAATATTCTGAAAAGTTTAGTAATTCTGACATCTCGAAGTTTCACTTTTGCTGTCTCAACCTCTAAGAAATATAATTAACCATATTGTACAACCCTTTATTTCTAACATTTTTTTTCAAAAGAGGAAGCAGCTTCCACGTTGAAATCTGCTATATTCTAACCCTAGAATTACTGTTTACAAAAAGTGGTAAATTACAGTGGCGGCTCCTCCATTTGAGCACGTGAACCACCAAAGGAAAAACTAAAGAATAAACACATTAACAAATTAAATTTAAAACAAATATTAAGTACATTTCTAAGTTTTTGTGTACTTAAAACGTGAGATTTATTATCTCCCCTCTCCCAACACCGCCTAGATACAGAAAGCCTTACAACAGTTACGCTTTTTATAGCTAGTGCACTCTAGTGTAGTTTACTACAGCACAGTCTATAATCGAACGCACGTGCTTCCGGAAAATGTTCCTTCTGAACCAGCTCTAGGATCAGAAGCGGACACAGCTGAGAAGTAAAGCCCAGATGAAATCAATCCGTTCGCACATTTTCATTGTTCACACTGGGCCATTTTTTTGCGGTATCGCATCCGTATTTTCCCTTGGTTTGTTACGTTCGGTTAGTTAATTAATTTTCTGTTCGTATTCTTAATATTTTCTTTATTTCTATCATTTTTTATTACATTACTTTTTTTTACAAACTAGTGTCAATAATTATGGTGGGAGTAAAAGTCGTGTTTCGGAGATACAACAATGACATTTTTCAATATTGTCCTTTGAAAAAAAAAATTTAAATAAAATGAATCAAAACAGCATGTTTGCTGAAATTTATCTTGGTGAAGAAATTCAAGACAAAATATTACTTGTTTCCTTTCAGTTGTGTGCATCGTTTTCTTTTACTGCTGGAAATGCAAATATATTTTCATTTGTAAGTTGCGTCGTATCTGCTTACTTAATTTTCGAAATTTGTTTTGTGGACCTCCTTTTATATAACCCACGAGCCGCCACTGATTAATTATTCTCCGAAGAGGCTCCAGACTCTGCTTTTGTTTAGGTTAAGGCATAGCTGCCAGCAAACCGGATCGTATGGTGGGTAAAGCACCGTACTACGGTTTCGGGTTAAACTCCCGGCGGTCGGGTTTGATACCCGACTGGGCGTGGTTGTCATTTGCCCGTCCCCCCAATTCTGGAACAAAAATTGGGGATATTTTATAAATTTTATATAAATTCAAAACATTATCTAATATTTATAAAATGAAGGAAATATGGTTGATTTTTATAAAATTAGGGAACAAATAATTATTATAATTACTGTTCAACCCCAATTTTATTGCTTATTAATTGTTTTATATATTGGAACAAACGCTAGAAGCCTTCTTCCGCTCAGGGCACCGACGCCCTAAGGCTTAACTCCTGTGTTTTTGCCTTACAAAAAACACAAAACAACAAAACTTTCTGAAATTAAATTGGATTAAAATAGTAGAAAAAATACCTTTTCATTAGTATTTCCATAAAAATAAAAAATATCAGTATAATTTATAGTTAAGGAATTTTTTTTATAATACATTAGCTGCTGTTGTTAAAAAAATAATAATAATAAAATTAAATAAATAAATAAAAGTTTTAATTCACTATACTGAATAATTATAAATTGAAAAAAATAATAATAGTTTCATTTTAAAATTGTCACTATGAATAATTAATTTAATAGCATTTATTTGAACAACTTGTTTGTCATGTTTCTGTTCAAATAAAATAATAGTAAAAATTACGCCAAAATCATGTTTTGCTACAGCATTGTAAAATGCTGTTACAAATTAAATAAAATTTAATGCTCTTATCTCCTTAAAAATGAATAAAAGTAACCATTTTTTGCTGATTATAGTACTTTATCTTTCTAAAAATTAATTGATTAATTCATTGCAGATATTGAAGTATAAACTATTTTGCAGTAGAATAACACTAATTTGTTTTATTTTTTTCCACGCGATCTAATTTAAAGTGAATAATTTAAAAGCTAAAATCCCTCGGACTTTCTTTTCCAACTACCCCGTCCCGTGTCCGCGTACACACATAACATGTAGCACAGGCGCAGTGGGGGGGTGAGGGGGGACGAGTGCATTCCTAAGAGCTTTCCACCCCTTGTAAGAACCACAGTATTACGCAGGAAGACGAAATGGACCTTTCCCTATTATATCGGTCCCTATTCATGGTCAATCGAAGAGCGGAAGTTGGTGGTTTGTGTTTTTTTTCGTTTGCTTGTCCATTCCATTCCAAGGCTGTAACAGAAATCATCTCGCAACGTAAACTTTTCAGTAACGTGGATTTTGAGTTTTCTCAGAGCAATGAAGATGGGAGATTGCTGTATTTTTCTCTGGATAAATTGCGATTTTTTTTTCCTAGACTAAATGGCACTGACTGCAGCTAGACAAAAATTTTAAAATAGTCTGAATGTGGTTAGTGCTTTTTAGTTTTAAATAGGCTAAGTTCTTACGTCAGTTAGATCGGACTTTGCTGTAGTTTTCTCTGGATAAACTGTGATTTTTTTCTAAAGACTAACTGGTATTAACCTCAACTAGACAAAAATTTTAAAGTTGTCTAAATGTGGTTAGTGCTTTTTGGTTTTCATTTTGCTAAGTTCTCACGACAGTTAAAAAGGGGTAAGTTGATTTTTAAGTATATATTAAGAATTTGTATTTTTTCTTAGCTAGATTTTTTTATGTTATCTCAGGGACTACTAAAATAAGATGTAGTTCAAAACTGCTAATTATTTCTAAATAATGCGAAAATGAAATTTATAATTCAAATAAGCAAACTTGGAAACTATTAATAAACAAGCAGGACGGTATTTTTAATAAATAACTTACATACTGCATTGAAAAATGTGTCCATTTACTTAAGTACTTAATTTCATATTACTCAAAACAACAGAAAAAAATAAGTATATTCTGTTATAGAAAGTTCCTTTCTTCTACTAAAGGATAATCCTATGAAAATTCAGTAATATATAAAATATTTACTTAAAGTAAGTATCTTCTAATAATAAACATGGTTTTATTAATACTTATTAGTTTCATATATAGTTTAGCACTAATCAACCTATTAAAAATAATTATTATTATTATATAAATTACTTTACATCACTGGGGCTAATTTTGAAATATACAAAATACTTAGTTATTAAGTATAAACAAAATAATTTGTTTGTATATGAAAATGTTTAATTATTTTGAAGAGAAAACGTTTTTATGAAATTAACCGTTTATTTGTAGAATCAGCCAATATTTTAATTTCTTTTAACGTATGTTGTTTACATTCTTCTTTAAAACAATATATATAAAATCAAAAGTCAACTTTATGACATAATTATGACATAACTTAAAAAAAATGTATTATGACATTACTTAACAAAAAAATAAATTAAAACATTTTTTAAAAAAGCATGTTGTATAACTTTAATATTTTTTTCTCTCTTTGTTTAGCATTGCATGAATGTTTATTTATAATATTTGGTTCTAGAAAATTATAAATTTTCTTGGCTTCTAAAAAATTTTTGGAAGAGAAAAAGGAACATTGTTTAGTTGAGCCTAATATGTTGTTTAAAAAATGTATATGGTCTGATAAACATATAGTAACACGTTTAAAAAAAGTAAACCATTGGTTGATGCATAAAAAAATAATACGGTTAATTTTAAAAAGAACTTTCCTTCTTAAATTCATCAAATATTTTCTTAAAAACAAAATAATTTGCCAATTAGGTATTTTTAATAAATTTAGTCCTAGTGGTGTAAAGTCATTTATATAATAATAATTATTATTTCTTTAATTTGTTGATTAATACTTTAGAGAACTAACTACGGAGCTAATTAGGGTATTTTGGGAATCAATAAGGTGCTGGCCGGTTTTCGGTATTTTGTCGTTGCCGATACCACACCAAAAACGTAATGGTTTTGGTTTAAAAGTGGCACAGGGCTGGGCCGACGCCGTTATCGTTTTTGCCGACACCGAACCAGAACCACCCCATCCTTTCGGCCCGACACACGCCCAGGCGGACGCAATTTTGTCGTTTTCGGTACCGCGTGAGCGATGCCGCCCCGGCACATTCTGCGCCGGCATGCCAGTGTCGGCCCAAAACTTATCCGATAGGGCTGTGTTTGCTGGGTTGATTGGGGGCGACGTTGGTCCACCTACTAGGTGCCCCCGTAATAAAGTGGCCAGCAATTCCGGCCCGTTGTGGCGAAAGCCTCCCAAGGCAGCGGCCGCCGGCCATTGGGAAAAAAAAAAGACATAGCTGCCAGCTACTACGGAATATAACTAACCACTTTTTCTAAGCAGTATATTTTAAAGTATTTTTTTCAAGTACTAGCTAACTCGCGCGTAGCATATAAATCTTGCTATATCTTAAGCCGAAAAATCATTTTTAGAAAAAGTGGATAGTTATGTTCCGTAGTAGTTAGCAGCTGTGGGTTAAGACAGAGCTGCCAAGTCTCCGGCTTTTTTCAGGAGATTTCCCACCACTAATTTTCGCTTAGAAATTTGTGCTTAAGATAAGTCCAAATATTTAATGCAAAATAAAACTGCCTAAAAATTGTGGTGGGAAATATCCGGGGAAAAGCCGGAGACTTGGCAGCTCTGGTTAAGGTAACACCTGTCACATATAGAATGCCTGAAAACGGAGATTTTGCGTCAGCACTATGTCTATTAAGATGACGTGAGCACAGTTTTATTTTCGCAAAATAAAACTACTCAAAGTTTGTAGTGAATTCACTCCCGCATAAAACATTTTAATGATTTAAGATAGAAAATTTAATTTTACGACAAATAGCAAATTTTATCTATTACCAATTGCATAGTATGATATAGAAATAGGTCATATATATTTTTTATCAGAAAAAATATTTTAATTTTCATCTGTAACATAAGATATTTTCTAAAATATGTTTTAACTATTTAGTAGACCTAGTGATGACGCAAAAGCTTATGTTCTTCGGCATTCTATATTTAGGAGGTGTTGGTTTCGGACACATGAGATACTTTCCACCGATATGCCTTGCGTCCAGAGATAAAAGTTATCATCTGAACCATACCACATCACTATGAATAATTTCGGTTACCTCTAAGCACTTCCTTATGACTTTTTAGTTACATTCTACGTATAAAAGTACTCTTCTGGAAGAAATGCTTAAATTAACATCGCTAAGAATAAAATACTACCTGCACATACACAGCCATACTACCTTTAACAATTCCATCTACCTTTTATATCTATTGTGATTGCTTCATCTTAAAGAAACATCTTCTGCTCTATAAAAGGAAACTGCCTCAGTGGTTGTTTTTTTAGAGATATCAAAAGGGAAATCAGTTTGAATGACAAGTTATTGGTACAATGGAAGGAAAACATTTAAGAGAATAAAATAGGATTTTCGGATATCTCAGACACTGCAGTACTTTTACAGAAAAAATAGGATGATATGTATAGATAAGAATGTACTATTGCCTATCTTTGAGTTAATATCTTTTATTGGAGCGCCTTTCTTCGATATCTATATATTTTATATGAAAGGAAATGTTAGTATAAACTTACAAAGCTCGGTATATTTTGCAACTGTGCGTTGTATGAAAGAATGAAATACAACCGCCAAAGGTATTTTTTTTGGTTCCGTTTTTATAGTTTTTATGCCGGTATTGTGAGCGTTGTTGAAAGTTTTACTGGTGAACATACTGGGCATAGTGTTAAGGCGTATCGTAAGGGTAAAATGTGTTACACGGGAATCTGAATATACAATTGACAGATTTATTATCTCATGCATTTTTTTTATTCTGAATAAAGGGCGAGAAAATGTAAAATAGATATTCAATAACAAAATACGTAAATATAGAAAAGGGAAAAAATGTAAGGAAGAATCGGAGAAACACTGAAAGAATTTTTTTATAAAATCTCACAATTTCTCTCTCATTCATGTGTATATTTTTATTAAAGATATATTTACTACACATTTCACTTGAAATATAAATAGGCTACAAAAATTAATATATTTTCAGAGTTATACAGAGAAATTTAATTAGAAGATGGTGAGACTTCCTAGTAAGCCTCGAAATTCATTTTTCGCTCTAGTGTATCGCCATTTTATGTTAGCTACCACCGAAACACCATTGGTTTAGAAACTAAGTTCACGTCTTTTAAGTTTTAACATTCATCATGTCATTAAATGTTTTTAATATAATCTAATAAATCCTTCGATAGAGGATGTGTTGTTCTACCGTATCTATGTTTAGATTTTTGTTCGAATTAATTTATGTTGATTTTCCTTTTTTCAAGCCCAAATAAAAAAAATAGATGTTTATTATTTTTAATTTACATGAAATATGTTACAGCAATAAGGCTTCAAATTAGGGTTACCAGATTGGTTTTTAAGGCCACATCATATATTTGGTCTTAAAAAGCCAATCGGCCAGCCTTAATAAAAATATAACGGCAACTTGAGAAGCATGAAAACTTTCTGCACCTCCTTCTTTTTGCTCTTAAAGAGGGTCTAAGTCCGTAATACATACTCATGAGATTTGGGCTGTGTATAATGCGAGCGCCTTAGCTGATAGAACGACTGGTGTTTCGTATACCATGTTCAAAAGTGAAAATTTTAACATCAAAGACCCACTAGCCATCTTTAATTTTGGAGTCGAAACTGGTTGACTTACGCATGTATGAAGTACTGATTAATTAGTTGTTAATTTGTACTGAAAAATAACTTTGAAAAAAAAGGTGTGGTTCTTTGTTGCAAACCAAATTATGAATCTCCAAAATTGAAAGAAAATTAGATACTGCATGTAATAATGCTGTAGTTACCCAAAAAAAATGTTATAGACAGTTTATTGTTGTAGAGAGGTTGAACTTCAAAGGTGTGTTTCATTATCAGAATAAATACAAAATGCGTTTACCGTGCAGAATATCACGTAAATGATTAATAGTACATTGACTTTGAAGGAGTTCGGATGATGAGTCTCTTTTGTAGGTGCGAAATTCAGCGCATGTAGAGAACATATTAATTAGCGTCTTTTGCTTTTGAGTTTACTAAATTGCGCTTTCCTTTGTTATTCGATAATGTGAAAAAATTTATATAAAAGTTTTACTAACAGTATAGAAGAAGTCATGCATAAAAGGTGCATGAACAAATTTTATTTCTTTATCTATGACAAAAAACATCTTTTCCGCAAATAAAGATGTTTTATGCCACTCCATTAACATTAAACGCTTTAGCTCATCAAAAACTTCGAAGAACAAGGTGGGATATGATTGAAAGGGTTTACTATTTATGTCCATTCTCATACTGCAATTTTACCGCACATTCTTGACAAAAGGGAGAGTTTTAAACAGATAATAAGAAGAGAAATCGAGCTACATGTCCTATGAAACTTTTTTGTAGAAGTTTATCATTACAGTAAGGTTCGTGTAAAAAGTTAATATCGCCGTACGCAGGTTAAAAATACATTGAATAAAACGCAATGTCGTCGGTACGAAGGAAACTATCGGTATAGGCAGATTTATAGAAATAGACTGTATCATATGCATGTTTTAATGTGTTTAGAGCCTTGTTTCTCCAGTTCCAGTCATTTTATCAAATAATAAACTACTAAAAAAAAGCATGAAATATTTCGTAGAACTTGTTCATTTAAAACAACTTCTTCCCCCCTTTTGTGTAAAACTGACACAGTTAAAATGTCACAGCGGAAGAAATAACCTTTAAGCCTGATGTAAATGGCCTTATATAACACAAACTAACATATCCGAGTCATAATTTGTTATTATTTTATTTTATGACACATATCATGAGCTTAAATTATTTAAGTTAGGTGTGATGCGATATGAGGTCAATAATTCAAAAATTCAGCGAAGCAACTAGTTACTTTGTTTTTAATGAGACGCGCGAATACCGTTATAAGACTTACGCAAATATAGTGGGTACAGTTTCATTTAAATATGTTAGACTTTAGGAAAAAACACTCAAAATACTGGTGTTAAACAATAAAGTAAATAAAAAACTTTGTAAAAAACACACATAAGATGTTATAGGTAAGTGGATAACATCTTATGTGTGTTTTTTACAAAGTTTTTTATTTACTTTATGTTAGACTTTAGTATGAAACAGCATGTAAAGAGGGAATTAAATACACAGTAAAATGCAGCAATACAGGGTCTCCGAAAAGTCCTGGACACACTTAAAAAATTCATAGAAAATCAACAATTTATCGTATGAATATGCAGTTTACACAATAATACTTTATAGGTTCACGAACTTTTTTTTTGACATCGTAAAAAAATTTCGAAATCGCGTTCATAGACATAGCTGCCAACAACTACGGAATATAATTAACCACTTTTTACTAGTAAGTTACTTCTTCAACAGTATAATTTAAAAAATTTTCAAGGTACTACATAGCTCGCACGCGTAATATAAAAATTTTGCTATATTTTAAGTCTAAAAATTATGTTTCGAAAAAGTGGTTAATCATATTCCTTAGTAGTTATGTCATTAGCAGCTATGTCATAGGTGGCGCTGCACCGTCACAGTAAGCTTCCCGAATCAACACCTCCTAGATATAGAAAGCCATACAACTGCTACGTCACCAAGCTTTGACGTCATCATTTGGCCTACATTAAAAAGTTTTATTGTGACAAAATAAAGCTATTAAAAATTTCTGGTGAATTGACCCATGATTGGCAAAATTTTAATAATTTGAGATAAAAAATATAATTTTACGACAAATGGCAGTTTTTAACCATAACTAATTAGATAATGTGATAAGGAAATAGATCATACTGAATAGTTTTGCAAGAGGAAGATATTTTAATTTTAATGTTTAATATAAGATGTTTTCTAATATTTGTAGTATTTACCAGCTATTTTTAATAGTTTTATTTTGTGGAAATAAAACTTTTAAATGTTTGTCAAATGATGACGTCAATGGTTGGTGACGTAGGAGTTATAAGGCTTTCTATATGTTGAAGGCTTTGCCTGAATGTCTTGTACAGTATTATCTTCGTGGCCAACCACTTCTTTTCCTGTCTAAAACTTGTCCAGTCTCTTAAAGACTTTCATGCCAAGCCAAAATGCCGTTTAGACTCGGAGGATTTTTCTTAAACATATTATGAAACTGTCTCTGAAATAGGGTTGCGAATTTTGATTCGAAATACCAACCTACACAATGCGCTTTCTCAATTTCAGTCACTTTAGCTGGAATAATTATTCCCGCACCCTCAATGCTGTTTGTAACACACGAAAAGTCCCTATTGGCTCTCATTGCTGAAAACTGGAGATGCAGCGCCATCTATTAACACATTTTTAGTAATTTGTTTTAAGATGGAAAAATATATTCTTGATTCTGTGAAGCATTATTGTGTGAACTGCATATTCATGCAACAATTTGTTGATTTTCTGTGAATTTTTTTAATGTGTCAAGGACTTTTCGGACACCCTGTATAATATACTCCTTATCTTCAGAGACAAATTGTGATCGCAATGTAAGATTACTTTAATTTTTAAATAAAGTAGAATTTGTAATACGTGCTTTCTGAAAATTTTCAATAATTTTTGATATACCATTACTAGTATCATTCTTCACTATTTTGATTTTAACAAGAATCTTCCCTACTACAATCCGACAAATATCATTTGCTAGTGCTGGCTATCTGGAATTTCGTCGATTTCTTTCAAAATGTTGGCTGCGTTTTCAAAGTTCTTCAAATAAAGCTATTTTTATTTTATTTTTCCTTATAAAAATGTATCTATCGCATTTTGCAGTTTTATGCATGACTCGAATATATAGTGAACGTTTATGCATGTTTATGCATGACTCGAATAATAGAATATGACTCGACTATATGTATTGATATTCCAAGTCTTTTGAAAATTTTGTGTTAACCATATTTACTCTGGTGTTTGTTAAAAGTAATGTAATATAGAGTACTGTGTACGTTAAACCTCTGGGACATCATGAGGTAAATAATTTATGTGTCGATATGATAGAGAGATAAAAATTAATATAAATAAAAAAATCTTCAGAGTAAAATTTTGAGAGAAATAGGTTTTTCTTTATTTGCACAAGCTAGGATATTCATGCTGTACGACAGTGTAGGTAATTTCTGTGTCCTCAGTTGTGATCGCAGGGTCAGTAAGAGTTATGTAAGTACCCTTTAATTTATATAGCTCTACCATGAAAGTGTGCTATGAAGTATAATTTTAATATCCGATAGAACTATATATCTTCTTGCGTAATCTATGAGGGAAATTTATTCGGATGTAACCATAGTTTTTAATAAATAATGACAAAATATTTAGTTTCTGTAGGAACAAAAACAGTCATGAATCATTTTGATTTTTTTATGGTGAGGAATTATTATTTATTTTTTTAAAGGAATAATTTTTGAGAATTAATTGTTAGGTGTTTAAGTCTTGCGAGTTTTTAAATTATATAACTGGCAAGGTGCTGTTGCAATAAATAGTTTTATTTTACTGGTATACGATTCTTAAAAAACCTCAATTAAAATCTCTTAATTTTCTTTTTTGTATAAAGAACTCTTTTAAACTGAATGAACAGCTCTTTTAGGGTAAAAAAATGAAAGCGGAAACGTGAAAATATATTTACTTTATGTTTCTACATACTTTATAACAGTTATCCCAAATCCGCGTATAATACTCCTATATACATAGGTGCCAAATATTACGGAATATAACTAACCACTTTTTGTAAACAGTAATTTTTTTGAACAATTTTCCAAAATACTTATCAGTTCACGCCTCTAACGCAGAGATCTTACTATATTTTAAACAGTAAATTACTGTTCAAAAGAAGTAGTTAATTATATTCCGTAATACTTGGCACCTATGCATGTAGAACGTTTGCTATAAGGAAAATAACGTCGAAAGTTTCTGTTTAAAAAAATGGTTCACCATATTCTGTAAAGGTCGGCTACTCTGGCCACCCAAAAGTCGCTGCATGCTGATCAAGGGAACTTCACTGCTTCAAAGTAACTCGCGTTCCACCCTTCTGCCAAAATGAAAAATTTTATCGTCATATTTTTTGTCACCCACTATACACCCCAGATTTTGTTTCATGGGATTTTTACGTTTTTAAATAATGAAAAGCCTACATCGGTGGCAAGACCTATACAGTGATGACAATGTCAAAATGACGAAAATGAATGTCAAAACGACGACTAGTTCATGGGTATTTCAGACGGCGGCAAGTGTCCATGAAAAGTGTATCCGTAGTTTAATTGTAATACTTGACCATAGCTGCCAACTTTTACGGAATATAATTAACCTCTTTTTCTAAACAATAGTTTTAAGCGTAGGACATACAGAGGGTGTTTACACATTTTTAGAACGATTTCGATAAAGAGCAGCTTATTATTTGAAATGAGAAATATCGTCTGCTACTTTTAAATTTATTCTTCTTTCAAAATGTCATATGTAAACAAGCTGTGGATTGAAGGATATGTTTTTGCGCTTTTCGAAGAGAAATATTCTTATTCCATAATTCAAAAACGTAGTGAAATGCATGGCATTAGAATTTCTAAGTGCAAATTAAGCAACATTATTAATCGGCAAGGTAAAAACCGTCAATCATTATTTCTACATGGAAAGAAGACTCTAAACGAATATCCGAAAAAGGTACGTACTGTTTCAAATGTTTCTAAAGTTAAATCGCTGGTAACAAGAGAAAATCCGCCAACACAGAGATCATTTGCAAAGTCTTAAGATACATCTGTAGCAACAATAAATAAAATATTAAACCAAGATTTACAACTAAAAAAAGCTAAAAACATAACATTCACCAGCTTTTGCAGAGACATGTGACTCAACGCAAACTTCGAAACGTCATACTTGGAAAACTACCACTGCATTCCTTGAAAAAATGAAGACTGATACAGGTATTGCATATATACCTTTTCAACATATTCCTGCGAAGTCCCCTGACGTTTCACCTGTGGACTATTGTGCCTTTGGTCTGTTAAAAAGAGCTGTTTCTAAACGCAAACCCACCAGGATAGATGGACTGTGGAAAGTAGTGGAAGAGGAATGGAAAGCAATACCCCTGGAAAATTTACGAAAAGCTCTTCTATCATGGAAATCACGATGCAGATTTATGGTCCAGAAAAAAGGCTCTCCGATCGAACATTTAAAAAAAGTCTTTACATTTTAAATATTAATTAAACAGCCCCGAAATCGTTCTAAAAATGCGTAAACACCCTCTGTAGCACAATTTCGGAGTACAGCGTATGGATTGATTACTGCTTTGAAAAAATGTTTAACAAAATTTACTGTTTACAAAAAGTGGTTAATTATATTCCGTAAAAGATGGGAGCTATTCTTGACAAATTCTGAAAGAATCTAGTTAACTATATGGAAAATTAAAGAAAAGTGTAGAATAAAAACAGTCATATTTCCGCAAAACTGCCTTTTTTTTAATTAACGGGCCTCACACAAAAAAAGAAAGTCTTTTGTACAGCTAATATAATATTTATTTTACTTTCTATTGCTATTTTCATGGGGTTTTAGCATGGTACACACAACCATCAAACGCAGACTATTACATTAAAACCAATTCCTGGGGATCTTTATTGAACAGTTATACACCTGTGTAAAAGCTACAAAATAAAACTATTTAACTAACGATTGTTTCTGAAATTGTTCTTACATTTAATGCCGTTTAATAAAAATTGCTTTGAAGTTTCTGCAGATATCCAAGAAAAATAGGACTTTTCAAAAGTTTTAAAGAAAAAGTATTTCTTTTGATAGCAGCAACAAAAAGAGTCTGAAGCTGTCACCTCAACTGACCTCGGGAACACAAAGAAAAATATTTCTGCAGGAATACGGATTTTTTTTCGGTATATTTAATGCTTTTAGATTTTTTAAGGACTGTGTTCTTGATTAAACTTTGCAAATACAACGTTAATCTAGATAAGCTATTTCTGACACAAGATTTTTATAATGGTTTGATTACAAAAAATATTTTGTAGTTGTGTTTTTTCTTTTTTTTTTCAGATGTATAGTTACATTTTAAAACGTTGAACATTGTTAATGTTAGAGAAAGTTAAAGATTAGATATATTCGAGCTTTAAAAGTTACTTCTGTGTACTGATAATTTTACAAAGGAGAGATCTTACAATACTCCATACATTCTTATAGTAATGCAAATTACAGAATATTAAGTAAAACCTTACACATTATGATCTTTGTGAAAAGAATTTCAATGATATTAGACGTACTGGTAAAATACCATGTGTTTATAGTATACGTAAAATTGTAATATGCCTTACTCAAGTATAGTCGAGTAAATGGAACAACACCCCAAATTTCCTCAGTACTTTATAAAAGAAAGTAAATCCCTGCTTCTGCAGGCCGTGGCCTACGCAGAGCTGCCAAGTCTTCGGCTTTTTTCGGAAGATTTCCCACCACTAATTTTTACTTACAAATTCATGATAAGTCCAAATATTTAATGCAAAATAAAACTGTCTAAAAACTGTGGTGGGAAATCTCCCGGAAAAAGCCGGAGACTTGGCAGCTCTGCCTACGTACCCTCTCGAATCGTGCACTTGCATCGACGGGTTCCAGTCTTTTGCTTTGTAACCTTTTTCAATAGATCAATATTACTTAACGATTAATTCATGTATCAAAAAAGTAAATAAATAATTAATTGAATTAATTACTCATTCTTGACTTTTCCAATACTTTTTATCATTTATTCGGAATTAATTTTTCAGTAAATTAGTTTTATAATGTTGACTTAAAAATACATTGATGAAAAGGCTATACTTGGAATAAATAAAATTAAATATTTTTAAGTATTAATAATGAACCGAAAATTCAATAAGTAATTAAATAAATAAATGGCTGAATAATTATATAATTTATTTACGGTTCCAATAAAAAAAAATACTATTGGTAGTTTTGATGTATATAAAATGAAAAAAAGAAATTCGAATCCGTGTATGCAAGAATTCGAGTCATGAGTTCACCAGTGGGAAATTGCCAAACTTATTTATAGTGCTGAGGAAGTTGTACCGGATTTAATTGATTATATTTGAGCATAACATCGCGATATTTTATGTGTAATATACTTAATCATATGACGCCGAAGATCGTTCTAATTCGTATCCCCAAATCAATAGGGTCCCTTTATCAGTGTCATTGTTTTAAGTATAAATAGGATTTAAAAAAAAGTAAGATACCAGCTTGTAATTTCGATGAAAGTAATATTTAATTTTGAATTACTTTCATATTTATTTTTTAAATGAAAGACTGTCTTCCAGCTCAAAAATCTTGAAGTTCTAATTTTACACACAGAACAATAATATGTAAATAATGTCGATGTTTTGCAAAAAAAAAGTAAAACAAAGATAATTATATCATGCGGTGAAAAAATAATAAAATAAATTTACTTTAAACCCGCACCTTCAAATGTTCAACAACAAAGCCCCCCCCCCCTTTCCGTAGTCTTGCAATAACACAAGACATAAACAACAATTAGTTAGTTGCATTAGCAGAGCTGCCAAGTCTCCGGCTTTTTACGGGAGATTTCCCACCACAATTTTTAGACAGTCTTATTCTGCATTAAATATTTGGACTTCTTTTAAGCATAAATTTGTAAGTAAAAATTAGTGGTGGGAAATCTCCCGAAAAAAGCCGGAGACTTGGCAGCTCTGCTTTAGGTATATGCAAATATTTCTTTATATATTTTGGAATAATTTTTTAATTTGACAATGCATTTGTACGTCTCATCCTTATGGTTTTAGATATCAGTAACCGATAATTCGCTTACAGCATCGCTATCAATAACGTTAATTTTGCGTTTCCTTTCATATAAAATATTCATACTTATCCTATATTTCTCTGTTCTTATAATACAATGTATAGCTATACCCATACTCTTTCCCCTGAATTTTTATAAACTGAAGTAAGCTCTACAGAAATACGGAATGCGGCATTTATAATAAAAATATGTAATGTTTTTTGAGAAGTGGAATATTTTCCTGCTGAAATACATTATGTATATGCTATCCACGCTTCGGTAAACGAAATCATGGATGCTACAACCAGAAATTTCTATTACCAAATCAAACCAGGCAAGAAGCGCATACTCAATTTGTTGGCTCAGTATGGTCTCTTAATAATACGTGAGCGAAATTTTATAATTTTACGCGGCGTGATTTCGTATGAAAAAAGGCTTGGACGTTCTTTCGGGAGAGATGGGGTATTATATATTAACGAATGGCAATGCTGTGGGGAATTTTTTTTCCATCTGTATTATTGGACACCTAATTACATCAGAGCAACGTTCGATTTTTTCTTAGATCATGAATTTAAGACACTGCGCGATGATTTAGAAATGTATTTTAAATAAATTCAAGCAGTGCATTGCATATTAATAACTGATATATTTCAGAAATTTAAATATGATTATTTTATTTTAGAATTTAAGATATTTATACCCGACGTGGCAAATGAAGATAGATACATGCCATACATAGAATTGCATAAAGCACTCGTGGTTGCCTTCAGTATTGAATTATTATCCTTTTAAATCGTCTACAATTTTTGACATAAGATTGCGATTCTTGGAAACTGTTCTATGTTTAAAAATAATTCACCCTTGTCTTAAGTTATAATACCACTCCGTGAGAAAACTAACTGAATTAATTTATTTTAAGGCAATTAAAATCGGGATGTCATCTCTACTTATTATAAACTAGCTGCGTGCCCGTACTTCGCACGGTAGGAAACGAAAATTTTCCTTTCATGTGTAATTCGAAATTATTCGTGATGTGGAATTAAAAAAAAAAAGAGCAAAATTATTTGACTCTTAATGTAAAGTTTGTGCCATGTGTACTAACCTGATCATTGCAGTATAATGACTCAAAAAACTACGTCAGTGTCATTCACTATCAAAAAAGGGGAAAGCTTAATGGTTTGCAGAGAACTCCTGGCTTTCAAAATGTCTTATTCAGGGGCGTAGCCAGAGGGGGGGATATCGGGATATATCCCCCCCCCCCGAAATTTTTGGATTAGTGATGAAATTCCGTCTATTTATGCATATATAAGTTCATATACCCCTCGAAAAAATTTCCAGGCTCATATCCCCTCCCCGAAAAAATTTCCTGGCTACGCACCTGGTCTTACTTCTACATCATACTGTTTTTTAGGCTCAAGTTGTAGCATTAAATACCTAGCCGTTTGTCCGTAACGCTGCCGACAGACACACACACACACAGACACACAGATACCTTCTTTTTATAATAAGTAGAGAAGAAGGTGTATGTGTGTCTGTCGGCAGCGTTACGGACAAACGGCTACACCTAGAAACACCAAATTTGGTACTCGGGAAGATGTAAATATGTAGTTGTGCACCTCGAAGCGATTTTTTCAAAATTCGACCTAGAATTTTTTTAATTTTATGTTTTATGCGATTTTTGGCATTTTTTCTCACCTAATTCGTAATAACGGCGGAAATTACGCTCGCAGAAAAACGGCATTTGTATCATCGGATAGAGGAGGAAATTTTCTTTTAAAAACAGTTTGTTCTGAATACGTAACATGATTTACCGATTTTTAGGATTTTTTTTACTAAGCATCTGCTTCGCGATTGTTTTTCGTAAAATAATTTTAAAACTGTCGCATCTTGAATTCTATCCGTCATAACTTTTAGATATTTTAACAAATCGTGAAACATTCTTTTCTCCCTCTTTTAAAATAAAAACTAAAAAATTATGTAAATTAGATGATTTTTTACGAATTTTAATGCAGCCTAATGTTTAGAATTTAATAGCATCAACGCGATCTTACGCCATTCATTACATTGCGATCACGGCACGAGAATTTATGTTCGGTTGTTGCCACAGAAAGGATTAGAAAAAAGGATTTTTTCAACCAATCGAGTTTTTAAATGGGATATCAGAATTTCAATTCGCAAGTGAGGATCTATGACGTCAAATGCTTTAAGATACGTAAAAATTACTCCATAATTTTAACTCATTTATTCCAGCTCTATTTTCAACACAGGGAGACGATATTTTGATTAAAATTTACTGTAGAAATAAACTAAGAAATTCACGATTATTATTATTAGAAGTGGTATTTTAATCCGGTGCTTATCTAAAAATTGAAATGTTTTCACGGCGCTGAAAATATTCATTTTAAAAGTTACAAAGTTCGTTTCAAAGCGCGATATATTAAATTTTTTCTATTTACTATTTTTATTTTTGGCATTTAATTTAGCGCACGCGTTGCCTAACATACGCATGCAGGTTGCGAGTATAATTTTATTTTAACGTTGAATTACGTTCCTCCATAAAGGTTACATAACGCAAAGTTTTAATGATACCGTTTGAAAACAATTATGCGAAATATCGAAATTAACTCCCTCAACCTACCGGGGTATCCTTTACGGCAGTCAAACAGTGACGTCATAAATAAAAAAATGCGTGAAATTTGTAAACTCTGCAACTCTAACGCCCTGTCACAATTAAAGTGGGAATAAGTAGCTGCTCGAGATTACACAGTTTGTTGTTTTTCAGGAGACAGGACTATGGAGGATATAAAAGATATCGATATATTAGATACATGGATAGTTAAAATGGATCCCTTGGATATTTTCTCCCCACAGTAAGATGAAATGGTTTGCGGCGCTAAATACGCCCATCTTATAAAACTATGTATAAATTAAATATATATGGAGAGTTTCCTTAATGGCAATCATTATGTGAAATGATTAATATTTATGCTAATGCGTAAATTGCAAAGAATCGCCACAGAATCAAAAGATCCCATTGAGGCCAAATAATCTAAGCTGTTTCTTTAAAGGGAGCCTTGAAGAGGGAGAAGCGAATATAGATAGTATTAATGTACGTAATAGGTAGTATTATTAGATTTGTAAAGATAATATGAATAAATCGCAATGTACCACGTTAATAAATATTTCATGAAATTAAAATTGTCCTGTTTCAACGATTGTCTTACAACCAACTAAACGAAAAGTAATTCTAATTTGCGTTAATATATCCCGCAGTAATTTCAACAGAGGAGATTACTTGAACTTTTTAAAAAATGAAATTCTGTTTTGTCACATGCAGATATGATTTTAATAGTAAAATATTCCCTTCTTCCCGTATGAAGAAAGGGTGCGCAGCTATTTTAAAAACATCTCTTGAAAATAGCATAAATGAATTAAGAAGACTTCAAAACGTGTCAATACACCAAAATCTCGAAGTCGAATTTTTTCATGATTACAATACTTTCCTTATATGGTACATGTTCGGAAAGAGATAAATGGTGCTCCATTTCATGTAGTGTCTTAGGTATTTAATGCTACAACTTGAGCCTAAAAAGCAGTATAATGTAGAAATAAGACCAGGTGCGTAGCCAGGAAATTTTTTCGGGGAGGGGATATGAGCCTGGAAATTTTTTCGAGGGGGATATGAACTTACATATGCACAATTAGACGGAATTTCATCACTAATCCAAAAATTTCGGGGGGGATATATCCCGATATCCCCCCCTCTGGCTACGCCTCTGAATAAAACATTTTGAAAGCCAGGAGTTCTCTGCAAACCATTAAGCTTTCTACTTTTTTGATCGTGAATGACACTGACGTAGTTTTTTGAGTCATTATACTGCAATGATCAGGTTAGTACTCATGACACAAACTTTACATTAAGAGTCAAATAATTGTGCTCTTTTTTTTTTTTAATTCCACATCACGAATAATTTCGAATTACACATGTAAGGAAAATTTTCGTTTCCTACCGTGCGAAGAACGGGCACGCAGCTAGTAAACTATAAACCGTAGCTGACTAGATGTTGTTTGCACGATCACAGCTTATTCCCCATCTCTAGGGTTGCCATAAAACGCAGCCAGTTTTTGGCGACCCCATAATACTTTCTTCATGCGCTCTCACCTCCAATGGAGGAAGACGGCTTGCACTCTGTCTCCTCTTTTAGTTATTATGTTTACTCAATGTAATCGATGTATATATATATATATATATATATTACTGTGGGATCAGGTTAGTCACTGACTCCAATAAACTCACTGGCTTTATATAAAACGAGACATTTCATGATCTAAAAATGCATTGCAAAAAGTTGCACCCGCAAAAATTATTAACTACGTGAAAATATAAAAAGTTAGTGGGTTGTTCTATAGATTTTGAGGGTGTGAATAGCATAAGTGCTGTATTAGCCAAACGGACTTGTTTGATGACTAAAAAGTATTTTTATTAGTTTGTTTATTTATTTGACTATAAACTGCGTTCAGCTTCCTACAAATGGGGGCTCTTTACCTGGATTGATTTACGGAGTAACGTTGAGTAATGTTGTTGCAGCAGTTCAACCACTGAGTAATCTTTTAAGATATAATAAAATTTCTACTCACAGTTCCTTGGATTACTCAATGGTTGAACAACTGCAACAACATTACTCAACGTTAGTCCGTAAATGTATCCCGGCTGCCCCTTTACCCAGAAACAGAGCTTTTTGCATTCGCTAACGATGTCTCCTTCCTATTCAGCGGTCCGAGATGGCAAGGTATTGAGGAACTCACGGCAATGCTACTAAACAGCTTTTGGAAGCCTTTTCGGAGTTAAACCCGGAACTCTCAGTGCAAAAGATTCTGGCTCTAACGTTCGCAAAACCAAACCGGCTTCACAGGAACCCAGTAATACGCATAGCAGGAAAAAGTGCGAAGCACGTCCATCAATTAAAGTTTCTGGGTCTACTCATAGACCGCAATCTCACGTGGATTCCTTACATTCAGAGCCTAAGAGAAAAATTCACGAAGGCGAACTACGGCCAAGCCAGAGTCTCATCAAAGTTATGTGGAGCATCAACCGTCCTACTTCGAACCTGGTACACAACTGTCGCACTGAGACAAGTACGCAGCAGGAGTTTGAGGTCACTTCTTGAAAAAAGATGCACGACTAAAACTCATCTCAGTACAAAAGATCCCTCTACTACGCCTCACAAGAGCATGTGGAACAGTATAAACAGGCGCAGTGTGCAATTTCTGACCAAATGCCACTCCACAGTGAACTAATATGAAGTTTACCAGGCTCAGCAGCTTCGTCTTGGATGCGCAGTACCTCCCCCTCCTAATATTCCTAATCAGCTTCTGGAATATCAGAAGTTGTCCCCAAGGTGGCTTGCCGATCCAGAGGAGGAGGTGGATCCACATCAGATCAAAACAGCAATAATGGAAGAAGTACAGATGGAAGGCAAATCACTGTTCACTGACAGCTCCAAATCAGACAAAGGAGCAGGTTCTACCTTTATAGCGTACGACGGAGATAAGGAGGTAGACCATATGTGCATCAAGCTATCTAAGTTTAATAGTGTTTACCAGGCAGAATTAATAGCCATTCTGGAGGCACATAAATGGATCCCAAGTACCTGGCAAGGTAATGGAGTAGTAATATAGAGTGACAGACAAAGCAGAGTACAGGCGATTTCAGTGCGACTACTCCATTACCTCCACAGAATACGTGATGCTCTAGGGATGGAAATCAAACAACACTTGAAGAACAACCATCGATGGCAGCTTCAACATGTTAGAGACCACATAAATATAAAGGGTAAAGAGGAAGTAGGGAAATATGCTAAGCTGGGTACGGAAGCCTCTGTTTAGCATACCAACACCAGCGTCCAATCTCAAGAGCACGATAGCCTCAGCAAGACGTGAAATGGTTAAGAGTATGGCAGACCTCCACCAAACGGCGGTATACATTTAATCTAATACCATAGCCAGTTACACACAACTTCCATCTAAGCGCTTCAACTAGCACCTTCTTTACCAACGACGGTCCATTCCCTGCATGCCTAGCAAAGTTTAATGGACATCCAACGGGCCATTGCCCTTGCGGAGTGACGGGCAGCAGTGCCCACAACTTCTTCTCCTGTGCCCGAACTCAAGATTTCCACCATGGCCAAACAGCAGAATAACACACGCAGGATTGGGCTCCGAGAGCATAGCTGCCAACCTTCCCAATTTCTTCGGGCGATTTCCCACCACTAATTTTTACCTAGCAACTCATGCTTAAAAAAAAAGCCACAAATTTAATGCAAAATAAAACTGTTTTAAAATTGTGGTGGGAAATCTCCCGAAGAAATCGGGAAAGTTGGCAGCTATGTCTGAGAGTCATGAGAAGCAAGAGCGCAAGGCAAAAAATGAGATCCATTTTCAGTTTTCTCCTCGACCTCTCCAATCTCTGCTAATCGCCACTCTCCTTCCATAGTCCACCGCTTTTAAACAGCAGGAACTCTGCCACTGTCGGAGTCATGCACAGAGCAAATGAATTTTCACAGAGCAAATAAAAAACTCACAAGCTTTCTGAAACTTGTTAGACTTTTAAACAATCACAGCCCTGTAAAACATCCAAACTTTCTAAATATGAGACGGACGACTGTATGACAGCTCTCCTGCGTGGGACACAAGCTGCCCGCGCTGTCCTGCAATCTACTAGAATTTGTAAAACTCTCTTTTCTTTCTTTCTTCCTTTTTTTGTCCCAGTTTGATTTTACAAATAAACTCCACAGCTGCCATCGAGAGGCTTGAAGGTTGGCTACGCCGACCAGGCTGGAAGCTGTGGCTTCAAAATCAAAAGAGAGGTTTTACCAGCCGACGGTATAAGACGGATTATTAATAAGGATTAAAGAACCATACTCTGTCTTAATAAATATTGCATGCATATTAAAATAAAAGTTTTTAATTCATCACAGCACTGATAAGTAATCCTATGTTAAAATATCTCGCAATTGTTTCAACAGAAGGATTACCCGAACGTAGTTTTGGGAAGCATTTAAGTACAGCTGCAGAGAAAAGGCGAAACCATCTTTTATTTGGTCGTTTTTGACTGGAGAGAAAAGTTACGTCTAGCAAGCGTTTACTAATAGTGTATATTTAATTACTACGCATAAAAGTTCAAAAAAGATACTTCTTTATATTTGAATAGGCATCAAACTTCTTTTTCTAATAAGAACACCAATAGATGCCATTTAATATTTCAAAAATGTAGCTAATTATAACAGGGTATGTCAATTTATAAATGCATTTTAACTAAGCATTAATGAATTATGAGCTTTCAAAATTCTTTTACTCCACAGTTTAATTCGTATGCTACTTAATATTCGTCTAAAGAAATTATTTTTTATCCCTGCTACTAGAACGACGAAATATAATTTTCTGTTATTTTAGTAACTTTTTAGCAAAATTTTGACAGAAATGGATGCAGAAAGAAATTTTACATGGATGTGCAAAACTTATATTTTAAACTCAGTAAATGCGTGTTCTTTGATGAATCGATTACTAGCTTAGAAAAGGATATATTTTAATATTTTTTTTGTACAAAAATTTCTTTTGCAATATAGATTTCCTTCCACCAAACAAGTAAAAAAGAAGTTTAAAGTGCATAAAGTATTGGGACATTCCGTATAATGTTTACATTAATCCTTTTCTGTAAATGGGTTACTCTGTAAAAAGAAAATCAGAGTTTCCGCTCTACATACCTGTTATGAAAATTTGTTTTCCTGTAAGTTTTATTTATTATTAACTAGAAAATTATTTCATTTATCAAAATTTAACACAGCTCTTTTAAATTTTATACTGGGAACTACAAAATTCATTTTCTTGCTTAAAAAAATATAAAAATGTCTACTCTATCACTAGACATAAAAAAAGTCAAATCAAATCAAAATAAACTTTTCGTTTTTTAAAAAGATTATTTAACCCAAAGAAAAAGATAGCATGAATAACCTGCATATAAGTTAATATAGCTGTCCAATGAATAAAGGAAAAAATAAATGTACACTTTATCAGACGCCTTGATTTGAAAAAAGAGTGATCAGTATTTTACAAATGTTAATTCATTGTAATCCTCGATTATAGGTATTATGAACGTACATGAATGTTTATAAACGTATCAATAACAATACCAAAAATTTGAAAACAAGCGAAATGACACTAATATGTTTTAAGTATCATATCAATCATTAACAGAGGGTTTAAAAAATTAAATTTTGTTATAGGAAAATTAAGAAAACAAAGTTTAAACCTTAGAATCCTGTCTACCAACTATTACGGATTATAAAATAGCAATTTTCCTGACAGCTTAGTTTTTAAAAAGTTTTTCAAAGGAACCTCGTGCCCGCAACCAATACCAGTAACATTCTGCTGTATGCTAAGTCAAAATTTACTCCTGACAAAATTTGGTTGATTATATTCGGGAAACATTTGCAGATAACCAGACAGCACAGCAAACTTGCATCAAACTTGCAGCAAGCTTCATTTATTAAGTCAATAAACTTGAATTAAGCTTGAAAATTTCAAACGTGTAAGCTTAATGCAAGCTTGAATCAAGTGTTCAGTTTACACTTGCCCAGCTTGCATTAAACTTGACATTTCAAGCTTGAATCAAGCTTGACATAGCAAGCTTAATTTCAAGCTTAAAAATTTTTCCTAAAAAAAAATTCCTAAATACACGGGGCGCCGGACTCGCCCAACATATTTTATTTTGCCACGCATTTTTCCCTCTTCGCTGAAATTTCAATTTAATTTAATCTGTTTCCAACAAGTGTCCGCGGCTAGAATAGAACCCGGGACCTTTGGATTGGGAGGCCAACGTCCTCACCGTTCCGCCAATCTGAGTCGGGCTGATGTGACTAAAGTTTGAAGTGACTGTTAGGGTTATCACGCCGTTTTCTGGCCAGATTGATAAGTGGCCGATGTGTTATCTCTTTCTTTTATTTTTCCATGGGATGCATCAAAATTAAAATAATGTTATGTGTGATTTAGAGACTACTAATAGGGAAATAAACATAATATAAACTTAACAGCAGCGCACGTTTTAAAACTTTCAATATCGCAACACTCATGTCAACACTCCAAAATCGAGACAAACGACTGATTTTGAAATCAATTTCGTAGTATAATTGTATTTTACTTTGAAGAATTTCCATATTTGGAAATATAGAATCTTCTTTTTTAATTCTATGGTCAAGTACATTTATGACTGATGATAAATTATTTTGTAGCGGCCGGATTGCGCCTCATTCTACCACCCATAAAGTGAAGTATATTAACTAACTAAATTGTGTTAATTAAATTAAATTTATTTTAGGGCTAATTAATTAGTTAATAGAATTACTAATGTTAATTAGATGTAAATAAAACTAAAACTCCCCTCGTGTTACACTTCAGAGGGGCTTATCCCATTCATTCCTCCCCCTAGCGTGTTCTAATGTCCAGGTTTTGTGCTATAATAAAATAAAATACAACTTTTACGAACTTTTCTTTATTTAATATGACCAATTTGAGAAAACGCTAGACTTTTCAATGTCCATTCTCCTTTTCGCCTACAGCGACAGATGGCACATCAGCGCAATAGCAATAATCAAGCTAATGGATTAAACTGTCAAGCTTGTATTAATACCTCAAATTCAAAGAAATATCAAGCTTGATTTAAGCTTATGTGCTGTCTGGGTATGTAAGAGAGTCGATTTATAATTGCATCAAGGTCGCCAACTGCTCCGGTATATACTTAACCACTATTTTGAAGCTGAAATTTTTGTCTTTAATTATAGCTAAATTACCACCATTTCGAAAATAGTAATTAAGGCAATTGCTCTTTAAGAAAGTTGTTAATTCCACGCCGGAATAGTAGGCAACGCTGTTCCATCGTGCATTCTATGCCACTGAAAATGGTAGATGGCCGAAGTGTGAAGGTTCCGGGTTCGCGGGTCCCATCGCGCGGCTGTCGATCTAACGGTCTGGAGTTTTGGTAGGTTTTCTCCAGATGTAATGCGAATGCGCGTTAGAACCCCTTAGAAAGTCCTCTAGCCAAGGCACCCCTTCCTGGCAGATCGCCCTAGTGTGACGTTGCCATAATCACAATCACAAATATCCATCGTGCATTCAACCACCACCTCCTAGATATAGATTGCCAAAGAACAGAAGCTTTTACGTCATCACTAGGTTTTCTAAGATGACGTCACACAGTTTTTCGTTCATAAAGTAAAACTATTTAGAATTTCTGGTGGTTGATACAAATTTTAGAAAATATTTTAAGTTGAAGATAAAATTTAAAATACATTTCTGATAAAAAATTATTTATTATGATCTATTTCTATATCATATTATATAATTAGCAATAGTTAAAATTTCCTATTTGTCGTAAAATTAAATTTTCTATTTTAAATCATTAAAAAGCTTTATGCGGTAGTAAATTCATCACAAACTTTGAACAGTTTTACTTTGTGAAAATAAATGTGTGATGACGTCATTTTAGTGGACCTACTGATGACGCAAAAGTTTCTGTTCTCAGGCCTTCTATATCTAGGAGGTGGTGATTCAACTCTGCAATTTTGCTGGTTTCTAAGCCGACAATCTTGTTTACGAACGTGGATAATTATACTGCGTACATGTTGGCAGCTATGTGATTGATTGTGTTAAATCCCGAATCTGAAAAATTTAATATAATACCTTTATTCTGGAACAAAAGGAAAATATAAAGTTTTATTTTGGCTACCATTTATTTTCAGAGATGTAATCAAAAAACTAAAAACTTTCTAAAACATTTTAACTCATTGTAAGACGGCGGGTCCAACGAGGTGTACAGACTAAGGTTTCACATTTTAGTCACACATCTTTGCACTCGAAGAGTTGTGTGACCTACAGTGTGACTATCTTTGTCTGGCTATCTCGAACTAATACTGTCACACTCACTTAATCAAATGACGTTTTGGGTGCAAAGATTTGTGAGTAAGGCATCAACGCCGTCACCTCAAGAGCTCGTCAACCAAGATACTGTCTAAATTAAATGTCTAGGAAAAAAGAATTTTGTGAATTACGCTTTTTACAATAGAAAATATAAAATGTGTCCCAATAGCCACCACTCTCCCCTACTTTAAAGTTAGTTTAAAGTTGAATTTCTGTTCATTTTTAATTATCTGACTTTCATGAAAAACAAAGTAATAGATTTTTAAGCTTAAAAAACGTTTAGTTCATATATTTTAAGCACTATCTCCCATAGTAACTATTAAAAAAGAGGCAACTGACTGTTAATATTACTCTGTATATGGTACAAGCATGTTTTCGCTGTTGCACGCACATATCGCTACATAAAGCAAGTCTTAAATTATAAAAATACTTACATTTTAAGATTGAACATGTAATGTGAGGCTTTTGCAGCAAATATTTCTGCATAATATTCTTTACTTCGTAATTATAATATTTCCTGCCTTGTCTTGTAATAAATTATAACAAAATAAATTTTAAATAAAATCTCCGGATTTACAAATGCGTTCTTTCGAAACAAAGTGCAAATCTTAGGAGAATATTCTAGGTGATTAGCATTAACATGGAAACATATCTGCAAATTCTATGAAAAAGCAAATAGGTTTCTCTATAGGAACACATGTTTTTCTGACAAAATTAACTATTAATTTTCAAGGCATTTAACACTTTTTTAATACTTTAAATCAATAAAAATTCATGATCTTATGTTCTAAATGATTATTTTATGGTAATTTTCAAAAAGGGCGACAAACAGGAGAATTTCTGCAGAAAAATTGATGTGACAGTGGAATAATTTCCACAAGCATTAAGACTCTCTATTTGCTTTGAGATAGCAAATAAATATACCTTTCAAAAATCCATCGATAATAATAGGGAAAGTCACTGTTTTTGACACATTTGTGTTTACATTTGTCGGAGAAAAAGATTCACGTCCATGCTTTAGATCTTGGCAGATGTGGAAACGCAGTTCTAAAATTTATGACTTCGAAATATTTTATGGAGTATGAAGTCTACTGTTTATAGTCATACTCCCTGGTGCATTTTGCAAACATACGTGATCGACTGACATCTGGAAATATTTGAAAGAAACGCAGTTTATCTTGAACTTCGTCTCATAGTATACGTGATTAATCGTTATGTATATATATATTTATATATACATATAATCCGTAGAAAGAGTTATATATATTTTTCCTAGGCCGATAAATCTTAGAATATAGCAAAATTTCTTTTAACCTTCGGAGGTGGTTATTATATTAGAAAAAAAATTATAAAAAATTACTCTTTACAAATATGCTTAATCATGTTCCGTAATGTTGGCACATATATGCTATTCTATAGAATATAAAGTGCGGACACGTTAACTTAATTTAAAATAATTAATATAAAAATTATGCACACGTTATTATGGTGTGGTATGATGTAATAAAGTTATTGCACCTCTGCTGACCATTCATCCTCCTACACCCTATGTTTATTGCATGCAGCTTGAAATAAAATTTTAAAAAGTCTTAGAAATCACATGCTTTCTGTAGGCATAAAGGTTGCTTTATCGTGTAACGACTGCATTTTAAATAAAAATTTAATTCAATTCAACAGTCTTGCAAACGTATACTGCAGTTTACTCAACTTGACTCTTCGAATAAATTAAGAATCTTTGTATCAAAGAAGGATAAAAACACATATATGTATATATATATGACGAAATTTATAAATCTCAGTTTTCTACAGAATAGTAAACTTTCTAGATCTTTAGAAAGTCAAATAAGGTAATCATTACTTATCTTTTAATGTTTAAGACCAACTTTAATGTAATAAAACAGAAGCTTTCTGTATGAAAAAAAAAACTACAAAGGAAACGAAAAACTAACTAAATAACTAAATACACACAGAAAGAAACTTATTGCATAAACTAAACCTAAAATGGTGTCTGTGAAAGCACGCATACATATTCTTTACTTTCATTCTTCTTTCCAGAATTTCTGCTGCAAACAAGCGGTAAACTGCCAACATAAACATTTTCAAATATTTCTAACAAGCCTATCTTAAAGACTTCACTTGAAAAATTGCCTCTAACTACAAAGTACGACAATGAAAATACTCGTCTTGCAACAGATTTTACAAAAGTTTCCTTTCTAAGGGACTCAAGAGTACATATTTACTTGACTTTTAAGAAATTTTAAAGGAAGAGAAACATCATTTTTTGAAACGTGAACGGCTATGAGGCGATTTATTTCAGTTTTTTTTTCGATGAAATTTCGAATGGTTTGTACTTTTGCTTCCTTTTAAGTAAGTACTTATGACAGTAAGATTTAGATTTTTAAAAATATTTATTTCGTATTTTTAGGGAGGGCTGGGATAAAATACTTTAAAAATTGATCACTGGAAGCATTCACGAGAAATTAATTTGTTTTCACCAGGTGACAAATTAAAGTAAAATAGGCGTATAATAATTTGAAGTACCGAATAATACAAATATCTGATAGTGATACTTTTGTGAAAGATTTCAGTGGTAATTTAGATTTTTGTTATGTTTCATATGTTGGCAGATTACACAAATAATGTTATTCTTAGTATACAATACATCCATGTTCTCTTAGTAGCCACATCAAAAGAAAGAAAAAAACACATATAGATAGGTAAAATAAATATATTCCGTGTTCCCTCCCCTCCGACAATCGTACTTGCTATCTTTGCATGATACAATGTAAATGCGGCATTGCGATCATTACTTAAAGTACAATCAATACGTAACAACTTTCTGAATAAGAATAAAAATATTTGAAGCTAGTACTTTTGCTTTTTTATGAAACATTTTAAGGGAATTCAGACTTTACCTTATATCTCATGTTTTAGTAGCATAGCTGCCAACTGCTCCGGAATAGAATAAGCCACCTTTCTAAGCAGTATATTTTTTAAAATATATTTTCAAGGTAATATCCAACTACCGTGTCGAACTCAAGAATTTTACAGTATTCTAAGTTGAAAATTCCTGTTTTAAAAGAGCCGATAATTAATTATATTCCGGAGTAGTTGGTAGCTATGTAGTAGATTACACTAACGGTGTTATTATGTTAGTGCTCTAATTGCAGTATTCCCCCTTTATCCATAGAAAAAGAAAATTAGTGATAAAATCATATACCAAATATATTTTCTACAGAGTATATGGTTATTAGTTGCGATGGAGTTTCACGGAAAAATTTAAAATATTTTTTACTCTAGTAGTGCACATACATTTGCCAGAATATAAAATCAAATATTAAACATTTATAACAAAAAACAATATGAGCAGTCTTTCGGAATTTAACATTATTTATGTGATGTGGATTATTTTCTTTTTATAAATTCTGAGATGTCCTATTGAATGAACTTTGTATGATTTGCCAAATTCAAGACAATTTTAGCAGAATTGCCAATTACGCCGGAAAATAAGTAGCCACTTTCTGTTAACAGGAATATTTTCAAACATTTCTTCCAGATGGTAAGAGGCCATTACGTTTGACGTTGAAGTTTTGCTGTAATTTAAGCCAAAAATTAGTGTTCAAAAAAGTGGTTCGTTATATTCCAGAGTAGTTGGCAACTTTTAGAGAAATATGATTTCATGGTGGTACTGTACATGTAGTTCTCTATTTTGACGTACCATTCAATACTTCTTGTAGCTATTTTTCCACTCCCAGTATACTAGTGTTAAACTTAACAGTTCCGATATTTTATTCTGCATGTAATTATTTAAAGATACTGTACTGTTCAAAGTACTAGTTAATCAAAATTTTTAATTAGAACTAGTTGCGATGACGCTTTTATTCATGTGGTGGAGTACATATTTATTTCATATAAATGTTAGTAAAATTGCGAACTTCATAAAAAAATAAGTGAATTCTAAGTGAAATTAGGCAATATTGCACAAATTGTTTCTTACTAAAGACAAATAAAATGCCTAATTCAATGATTAATCTTGAACCTGAACTTTTTTTTAAATAAAAAACATTTTCAGCATATAAGTATATTATAGGTTATAGCACAGCATATATTGTGATTTTTTTAATCAAAATAATTTAAATTAATACTTTAATGAACAGTAAACAATATAAACTATACACGTTCTTAGTTTTTCCCATTGCAAAACGTAATAAATTAAAATTCGTTGAAGCAACCATTATCAAAATTTTATCGAAAATTTTAAGATTAATTAGCAAGCTGTACTGAGTAAAATTAGAGTGTGTACTTATATTCTATTTCAGATGAGCGAGAATGCAGCTTTCTTTTCTCTATTTTCCAATAGTCTTGACAAATGGGGACAGTTATTTATGTACATCCTTTACTGTACTTTGTAGGATCCAGTGAAACTCTACTTTTCTTAAACCAGTTATAATTCTTTGGGTCTGAAATAGAAAACTTAATGCCAACTGCTTCATTAGCATTCGCTTCCGATGCATATAAATTGCACCAAATTAGTTTGTCAATTGACTCCCACAGACGAAAACACTGTGCAATGATTTAATTGAGTTTAAAATAAGTTATTAATTTGCGTCAAACTGAAACATTTACGCAATTATTACACGTATGATGAATTGATTAAGTAAGATTGGTATTTATGGTTGAGAATTAATATTTAAAATATATAGTATCCACTCGCATACAATTATTGTAGCCAGATGCCTTATGCTAGTGACATAACTATAATTAGGGAGAGTGAGTAAAATGCTATTTTGGAATAATTTCCTCATTTTGGCATTAAAATGATGATTGATTAATACAACCGAACAGTAGTAGTATTGTTCTGTGTTTTAATGAATTATGACTTCCTGTAACAGAAGTTTCAAATTATTAATCAGTAATAAAGTTTTAAAGTTCAAAACGATTTTTAGACTTTCACTAAAGCCAATATATTATGACTAAAGAGATACAGACTAGCTTAGAATGGAAGAGAAGGGGTCACAATAATTTTTTTTTTATTCAACAAATTTGTAGATACGTTAAGTGGAGTTATATTTAAGAAATTTATGTAAACGACACTAAATATTTTGCATTAATCTTATGAAGTGCTTTAATATTTCCCCAAATTTTATAATTACTTTGCGAAGGCCATGAATTATAGTGATTATTTGTATAACATAGCTTTCAAGTATCCCGGAATATAATTCACCACTACTTTTACACAGAAGCATTTCTATCCAAATATAGCAATATGTACGAGATTAGCGAGTCAGCTGGCAATGCTTTTGAGAAAATACTTTTAAAAATTTACTATTTGCAAAAAGTGATTAGTTATATACCGGAAAAGTTGACAGATATGGTATCATAATAAATATAGCTTTAAACTCCGATTCTTAGTATTAAAAAAACAAAAAACAGTATGTCTTTTTTGGGGGGGGTTGGACCTTTCTTTTGGACCTTGTGCCATTAAACACAACTTAGTATAAAAGTAAACTAATATTTCAACTAAGAGAAGCAGTTTTAATAAAGTATATTAACTCGAATAGCATGGTTTTCTTTAGTCATCACCTGTAAAATAAAAGATAATTAAAAGGGCGGGATATCATACTGCTAATGTATTAAGTTTGAAAAATGAGTCAAAACTTCACTTGATATACTTAAAATTGGATAAAAGTTTGATATGTTTAAGCAATGCTGTTTTTTCTGAGGAATATGGAATCAAGCATACCTCGTAATTTTTGAGTCTGATTGAAAAAATAAAAATACTATGATAAGATAATGCAGTGTAATACACTCTTAGACATAGAAAAAAACAACGACGCACCCAGAAGATGTGATACAAATTGGACAAGAATTGCTATGCATACAGGTTTCGACGGAAAACGCAAAATTTGAAAATTTGGCAGCCAGTGAATGAACGTGTGTCGCTGCAGCCCATCTTATCTGCGCAACTGGCAGGATATTTAGTGGAGGGAAGGTGCACGTAAGATATGCGCAGATATCAGCATGTGAGAGTTGGGCTCATGTAGGGCGGGCAAATAGTTGGGCATGTAGTTGGGGGGAGAGTTGGGCTCAAAGATGCCGGATGGTCTAATCGACGAATCGCTCTACATATGGTAAGGAGCGATGCCACTATTAGACGATGTTGGCAGGAATGGGTGAACCATGGTCGAACACAGCGTCAAGAAGGAAGCGGTCGTCCTAGAGAAACGAAAGAACTTGAGAACCAAGCAATCGTCAGAGAGGCACTTACAGCCCCAGATGCATAATTATCATCGATTTATTTGCCAGGAGAGGACAGCTGCGTCAATGAATGTGTCGCTTAGAGCTACATATACGTCCTTCCCGGAATTTCCCGCCATAATTTGGAACTTCATTAGAAGGTGGGGGACTTCTGAATATTGGCTCGGAAACTGTTAGCGACCGCATAGAGGACTTTCGGAACCACTGATTTAACGTGCACGTACACCGCATGTACACGGTGGTCTTTAGTGGTACGCCGGTATCGAACCCACAACCTTCCGGTTAATTATCATCGATTGTACGTTCAACTAGTGCTTCAGTGACCGCAAGGACCATTTACAGGCGGCTCACAGCAAGGAGGCTGAAGTCACGGCGCCCCTTGCGCCGACTACCATTGACCTGCGTACAACGGCAAGACCGTTTGCAGTGGTGCCGGGCTCATTCGAAATGGAATGTCACTGACTGGAGTAGAATAGTCTTTAGTGATGAGTCCCGTTTTGAACTGAGCCCCGGTGCCCAGCGAAGACGTGTCTGGAGAAGCCCCGGACAGCGGTGAGATATCAACCTGACTGTCTTCCAAGAAACAGGCGGAAAACTAGAAGTGATCGTCTGGGGTGCCATTTCTTTTCATAGTAGGACCTCTTTTGTTTATCATGCGTGGCATCCTTACAGCACAGCGATACGTCGACGAAATTTTACGCCCCGTTGTCTTGCCCTTCAGGTCACGCCATCCTGGGATTTCATTTCAGAAAGATAATGCCCGTCCCTACACTGCACGTGTTTCTACTGCTTGTCTTTGTGCTTGCCGAACGCTACCTTGGCCAGCAAGGTCGCCAGATCTCTCTCCAATTGAGCACGTTTGAAGCATTATGGGCTGGGCCCTCAAACCAGCTCGGGATTTGGACGATCTAACGTGCCAGTTGGACAGAACTTGCCAATATTCCTCAGGAGGACATCCGCCACCTCTGTCAATCAATGCCAAACCGAATAACTGCTTGCACAAGGGCCAGAGGTGGACAAACGCGTTATTGACTTTTTCATTTTTCAAAGCTCTATCACTTGAATAATTCATCCAATTTTTCTCAAATTGAAATCATCCGTTTTTCTGTACATGTACATCATATCTACCAATTTTCGTCCCATTCGGATAACTCCTTCTTGGTGCGTCATGAATTCGTGTGTTCTTTTTTTTTGTCTAAAAGTGTATAATATATTGGATGTGAGAAATTTTATCAATTCAGATTTAATATTTTCTGTTTGAACTATGAAATGTAGATTTATCAATAATCGAACTACGAGTACTCCAAAGGCACTACATATGTATGTATCTATAAATGTATGTATGTACAGATTGATTTTGAAGGATAATTTATTATAAATTTCTTTACTATATGTGGGAGATTTAGTACAACTTCTTCGTTATTCCTCGTATTTCTTCGTTAACCGCTTATTAAGATAAAGCCTTAGGGGTTAAAAAGTATCTATCTAATGACCGAAAATTAATTCAGATTATGTGAAATAAAAACTCACCCCCTATCAAATTTGTTACTTACAGGAAAGTCAAGCTTGGACGCTTAATTTTCTGTCAATATTTATTTTAGATTTTAGAGGCTTTCGTCAAATGATAGTGTCCACAAAATACTCTGATGTGCAAAAATTAAAGACAACATAATTTTTAATTTAACACAGCATATAAAATCAATAGATATCCTACCTTAACATCCTCAGTGTATGGGAATATGGGATATGTGAATAAAACTTTTAAAAATATAAAACATTTTAATGGCTAATTTTTCTCTCCCATTCTTAGTTTATTGCACTATATTAAACAGTGAACTCAGTTGAATGTAAGGATTTGTTTCTTCAAATAGTTAAGTAAATTCCAGAAAAAACAATGTAAATTAAAACATTTTTCCATTTTAGAAATGGAATAGAATGGAGGATAAAAAAATCATTGACTTTTTAAAATCATCTATTGTAACACTAAAGAAAAAAAAATTAATCATGCACAACGATTGTATATGAAAATATAAATTACATATTACTAATATAGATTATATTTAAAAATTATAAATGCAGTTCTTTACATTTCAGACAAACCTTTTGTTCATAATCGAAAAAAAATCACTACTTGTGTAACACATATTATATCTTTTTGAAAAATAAATTTCTATCTCAAACGTTTTGTGCTCGCTTTCTTTCGTCTGGAAAATGGAATAAATATTTATATTGAGTGTTAAAAATTATTTTATATGTATTTATTATTGCGTTATTTAGAATTCCTTATAACTATTTATTTTCAGAGTGAAAAATTAATTCATTTCAACAAATAATATAAAACAAATATTTATTAAGATTAACAAATAGCAAAATACTCCGACATTTCTTAGATTTTTAATATATAGTGAAAAAATTTCGTCTTATCGTCACATATTGTCATACGGACTTAATGATGACTAATTTGTAGCACTAATGACGTCATAATTGACTCATATACTGGTTATGGTGGTATGTATAGAACATAAAAAAAGACTAAAACCATCGGAGACCATCCGAATGCCGAAAAACACCTTCCGAGTTCTAGGAAATTCCAATTAAAAAATAATTCTAGGACTCCTAGATACGAGTGAAAATCACAATAATTAACTGAAATCAGATGCATGACATAGAAAAATATGTTTAAGTTATCCCACCTTCTAACCCTTAGAGATTTTGAGTTTGAAAATTAGTAAGCGTGAAATAATGTCAATTTTCACTATGGCTTTTAAGAATTAAATCTCTATTTGTCGGTGTCCGGTGAAAATAATGGCTTACACCGGTACGAAGTGATAATACGTAACTCCCTCATGTGAAGTGTAACTATAGGTTTGCATAAAATAAAAATAGTTGCTCTTCATGTTTATGATCCAAATGTGCCATTATACTACCGTCCCAAAATCATCCAGATTTAACAGCATTTTATTCTACTTAATTTTTATTTTTTTTCATGTCAGCCCCATAGAAAGAAGTTGATCCCATTTGAATGAAATGTTCATGGCTTACACCCTCTCAAAAGTGTATTCGAGTAAAAATCAAGGGTGGTTTTCGTAATTTAAAATTATATATCTTAAAACATGAATGAATGAATCAATTAATTAATTGTGTAATTATATATTTTCATATTTTTGCTGATTTATGCGTTTTTCAAAAACTAATTAACTATTCGCAAAGCCCAAATGGGAAATTTCTCTTAAACTCGAATACTTTTCTGGGAGGGTGTACTGTACATTTCAGTGTAAGTTAGCACGTAGTACAAAATAAAGCGGTTTCAGAGACAAGGAAGATCTTCTTGAAAATATGCGTGGAATCGGAGTAATGATTACAAAACTGTTGCTATTCAAAAGCACAATTAAACATTGTCCAAAATTTAGATCTAACCATACCTCAAATAGCAGACTCCAAAATCCATGAATGATAGTTTACATGGATCTTAATTTTGAAAACAAACGCTGCATATACAAGGTTAGCAAGAAGTTAGTTGCCCACATAAGAGGCCTCTAAAATGCGCTCTATTGGTCCAAAAGAGCTATAATTTGAACTACCGATAATTCAAATGATGCGCTTGACAAAATAAAATTTAAAAATAGCACCAAAACGTGTGTCAACGATATAAAACAAATAAAATTATTTGTGAGCATTGAAAATCTGAAATATCGTTTGCCTTACAGTGCATGTCTATTAACATCATTCTTTGGATAAAAAGATGGATAATTTTACATGGGCATTAGTTACTTTTCTGCACATCATGCCTACGTTGAAAGAAAAAGTGCTACTTGTAAAACTGTTGGACCATAAACAGGAGAACTAACTCCGTTGCACCTGTAAAAGTATTCCGCTTGTATGAAGGAGATACAAAAAAGTTTAGTAACTCCATTTGCTTTCGCAAGATGCTGTATAAATTTGAAACAACTGGGCAACTGGGATTTTCTCTGAAATATAATGAATTCAAATCCAGTTTTCTAGCCTTGAAAATATGACGCTACCGTAGTCAAAGAAAACTTGTTTATGTCTGAAAAGGAAAACTTTCATAGGCGAAGTTTGCAATTGATGGGAAAGTAATCAGACCTCAAAAATCTGATTTCTGTTTAAGATTGTAATTTATCGTCTGGACTAAAATCAGACGTTCAAAATCGTGCAATGTCGTATATAATGAAAAGGCAGCACAAACAACGAGAGTCTTGTTTCTGGTAGAAAACTAAAAATGACAAATTGTGCCATTTGTGAAGCTTTAGATGGTATGATCCCTGTGTTAATAAACACAACAGCTCAAAAAGAAGAGGTAGGAAGTTAACTGATTATCTGCTTCGCTTTCAAATGAAAAAGATACTACTGGATATTTTTATATTATAATGCTCTTTGTATAATTATATGTATTCATAAAAAAATAATATTTAAGGTTAAAAATTGTCAGTTTTTTTGTCTATGAATATGTTTTTCATTTCTTAAATTGTTCAAATTTTTTAAATGTATCTTAAAGCAATTATTGCCGTGATATCTTTTATGTGCATTTAGTTTTGAATCTGCAAGAGTAGTTCCAGAGTGGTAAAGATTGAAATTTATATATTTCTATATATATATGTATGGATGACCTGTTTGTAGCTGTCATTAGCAACTTTCAGAGTACAGAGAATTTGAAGTAAATGAAGATGCTTTTCAACAGAGCAGAACAGAATATTAAATGAAGAATGTGTTGTAATATTATTTGCTATACAGTAGAATAGAGAATTGTCAATGCATTTTCTAGATAAAGTATGCAAATAATCGTGGTATGGCGTAAAAGTTGCTTTTACGCCCTTTAAATTTTTTTGTAAGTTTTTTAGAACATAAAATTATCGAATGAGGGTTAACTGAAAAAAAAAAAACTTTTATAATATTAAAAGTTTTACAAACTTATTCTTACTGGAAAAGTTGAATCCAGTTGAAAGTGATATCTATAACGCGAAAAAACGTAGTCTAAATAAAAGATGAGTACCAAAGTAAAGTACGTTGCGAAAGTTATAAAAATGAAATTGCTGTAAATTTAACAATGTAGTGGAGCATGTTTTGAACATACTTTTCCCACTTCCAACCATTCAAATGCACTTTTCAACATTTTTAAACGAGATTACAAACTTATAAACTTCTGAGGTATAAAATTAACTTATGAAAGTAACTTTTTCACGCAAAATACAGTTTTCAAGTATCGAAAGAACTGGGGACTTTAAATTTAACGCACTTCTGCTACGAAAAATTCTTTCAGGAACTACTATTGGACACAGTGAAAAAAAGTCTTTTCATGAGAGTAAAAGCTGTTAACACTTTTTTGAAAATCCCGAAAAATAGAAAGAGGGACTGAAAGAACCATGTGTTATACGTTTCCATAAATTTTCTCAGAATTACGAGAAAATATACTATGCCAGAAAAGTAAATAAGGAGAGAGGGGGTAGAAAGCTTTACACAGCACAGGATGCATTAAAGAATAGCCAATATTGAAATATATTCAAATCTTTTCTTTTGAATAATTCTATGCATATCCTCGAAGTGGTATATATTTGTTCCTAAAGTCTTCAATATTATAGTAAAGTCCCTTTAAATGTTTGATAAGAGTTTCAATGTAGGTATCTCGATGAGAATATAAAAAAAGTTATTTAAAAAAAATCAGAACTTTTGAGTTGCGAGCTGTTCATAATCCTGTGTAAAACAAAATGTGTTACTATACTTGGATCGCTGTGCAGCGTTGCCAATATTTACCGAATATTATTAACCTCTCTTTTAAATAGTAATTTGGGCTTAGAATTTAGTAAAACATTGAAATAAAACTCTCAATGCGTTTTTTTATTTAATTTGCTGATGATATTCGTTTCGCAAGTAGTTTAGAATTTAGAAGTATGTAGAAATTAGGGAAAAAGTGCAGTGATGGGTTTTTGTTTGTTTGTTTGTTTTGAGCATAACAGCCATGGCTGTTTAAAACCATGGCTGTTTTGAGCAAACAAAAAATAATTTTACCCGCAGATTAATATATGCAGAATTTCTCTAGCTTGGCTATCAATAAAACAATCCTCAAAATGTGTAATGTTATCAGAATTGCCAACTTCTCCGGAATACAATTAACTGCTGTTTATAAACAGCAACTTTTGGTTTTAATTAGTGCTGAATTTCAATTTTAAACTTCGAGGCTAATCACCAATTAGAAAAAAGTTTTGAAATAATTACTGCTTACAAAATGTGGTTAATTATATCCCGGAGCATGGAATATAATTAACCACTGTGCTACTGTTAGGGTTAAGGTATCCTTACACCTCAGAAACGTAATTTTCGGTCAAAATATCGATTTTTCAATTTTGATGAAATAATGAAATTTGATCTTTTATCTTTCTAAAACCACTTGAATTTTTATTGTATCTCAAGTAGAAGCAGATATAGCAGTTTGAAAATTAGTAGCCCTAATCTTAATAAAGTGTATATGGAAGTTGTTTTTAGCGTTTTCTCAAAATGAAGTTTTTTGACGATTTATTTATCGCAAAACATCATGCCTTAAAAACCAATGCATTGAATGGGATGAATTTTGTCCGCATGTTGTTTATATATTATTAAAGGTAATAGACTATGCTCATTAACATAAACTCATGATATTTTAATTTATGGCTGTTTGTATTTAAAATTCATGGCTGTTTTCGCATTTCTTACCATATTCATACAGATTTACTGTTCCAGCTTCTCATGCAGGAAGACAAACTTCTTTATAATAGTCTATTCCCTAGATTATATTATCATTAACCTTATGCATTTTACAAATTTTGAATATGTAAGTAATTTTTCGAGTTAAGGAGTTTTGGGGAAATGCAAAAATTTTGATATTTTTTTTCTCTTTTCCTGCCCCAATTTTTTTCAGATATTTGATAACTTTGTTTTAAATGATTATCTCATTTTTTTCTTACATTTAATGATAAAATATAGTTTTAAGTGTAAAATTTTTAAAATTTCAAAAAAAAGTCTCCGCAGGTGTACGGATACCTTAATACCAAAAACTTTGTCAAAGGAAAACTTTAGTATTATTATATTGACGTAAGATGAAAAGCCTGTAGTCGCCGCAACTTGGTTGTCTGAGCGAACACCTTCTAGATAACGAAAGCCTAGCAACAATAGCAACGCCACCATTAGGCGTGCATTTAAAAGTTTTATTTTCACAAAATAAAACAATTATAAATACCTGGTGAGTTTACTCATGAATAACAATATTTGACAAGTTGAGATAAAAATATAATTTTACGACAAATGACAGTTTTTAACTATGACTAATTAGATAATATGATAAGGAAATAGATCATAATGAATAATTTTGCATAATTAAGGTATTTTAATTTTAATGTTTAATTTAAGATATAGTCTAATATCTGTCGCGTTCTCCAGAAATTTTGAATAGTTTTAGTTTGTAAAAATAAAACTGCGATGGTGTCATTCTCGTAGGCATTGTGATTACGTCAAAACTTGAGTTGTTAGTCTTTCTATATGTAGGAGGTATTGTCAAAACCCGAACATGACTGAAACTCGATGTAAAATTTTATCCATGATTCTTCTATCCTGTCAATTACTGTAATATGCAAATTTAAACCATTCTGTCATTCAAGTATTTTGCAAATATTCTGATTGTTCCGAAGATATATATTTATGATCAGAGTCTCTTCAATTGGGCGAGTCTTTTCAGTCCATTTGGTGTCGAGTTAGCGTAATTAAGTTAAAGGTTTGTTCATTTACTCATGTGTTAATTCCATCGCCGCGAGTATATTATTCCAGTTTTGAAAAAGCGTGCGTACTACATGTAGAGTCAAGATTAACCATAATCAAGAAAATGAAAACTGCATTACTGTAAAAGCAAAATTCTATGACTTACTGGATGAAGGTTTGTGAATTACTGATATGTGCGAGATCTTCACATCAGATGTGAAACTGTTTGACCTTTTCCGTTTGCGATGTTCTTTAGCCTAAGATGTGTATTTTATAAAGGTAGTAAGTATAAAACTATTACACAACCAAGTTCTTATTTACGTGAAAATGCGGCATGACTGCTTAAAAAGTATTTTGTTTCACGGTGGAATTCTGACAAATGTGCCTATGTATTGATAATAGCAGAAGGGATAAGTTACCAAATTTCTGTGGAAAAAAAATCACTAAATTTATACCTGAATCCCGCAGTATTTAATGCAACAAATAATTAACGATCTTATAACCAACTTTAAAAAATTCGGCAGTTAGATAACATGAATCAGTCGTAAAATAGGGAATTGCTTCGTAACTCTTTTATCTTTAAAAGATCAATCATTGCTTACACACAAAACGCTACATAACTGTTTTATTTAAAATGTTTAAAAACACATGAAGTTAAACGTAATTTACATCGTGTTTTAATTTTAAATACGGTACAGATTTACAGTACGTAACGGAAAATCTTCGAAAATGTTAATCAACTTTAAACGAAAAGTAAATTAGCATTTGAGGATGCAATGAGGGATTACTTTTGAAATTTATTGATCTCAAATTGAAGGGAAAATCTGAATAAATTAAAATGTACTTTGCGCAAGCGTACTTTCAGTGCGACATAAACCATGTATCGAATTTGAACATAGGATGATATTTTTTCATGTAACAAGGTAGAAAGATCTAAATTATTGAAATGAATAAAAAAATATATATAGGTATATTGGACATTTTAAAAACATGATATGCTATAAGTATTACAACGCAATAAAAGGTTATCTTTAAGTTACGACTTAGTACTAAAATTGTGCTACTGCATGTTATAACGTTTTATTTCAGGAAAACATCTCAATATTTAATCATAAGCGAGGATCATAATCCAGTCCTAATGGATGATAAATAGCACATTACGGTTTCAAACACAACAGTTTACAGACACGGATTACATTTATCTTTCAATTCTTAATTCTGAATTTTACGAAGTCTGCAAAAGTTTGCTAGTTTCGCCTAAAATCTTTAAAATATTTTTCACCTAGCGTGTTGCAAAGTGCAGAGTATAAATATTTTATTTTAATCTTATTACTGTAAATAATTTAGTTATATAGAGGCAAGTGTTTAAATTCCTTTCTTTAAACTGCTTCCTTGCCTCAAATTCACTTCGTTGTAATCACGATGTAATTTCCCAGTCACGTTATACTACTGGCACGCGAGTAATTCCCACAGCTAAATTTTATATCTAACGTACACACTAAATTCTCTGCGTTTTACTAAAACAGCAGTTTTGAAACTTTTTTGATTTCGAAACAAATATAGTTCTGTATGTTATTGAGTGTATTCAAAGTTTACTATTCTTTCTTTTTCTTGAGGGGGGGGGCAAAATTGTAATTTAGTGCAAAATTTGTGTTTAAGTTTATTATTATTAAGTTTTGTATGAACAACAGAATAGGTGACCAAGTTGCTTACTAAACAGTTAGTTATAATTTAGAAATAAGTTGAATTAGACTAGATATATACAGGAAGCATCCAAGACAGCACATAAGCTTAAATCAAGCTTGACATTTCTCTGAATTTAACGTATTAATACAAGCTTGACAGTTCAATTCATTTTGAGCTTGCAGAAAGCTTGGAGAAGTCATTTGAACTGTCAAGCTTAACTTGATTACTGCTTCATTGGGAAAGCCACATCCGCATAATAAATAATTTATCATCAGTCATAAATGTACTTGACCATAGAATTAAAAAAAAAAGATTCTATATTTCCAAATATTGAAATTCTTGAAAATAAAATACAATTATAGTACGAAATTGATTTCAAAATCAGTCGTTTGTCTCGATTTTGGCCAGTATTGCCCAACATGAGTTGCGCGATATTGAAAGTTTTAAAACGTGTGCTGCTTTTAAGTTTATATTATGCTTATTTCCCTCTTAGTAGAGTCTCTAAATCACACATAACATTATTTTAATTTTGATTCATCCCATGGAAAAATTTTAATTTTGATTCATTCCATGGAAAGAAACAGATCAACACATTAGCCACTGATCGATCTCACCAGAAAACGGCGTGATAACCGTAACAGTCACTTCAAACTTTAGTCATATCAGCGCAACTCAGGTTGGCCAAGTAGCTAGGATGCTGGCTTCCCAACCTTTAGGTAGCGAATTCGATCCCAGCCGCTGATGCTTGATGGTAACAGATTAAAATAACTTGAAATTTCAGCGTAGAGGGGAAAATGCGTGGAAAAATAAAATATGTGGGGCGATTTCGCCGACGGGCGCCCCGTGTATTTAGGAAATTTCTTTTAGGAAAATTTTTTAAGCTTTAAATTAAGCTTGCTATGTCAAGCTTAATGCAAGCTAACTTGCTTAATGCAAACTAGAACAATTGATTCAAGCTTGCATTAAGCTTATACGCTTAAAATTTTCAAGCTTAATTCAGGTTTATTGACTTGATAAATTAAGCTTGCTGCAAGTTTGATGCAATTTTGCTGTGCTATCTGGGATATGGGCATTTAGCACAGGGTGTCCAGCAAATCACACCCTGATTTCGAAATTAAAAATCCCCAAAACAAAGATCAATAAAAAAATGCAGTAAACTATATTTTTATTTTATAACCTGAAAAAAAATGTATACCCATGTTTCGAAATAGTAGTTACATCATTTACTAACATATGGGGGCATACTCAGGCTTCTTTTAAGGGGAGGAAGATCACCGACGTAAACTTTAAAGGCGTAGTCTTTATATTGAAAATAAAAAATTATGGATTATATGTAAAAAAAAAAAAAAATCTTCAACCAGGAGACCTATCAGCCACCACCTTGAATACGCTATTACTAACAGAAGGTACTGCACGCCAAAATTGATTGACGATCATTCTCAACTAGCAGTCACAGCACAATCGTTTCAAAATGTACCTTGGCTTACGAGAAGACAGATTGCGGTACTGCCATTTTGGTCACAACCTTTTGCTCTCTAAGAATCATGTGATCTAAAGAGAATGACCAACTTACTGTGACTATCTCTGACTAAGATGCACCAAAATGTCGGCACCTCACTATTGACCAAAATGTCAGCACCTCAGCCTGTCTTCCTCGTCAGCCACGAAAATGTCCGACACAAAGAGGTGGAGCAAACGCATAATGAATTTTGCCATCTCAGCCGGTAATGTCTCAACGGAAATGGATTCACACATCACAAAAATCGACGGTTCAAGCTCGTCCAGCATGTTGGGATGGTTAAGGTAGACAGTTTCTTTCAATGTGCTCCTCAAAAAGTAGTCACAAGGAGTGAGATCAGGAGACTATGGGAGATTAGAGATGCTACACGGGGGAATACAGAGGCCTGAGATTACAGCGACATCTGTAAGTGGTTTTTGGAACTACTGTTTCGAAATTTCTGCAGAAAATTTGACAGCTCACTTAATAAACACACCGTGTACTGCATCTTTCTACTGATTTTTGTTATTGAGATTTTAAATTTTCCCGCGAATGACGTGTGAATTAGAAGAATGACGTTGAATATCCTATGAGTTCATTAAATCTCTGTTTCTTTCTCATATTTTAAGTTTACATAAAACTTAAAGTCATGTATAATAGAATAACGGAATACGACTGTTTTCATAGCGTAAAATCAAATTATCGAAGAAAACTGCTATATATAACATTTAAATTGTCATAATATTTTCTCCATAACGCAGAACATTTGATAAAAGTATTTGTAAATTGGGCTTTTGAACATACATGCTAGCACATTATGTACTATCGTATAAATAAATTAGCCAGCAAATAAATAACACCATCAATATTTGATAAAGGATTTATACCTGAGGATGAGATTCGAGTAAAACCACAGCCTGCTAGATATAGAAAGCCTAACCACTGCTACGTCACCAAGCCTTTACGTCATCGTTAGGCCTTTCAAGGATCACGTCATCACAGTTTAATTTCCATAAAGTAAACCTATTCAAAATTTCCGGTAAATTTGCTCTCTCATAACAACAAAATAGAAAATTTAATTTTACATAAAAGGGCAGTTTTAACTGTAACTAATTATATAATGTAATAAGGGAGTAGATCACAATGAATTGTTTTGTATCACAAACGTATTTTAATTTTTATCTTTAGCTTAAGATACTTTTCAATCTTTGTAGCATTCACCACAAAACTGAAATAGTTCTACTTTATCAGAATGAAAGTTTGGTGACGCCATTACTTGACGGTCTAATGGTCGCGTCAAAGCTTCAGCGCTCAGGCTTTCTGTATCTGGGGGGCAGTGGTAAAATAAAATGTTTTTATATAAAGTTAGCGAATAATTCAGCAAGATTATGTCAAATTATGCAACTGAAAGGAAATTTCAGGACAGTATTTCTTATTGAATGATTAAGGTTTAAACACGCGGAGAATTATTGTAGAAATGAAGTTAGGAAATTTGTCCCGCACTTGGATACTTTTTTTTTTTTTTTTAGGTGGGCGCACTGTTACACTATAAAACATACAACATTCATAGCTGCGAACTTGTGTGGTTTGTCCTTAAGATTATCCACTACTATTTACTTCTAGACAACTTTCGCTTAAAACAGGTATGCATTTTTTTACACAAAAAAATAGCAAATAGTTATGTGTAATATTCTGGAAAAATCGCACAAGTTGACAGCTATACAACATTGGAAAAATTTCAGATAAAAGAAGATTTTTGAATGTTTGACATATTTTCTTTGAGATTGTATTTCCTTTTTTCTTTTTTTTAACCCGAAGAAAGTTTGCTACTGTTACTCTTGAATATGCCATGTGCCCCCTACCCTTAAAATTTTAGTCACGTAAAACTTAACTATATTTAATGCATAAATGTTAGTCTGATGGTACAAAAATACAAGCGGAAAATTTCTTCGACAGTGACATTTTTTGTCTCAATTGAATTGTACAATACAATTTATTCATCCAATTCTATGTACATCTCCTGAAAAAAGAGGCCCACCTACTATTTATTCGGCCATTGTTCGTCGTATAGCAAAGTTATGTATACCCTTCGTTATTTGCAAATAATGTATACATTAATTTTCATAACGGCCGTCTTAATCTCTACTTCTGCATCAACTTCATTTTTTTCAGTTTGGACGCTAATACCTCATTAATGTTTATTTCAAAATTATTGATAAATCTCTACTGCCTTTTAAAATGAGCTAAATCTTTGAAATATTAAGTGAAATGTAGGTGTTGCTATTGTAGAAAATAAAGTTCTTGCATATTTAAATATGAAGATAGTTCCTTAGCCAACTTTTTGTTTAGCAAATTAAAGTGTACATTATTTTTTAAAAGATTGATATATAAATGACATGTTATGCAACTTTGCTACGCAAAGAACGACGGCCGAATGACGTGTAAATAGATCATTTTTCTGGAGCTGTAACTTAACATCTGCACGGATTGCAACTGCTTCGGAATATAATCAACCAATTTTCATAAGCATTGAAATCTTTATCAGCCCGATTGTTCATCGTTATAATTTTGCTATGATTTAATCCAAAAATTACTGTTAAAAAGTGGTTATTTATATTCTGGAGTAGTTGCAATTCTGCAATGTAATCAAAATCACTCATCATTCTCTAACATTGAAAAATTAATAAAGTACTGACAATATAATGGAACTACTTTCTTACTGTACAAAAGCTGTGCTGTTTTAATACCATAACTTTTATAAAATAGTAATCATGATTATTTATAAACAGTCTTCCACATAATTTTATGTCAGATCTGTGGGAGTAGTGTTAGTACAACTTAGAACACGACAGCTATTACAGTTTATTTTAAAATAATTTTTCTCCTTCAACATAAATAAAACAACATCTGTGACAGCGTAACAAAGCTACTGAGAATGATTCAAAAAATAATCTATACCTGAAACTTTTTCATTAAAAAATGATTTTGTACAAAGTAATTTTTTTATGAGGTTTGATTATTTAAAGTATCGAATTATATCACAATTTAAACATTTTATTTGCAATGTACTTTCCTTATTAGAAAGAAGAAAATGTTATTTTCACTATTCTGTAAAATTTTACTTTAGGGATAATTATGAGAAAAGGCTCGATTTTTCACAATTTGATACGATTCATAATTTAAATAGCGATACAAATTGAAGGAACCGAAGTTTTTCCTCTTATCCTTTAAGTAAATGCTTTATCAGTCATATTATACGAAATACTCTTATGTACCTACTTCTTCGGTTCTCAAAAAAACTGTCAAAATCCGTTTCCGAGATCTCGACATTTATGTGTTATGTATACATAAGCACAACGTGACTGAAAATTTAGGGGGATAGGGGCGCATGAGATGTTCAAGACTGAGAATAGAAAGTTTTTTCAGGTTTAAAAAAAAAGAAGCAGAAGATTTTAAAAAGAAGGATTTTACACACAAGGAAAGCAGGCGCATCTCACCCCTGACGTTATTCCTATGTAAATGTATGGATTTTTGTATCCATATTAAAAAAAAAAAGCAAAGGTATGTGTGAATTTCTACAAATTAATTTATTGTTATACCGGAAGCACCGTAATGTATGTTGTACCTTGTAATTAAGTTAAATTTTGTGCTTTCCGTGTAGTTACAGATTGGTTTGTACATTTTAAAACTTTTCAGAACTGAAAATATGAGTAGAAAAAATGTTTATTGTAAGGCTTCAAGAAAGAAAAAAAAAGTATGTTCAACTGTGGTTATGGTTCTATTACCAATCACAAAGTATTGTTCTGTCACCAGTTACAAAGAATGCGTTTTGAGAGTACGACTCAATTACAGCAAAAATTTTACAAGCATTATAAAATTATAAAGTTTTCAAAATCGGAAAAAGGGGTAAAAAAATCCAAATTAAAAATATTTGACGGGGCTAGGATCGCACGGTAAAGGGAGTGTTTTCTAAAACTGGAAAAAAGAGAGCAAAAAACTTTTAAAAATCTTTCTATTTTTGATGCCAAAGCTTGGTGACATAGGAGTTGTAAGGCTTTCTATATCTAGAAGGCGTTGACTGATGACGCGAAAGCCTGATGAATTACAGTTGTTAGTATTTCCTAAGAGGTGTAGTCATTTACCTGAACTATTTTGAAGGCAAATTTATTTTTATTTGTAACAAGATATTCCAAAATAGAAATTTTCATTAAATATGCAAATTGGCGTTAAAAGTTATAAATACAGAATTTAGTTGAATTTCTTTAAATAAACACAGAGTGTAGATTTTTATTTTGTTATGTATTTGAAAATCGTACAAAAACATTTTAGAATGAGCTATTTCCAACATTTCTTGAGGATTTCTGAAATGACAACGGTGTCAGGATACTGCTTCTAATATTTCATTATGACATATACGTCAGTTATTTTGAATTAATAAAACACATGTATATTAGTTTGTTGAACAAAAAAATTCATTATGATCTATTTACTTATCACTTTACATAATTAGTTGAACTTAAAAACTTGCTCTTCGTCGTAAAATTAAATTTCCTATCTCAAATCATTAAAATGCTGCTATGCGCGATTAAATCCACCAGAATGTTTAAATAGATTTACTTAATGGCATTAAAACTGTGATGATAACAATTTTGTAGGCATGATGACGCGAAAGCTTGGTGACGTAGCAGTTGTTAGGCTTTCTTATCTAGGAGGTCATATCTTTCACTGTTAGTTAGTCCTCCTTCCCACGCTTTCTCCATGTAATTTCTTATCCACTCCAATTTTCTCAAAATCAGCGAGTGGCATTTAAAACACGCTATGGACTTCTTTATGTAAAATTTAATCGGGGAAAATTTTATTTATGCTATTAGCAAAAGATGAAATGTACTGTGTAGAAACTGAAAATGTGGAAAAAACTTTTTTGTGGGGTGGTGTCGCAGCACCTTTAGAGAAGTTAATAGCTACTTATTACTACACCATAATACACCTACAACTACGGAAGGTAATTAGTCACTTTTTTTAGAGGGTATATTTTTTATGTATATTTGTAATATTGTAATTAAGTAGTAACTTCCCATCCGCTAAGCATAGAACTTTTGTTTTACATTATGCCGAAAATTCCTGTTTTAAAAAAAAAGTGGTTGATTATGTTCCACTAGTAGTTCCGTAGTAGTTGGAGGGCATGTCGTACCCCCAAAGAATATTTTCTCGAATATTCAAAGTTTTATAAATTAATTCCTGAATTTCTTTTATCCCACTTTACTTATTTACCTGTACTAGTGCGTGTTGGGGGGGATACCCCCCGTACCCGTCTTGATGCTGCTCCTATGTGCATATAGAATTATTTATTTTCATATACGCATAAAATTTTTGTTGCTTGACAGAAACGGGAGTCAAAAAGCAAAAAAAAAAAACGAATGAATGAAATTTAAAAATTGGTCAATTTATATACGCGAACAGGCTTATAATTTTCTTCTAATATCAATGTCTCGAAAACAGTTACTCTCTCTTGAAAAACACTAAGGACTTTTTTGAGAGGAATTTAATGAAGAACGTATTTTGTAGTACTAATTATGACCAAAAAACGGACCGTTTTGAGTAAAAATTAAAACCGAGTTGAAATTCGTACTTGAAGGAGAAAGGGGGATGCGGCACTCCTAGTAGAAGGAAGTTTTTTGTTTCTTTTTTCTACATCCCCAAGATTGTTTTCCCAAAGTATCAGACGTTTATAAGTTTTTACCCCGTTTCTTTCTAATTTGTCTGGACTAGATATACTTATAAAGATCAATTAGAACAGATACGCGCTCTCCAAGTTATGTTTATTCTGTTTAATTATTTCGTTTATACGTCAGCCTGTGTACGATACGGGACCCGAAAATAAGCAGCAAATCTGTGCGTGGTATGAGAAACAAGCTTTATATTGTGATTTTAAACTGTCTATTTCTTTCACATTCAAATTATAATTTCGATGTATATTTTCATAATACTGTTTATATTAAATTTCAATGAATTTCATTTTTGAATTAAAAATTAACACTCCAAATGGAAATTTATTGAATATATAACGATCTATGTACAAAATTTATCTCCAACATTCTTTTAATATTAATTACTTTAGTGCTTCTAAGTGTTTTATGAAACTAGAAAAAAACATAATTTTTACTATATGACTTCTACAAAATAGATTTGAGAAACATATCTCCCTTGAAGTAATGAATTTCATTCAATTTTCTAAATCAAACAAATGTAGCTAGTATTTTTTCGAATATGTTGCACAAAAGTATAAATAGAAATTCGGTTTAATACTTTTAATATATTGTTGTAAATATTTACTTTGAAAAATTGAACGACAAACATTTTAGTAAACTGTGTTTTATGTTTATCATCCTAACAATCGCAAGCCATGTTCATATTTACTGCGTTTTAATCTTCCAGGCCCTTCAAACATAATCAGATAGAAATAAGAAAAACAAACCTTAAATTTTAAAATATTCGTATCAAATATTTGTAGCCATTTTCGTAATGGAACTAGTTTTCAAAGATTCGCAAAGTCCAGTCCTCGATATTTCTTACGGATTTCATTTGATCAGTTCTTTTGGAAAAAAAAGAAGATAGGTTTCAGATTCTTTTTCTTCCTGAATTTTTTGAAAGTGAAGCATCTCTGCTGAAACTGAAACAGAAACAAAAATATAATAAACATAAAACGGAAAAACATTGAATGAATTGAGAACTTTTTATCCAAAAAGGTATTTCCTAATGTAGAATTTTATTTTATATATTTCCTTTGATGTAAAAATTTATTTTATGTGAAAAGTTTGAGCTGAATCGTATTTTTAAATTAAATTCCGCTCCTCTCATGAGAGAGCAGGTTGCCCAATGGGTGTCCTCGTGTTAAAGATTGATAGCACGCACAGAAAAAAGATCCCAACTATTCTAGGATTACGAAAAGGTTGAAATTCTTATAGGATATTTTGAATACCGATATGAAAATCTTTTATGGCCAAGCAGTTCAATTTTTCTTAAATCGCAAATAGTAAATTACAATACACAAAAAACTGGAAATCTAGGTAAACTTCATGCATAAATATATTTGTATAAACAAAAGTAGAAAAAAAACTAAATATAATATGATGTTATTGTGCTAGCCGTAATTGGTAAATCTATTTTTATTTATTTTATTTGTTGAATTTATTGTCCCTCTTGTAGATTTTTAGCAGATAATAGCAGGTTTATTTGAGAATTAGTTATGGCAGCCAAAAATATAGATTTGGATCAGTTAGAAACAAAGATATCTGTGAATTTCTGCAAATTAATTTATTGTTATACCGGAAGCACCATAATGTAAGATCTACCTTGTAATTAAGTTAAATTCTGCGCATTTCGTTTAGTTACAGATTGGTTTGTACATTTTTAATTTTTATTTCAAAACTGGAAATACAAGCAAAAAATTGTCTATTGAAAGGCTTCAAAAAAAGTATTATCAACCATGTTTATGGTTCTATTGCCAGTTACAAAGAATATCTTTTGAGAGTATAACTCAATTACAGGAAGAATGTTACAAGCATTATAAAATTATAAAGTTTAAAAAATCTGAAAATAGTGGTAAACTAATCCAAATTAAAAATATTTGACTGGGTTAGCATCGTAAGGTCAAGGGGATCTATTCTAAGACTGAAAAATGAGCGAAAAAAATTTAAAACATCTCTCTATTTCTGACGCCAGAGCTTGATGACGCAGGAGTTGTAACTCTTTCTGTATCTAGGAGGCGTAGACTGATGATGCGAAAGCTTGTTGACGTAGCAGTTGTTAGGCTTTCTATATCTAAGAAGTGTTGATATTTGCCTGAACTATTTCTCAGACGGATTTTTTTTTTTTGTAATAAGATATTGCAAAATAGTAGAAGTTTTCATTAAATATGCAAATCAGCGTTAACAGTTATAAATACAGAATTTACTTGAATTTCTTTAAAGAAACACAGCGTGTAGATTTTTATTTTGTTATGTATTTGAAAATCGTACAAAAGCATTTTAGAATAAGCTATTTCCAACATTTCTTGAGCATTTCTGAAAGGACAACGGTGCCCGGATATTGCTACTAATATACCATATTAATTATGGCTTATGCGCATTTATTTTGAATTCATAAACACAGGTATATAAGTTTTCATAAAAGCGTGTACACTGTATTTTTCATGAGTTCGAAACTGAATACTTACGTGTGTTGTGAAAAATATTAAATTTTAGTAACAGCAGTTTACTTAGAATGAGCTTGTGAATGTGATGAACTGTTACAAAATTCAGACACTAATAAAATCATTCATATCTGTAGAATGTTCGTATATTCACAGTGATTTGACAGCATACCTTGCATGGAAGAAAAATTCCTAATCGTATTTATTTCAACAGCAAAACGTCTAAAAATTAAAAGTATTCGACAAAGAAATGAATAACCACTTAGTTAATAGACCCAAATTCAAAGAATGAGAATTGTCGAAAACTACTTTTATCTAAGCACGATTTTTCGGCTTAAAATATAGCAAAATTTATGTTCTACGCGTAGGAACTGGCTACTACTTTGAAAAAATAGTTAAAAAATACAGTGTTTACAAACATAGATAATGATATTCCGTAGTAGTTGGCAGCAACTACTAAGGTAACTTTCTCTTAGAATTAGAAAACTAGTGTATTATGCGGAACTTTTTTATATTTTGTTAAATACGAAATTCTAAGAACATATTTAGATGCTTCAAGCTCTCCAAAAATGTATGCTGTATGCTTTTATTTGTCTATCTTACATATATTTATAGCAGCTCCCCTCAAACTTTCGGTTAAAGAGTACAACTGCATACAAGTTACCGCTAAATTTGAAAAGCAATTACCGTGCACATAATACCTAGCTAATCTATAGATTAACTGATTTGCTCCGATAAACGGAGGAATCAAGAGTTTTCTGGATTTCACCTGCACATTAACGGTATTCGCATCGTAGAAGTTCAATTTTTTTTTTCTCTTAAGTGATAATAGAGTTATAAATAAGCATAATTTTATCATGTGTTTTGCAAATTCATTTCCTTAATTTTAATTATAATTTAAACATTTTGGCTCTTTGTATTATATTATTCTAATTCATTAGTTCCATTAATTATTTTTTCGATTGTTTCATTGTATTAATTTGATTATTTAAGTACTGAAAATTATATAAGCATAATGTTAATTCCCTTTGTCTTTTCCTTAATGCATTGCAGATTAGATAGACATTAGCTGATTTCTGCTCTAAAGCAGTAAGATTGCACATTTCACTGAATTGTAATCTAATCTTTTATTTTTCCACAGCCAGAAATAGATCTATCCTGAAGCATTAATACTTATATACTGTCTTTAACGGCAATTCAAAATATTACAAAAAAAATAATAATAAATTTTGAAACATTTACTTCAAAACTGGTAGTCACATAGACCATATACCTTCTTTCAAATGGTTAAAAGAATAAACACCACGACTCCATATTTTTCTGCTTTCATTTGATCTGTTCTTTCTGGAAAAAAAGTACATTTCTTTTCCAAATTTTCGAAAGTGAAGCACTTCCGTTATAGAAAATAAAATGTAATAAATAAAAGAAAAGTATTAAACGACATTTTTTTTCTGTTAAAGCATATCCTGATTTAAAAACTTGTTTTACGTTTTTCTTCAGGGTAAAAATTTATTTTATGAGAAAACTGTGAGCAGAAACGTATTTTTGAATGGAATTTGGTTTTCCTCATGAGAGTAAGTATTGCACAATCGACGCATGGAATAATAATCATCAATTGAACGTCTGCATTATATCAGGAGAAAGTGAAATGTTCTTATGAAAGGTTTCATGTTGTTATTTTTATTAAAAACACATGTTTTTAAATTAAAAACTTTTATTAATAAAGAATTCTCCTGATTTTTTCCTCTTAGTCTTATTTGCCAACATTCACGGAGTAAAATTGTTGGGAAAAGGGGCTGCTGGCAGCTTTAGAATAGAAAAAAAACAATTTCCACATTAAAAGCTTTTTGTACTCTTATTTATCTTTTGCCTTGTTCCCGCAATGTACTCAGATTCACCTACCTTGGAAAAACATCCCCCAATTTTGTGTTCACGATTCAAATAAACTATGCATCCCTAAAATAAAATATCTGAAAAAGAGTATCTAAAAAATACATCTTCTTTCTTTTATCTAATTGACCATTGGATCCTATTTTAAATTTTCCTTCGGGGATACAATTATGTACAACTTCAAACAAAATTCAAACAGTTCCTCTTCCTTATGCATAAAGCTATGATTAACTTTTCTTAGTTAATTTCTCGAAGAAGGGTAGATGAGGATCGAGAACGTTCTCCCCAGTCGTCAAGCTTTTTGTAGAACTCACCCGGGGCCAGAGCTGACAACCTTCCCGGTTTCTTCGGGAGATTTCCAGCTACTAACTTTCACCTAACAATTCATGCTTAAATTAACGCCAAAAATTTAATGAAAAATAAAATTGTTTAAAAATCGTGGTGGGAAATCTCCCGAAGAAATCGGGAAGGTTGGCAGCTGTGTCCGGGGCGTACGGTGCTCGGAAGTTCATGCGGCGCGTTCGTTCAAGGGCTCAGTCATCTAGGAGTGCTTCCGTGAAGGGCTAAGTCATCTAGGACTGCTTCCGTGGAGGGCTAAGTCATCGAGGGCTGCTTCTGTCAAGATCTCACTCATCGAGGGCAGCATCCATCATGGGCTCAGTAAAAGAAGACCCCTCAAACGGCTTGGTTCTCTGCACTCATCTATAGGAATGCCTCTATACTTTTTCTTTTCCAATCCACCAGCACTTCCGTCTTGCTTTCTGATTGGCCTCTTAGGCCTTAGTCGTAAAACCAAAACTTGCATAGAAAAATTAAGACTCCGGTTGCTCATTATCATTTCATCAAATTTATTAATTTTTAATTATTTTGATTTATTAGTGATTATTCAATAAATAAAAATTTTGTTGAAATTGTTACGAATTTTTGGGATAACTCGCTCTTCTGTGGATTAGACTAGTCTAAAATTCGTATTCTACTTGTCAAATAATTAAAATTTGCATTTTGTCGCATCAAAAGCATTTAATTAGAACTCAGAGATGAGAAATTTTGGGTTTTGCTATTGCTTAACATAGGGTTTCTTCAAAGTCTCGGGAAATATTAGTGGTAACGCTTAACCCTCTGAGCGTCTTAGAAATGGGCGAATAACGTAAAGTTGTTTTCACGGTAAAATTTTGAAGTGCCTTTAAAATTATTGAAAAAAATTAAATTTTGTGAGGAAGATTTGTAATTATTAAAACATCAACTTCAAAATATGTACAACATTAACATTATGTAACAATCGTAAAATGACGTCAAAGCATCGTCATCCTTTTTAGTTACAATCCACCCAACTAACTCCATGGCGCGGGCTCGCGATTTTCATTTTATCCAGTAGTTCGCCTATTGTTGGTGTTCTAAAGTTTTAGTGGAAGATGTTTGCAAGAAAATATTGTGAGAGGATTTTGTAATGGTTGTAAAAAATAAAATGATGTTTACAGCTATAAGTGGCGCCCAACGTAAAAATGGTACAGATAAGTGAGTGACGGTTTATTTTGTTTACTTTAAATTCAGGAAATATGGCTTACTTAGGTAAAGCTCGAAAAGAAGACTTAATCCTTCTTGCCCAAGAAATTGGTGAGGAAGAGGTTAATGCAGATTTAAAGATTATAGATCTTAGAAATTTAATTATGAAGTCTAAGAATTATGAGGAAGTGTTTGTAAAAGATGTCCTATCAAATATAATTGAAGTTCGGAAATTAAAAGAACAAGAAATAATTAATGACAAGAATCTCGAAATAGAAAGGCTTAGGTCCCAACTCGAAGCTCATAGGTTAGGCTTGCCAACCGAAATTAATAGAGCTAGTGTAGAAATGAATCAGTCTATCTTGGAAGTACAAAAACTTTTACCAGTTTTCTGTCCAAAGGAAGATGATATGGGTTTATTTTTGAATTTGTTTGAAAGGCAGTTAAACTTCTTTAATGTGCCTGATTCTAGATGGGTTGCTTATTTGATCGGTGTGCTACCAGCCGATATCGCCAAACTTATTGCTAGGGAGCCAAATGAGAAAACTCAGAATTATAAATACGTTAAAAACTTGTTGTTACAAAGGTTTAAGCTTACGGCAGATAAATTCAGACAGTTATTCTGTCAGCATAACAAATCGCCTGACGGTACTTGGCGAGATTTCTATTTTGAATTAAGGACATACTTTGAAGGTCGTATTTCAGAACTGGATATCAGTTTCGAAAGTCTTAAAGACTTAGTAATTGCCGACCAAATAAAAAGAAAAACCCCTAGAGATATGAGAGATCATTTTATGGATGAATGGGCAGACTGGAATTCTCCTAGTGAATTAGCTGAAAAGCTTGATGCTTATGTAAATATTCGAAATAATTTAGGAAAAGACTCTGTCTATTTTAGAAATAAATTTAATGGTTATAAAACTAGTTCTCCAAAACGAGACTATCAGTCTAAATGGTCTGAAAGAACGCAAGTAAAATCAGTCTCAGAGGATAGAAATCCTTTAACATGTTACGGTTGTGGTAAACCTGGATACATAAAGGCAAAATGTCCTAATTGTTCTATAAACAGAGAAGGACAAACTAGATTTAATTCTGTACATATGTACACTTGTTTGGGTTCACCCCCTCCAACTGTTTTGTTAGACATATCCATTTTTGAAGCAACTGGAGCTGTTTGCGCGGATACTGGTGCTAGCCGTTCTATTGGTGCAGAATCCTTATATAAATTTCTGATGGAAAGAGGCCAAATATTCACGGATCTAGAACTTTCTATGCAGTTAGCTGATGGTCATCGAACTACGTCTAGAGTGTTGAGTGCTTACGTGCCAATTACGATTCAAAACCGAACATTTATTACGAATCTTATTTTCTTGCCCCATGCTAAGGGAAATCGCACTCTGTTGGGTGTAGACTTTTTACAAAAATCTGGTATTGTGTTAGATATCAAGAGCGGGTTTTGGCACTTTGATGACACACCTCGTCACATATTCTCGTTTGCAAAAGATGATCCAAATCTGGAAGAAACTGTCGAAAATATCGAAGTAAATTCTTATTCTTTGAGAGAAAGCGAAGGTTCAAGATTAGATTCTGAAGAAAAGAAAATTTTAAATGATTTTCTCTGCAAATATGAGAGAATTTTTCAGGCAGGGGGAGAGGCCACTCCACTAGTAGAGCATCATATTAATACAGGAAATCACCCGCCAGTGTTAGTTCCACCTTATCGGTTGCCCCCAGCAAAAAGAGAGTTGCTGAAAGCTAAAATAAATGACTTTCTTGTAAAAGGAATTATTGAAGAGTGTGAATCTCCGTATTCGGCACCGGTTGTCCTTGTTCCAAAATCGAATGGTGACGTACGTCTTTGTATCGATTACAGAAAGCTAAACTCTGTGACTATACCCGATTCTTATCCTTTACCGAGGATGGACGATCTTTTGCATCAAGCCAAACGTACTGAATTCATGTCTACGCTTGACTTATGTTCTGGTTACCACCAGGTAAATGTGTATGCACCTGATCGTGACAAAACAGCTTTCGTGTGTTCTCTAGGAACATTTCGCTATCGCAGAATGCCTTTTGGTCTGCGTAATGCACCAGCAACTTTTCAGAGACTTATGGATAACTTTCGAAAGGGACTTCCTGGAATAAATATACTTACTTATTTGGATGATATTATAGTTTTGTCATCCACTTTTGAGCAGCACATGTCAGATCTTGAAGCTGTTTTTCAGAGACTCGAAAAATGGAAACGTTTTGTAAATAGAGAAAAGTGTAATTTTGCATGTAACAAAGTAAAGTACTTAGGTCACTGGATTACCCCTAATGGCATTGAAGTAGACTCTGAAAAGGTTGAAGCCATCACTCGGATTCCGCTTCCCAAGAATGGTAAACAACTGCAGTCCTTCCTACAAACCTGTTCATGGTATCGACGATTCATACCTAACTTTGCAGAACTATCTCGACCGTTAAGCAATCTCACTAAGAAGAAATCAACGTGGTTTTGGGGTACCCATGAAGAAAATGCATTTCAAGCTTTAAAACGCTGCTTGGTTTCGGCACCAATACTGGAACAGGCTGATGAAACAAAACCATTCATTGTTCGAACTAATGCAAGCAGCTATGCTCTTGGAGCAGTGCTCCTCCAGGGGGAGAATTCTGAAGAACGAGTGATTGAGTATGCTAGTAGATTATTGAATTCTGCTGAACGTAAATCTTCAACTACTGAGCGTGAGGCACTTGCTGTAATTTGGGCTCTTAACAAGTTCCGAGGGTACATTGATGGAAGTGAAGTTACTGTGGCATCAGACCACCAGCCTTTAAGATGGCTCATGAGTCTTAAGTCTCCATCTGGACGACTTGCCAGATGGGCTTTGCAATTGCAGGAATTCAATTTGAAGATAGAATACATACCTGGAAAGGCGAATGTTATAGCTGATATGTTGTCCCGGCCTAGTTGTGGACATCCTCCTAAAGATAGCTGTGAGCTCTGCTCGGTCGTTGTGGATATACCAGCAAGTAAACCAAGTGATTTACGTTTTAACCAAATGAAAGATGAAGAATTGAAAAAGATCATTAACAGCTTTGAAAGTGACCAAAAAAGTGTTGACTATTATAACTATACCGAACGTGGTTACATTATGAACCAAGGTGTTTTGTACAGCTATTCCCCAAGTTCAGATTCGGAAGAGGCACAGCTTGTTGTGCCATCGCACGAGAAAGAAAATATTATGAAAGTATACCATGATTCGCCAACAGCAGGTCATTACGGTGCTGAAGGAACTTATGATAGAATTTCCAAAAGATACTATTGGACCGGAATGCGTTCATATATTGCAAACTATGTAAAGAACTGTGCTGAATGCAACAGGTACAAGCCGTTAAATCAAAAACCATCAGGATTGTTGCAAACTCCTGTTTATTCTCAAAGGTTTGAAGTCCTATCTATTGATCTTTTTGGTCCCTTACCAGAAAGTAAAAGTGGCAAAAAGTGGATATTTATTGTTGAAGATTGTGCAACTAGATGGGTAGAATTGTTTGCCTTAAGCAAGCCACTGCAAAGGAGTGTGCAACGACGTTGTTAGAAGAAGTTATTTTGAGATATGGTCTCCCAAGACGTCTAATTAGTGATAACGGAAGCCAATTTGTCAGTGGTGTAATGCAACAACTCTGTTTCCTCTTGGATATAAAACAAAGCTTGATTCCTGTCTATCATCCTCAAGCTAACCCTGTAGAGAGGAAAAATCGGGATCTGAAACCGAGATTGGCTATCCTTGTGGGTAATGAACATGACTCTTGGGAAGAAAAGCTTCCAACAATTCGTTTAGCTATGAACACTGCCAAATGTGATACCACCGGACAAAGTGCAGCATATTTGCAGTTCGGCCGAGAACTACGGACAGTCGATGACGTACAGCATGACATACGTGCAGTTATTTATAACGACAATTTTGTGCCAGAAATTACACCATATTTGAAGAGATTTGCTAATATTTCTAAGGAAATTAAGGAAAGAGTGGAAATAAAACAAGACCAAAGAAAGAAATATGCTGATCGTAAAAGGCAGCAAGGACCTAACTTCATACCGGGAGATAAAGTATGGGTAACCTCACATCCTGTGAGTAAAGCCTCCAATCACAAAACTGCAAAGTTCATGCCTAAGCGTGATGGACCATATGTGATATTGACTCAAAGATCGCCTACTACATTTGAAATTGCAAGCCTGGATAATCCACATGAACCGCTTGCAACATATCATTCATCAGCATTAAAATTGTGTCATAACTCGGATGCTACACCAGTGGCTCCGATAAGAAAACGAGGTAGACCACCAAAAAAGCCTCCTGGTTCTTTTTCGGGACGTCGGCAGAACCAGAGGGGGAGGATGTAACAATCGTAAAATGACGTCAAAGCATCGTCATCCTTTTTAGTTACAATCCACCCAACTAACTCCATGGCGCGGGCTCGCGATTTTCATTTTATCCAGTAGTTCGCCTATTGTTGGTGTTCTAAAGTTTTAGTGAAAGATGTTTGCAAGAAAATATTGTGAGAGGATTTTGTAATGGTTGTAAAAAATAAAATGATGTTTACAGCTATAATTATTATTATTTTTTATAATACGTGAGAGTTATAATGGAATGCAGTTGACGGGATTTTACGTCTCAGCCGCTTGGAGGGTTAACATACGTCACTTTTCGGGAATTAATTTGGAGCCAAATTTTCTGATATTTAAACAAAAAGTTGCCAAGCTTGACGATATCTTGGACATTTAGTGCGATTTTACCGATGGGGTCAGTTATGTTTGCTTCCCTGCATTAGTATTACACATTAGCCTAATATAACTCAATTATAAGTCTATTATGCAATCAAAATTCGTGATTAATCGGGAATTTTCTGATGCTGGCTTTCTCTGAAATTTTCTTATAATGTCTTCATATTTTATAAAAGAGCAGGGCGTTGCCTCAGTTCAGTTGTCATCGAACGCTAGTTGAGTTAATCTGCTGTTGACTGCCGTGAGAAGCAGAAGTGTCCGTTCTGCTAGAGCATAAGGCTCTGTATTTGCGCTTATAGAAGCAATATTTTTTGTTTTTTGAATGCTGTGTATGAATTCTTCATTGCAGAATTCTGAGGGACTGTTTATGATTTCCTTCGTGAATTTCCACTGAATTTTATCTTGTGGAATTACTTTGTTGTGTGGGTAAAACAGCATCTGTGAAAGCCTCTGTAATAAGTAGACTGTTATAAGCAAATTACTGGCCGTTAGCGCCTTTGAATTTTGTACATTAGTTCGTTTAACGAAGTTCTAGAAGCATTAAAATTTGAGTTCCACTCCAGACAGTTGGACTGTTTACTGGAACTTTCGACATACACTGGACTTTTGAACAACGAACCCGAGACTTAAGTAGAATTTTCTGAAACAAAATTATGATTGCAGCTTAAATTTTAGCAAAATTTTAACTGTTTTTCTCCAAACATAAATATAAGCAATGATAAACTTTATAGAATGATGATGAGCAACTAGATTCATGATTTTTCTATACCAATTACCATTTTACGCCTAAAACTCCCTTGTACAATATGACTCTCTTACCAGAAGCAGCCAGCAGACCTTCTACTAAAAGTTTATGACCACTTCATCGGCAGTGATCAAAATGCTGCGGTAGATTTTTTTTAAACAAATGTCGGGAACATAGATTGAACCCATCACCACTTAACTAGTTCATAGGTGCCAAGTATTACGGAATATAACAAACCACTTTTCGCAAACAATAATTTTTTGTTTAAAATGTAGCAAAATTTCTGAGTTCGATGCGTGAGCCGGTTACTATTTTGGAAAAATAGTGAAGGAACTTACGGTCCACAAAACGTGGTTAGTTATATTCCGTAATACTTGGCACCTATGCTAATTATGCTATACTTATTTTACTGAGGTCAAATATTTAAGTGGAAGGATTAGCTTATAAAATCTAAATAGACAATAGACTGAGTTATTGTTGCTTGAAAGCACTTATAAGTATTAATGTGAACTATCGAAAACAAAAAATTGTTATCTTGCGGTACTTTTTCGCCTTTTAGAAGATACTAAAAAAGTATTACTTATATAAAATTTTTAAACTTAAATTCGATGCTGAAGCAGGCTTTACACCTTATATTATATCAAGTGCTTCTAGACATTGGCGTAAGAGGATCTCTTTTACAGTATTAAAATATCAGTTTTCGATACTTTTTTGGCCTTTCGTTTGATCCATTCTTTGAGCACATTTCTTTTTTTTAATTCTTAAAAGTGAAGAACTTCTGTTCATCTCAACCAAAATGTTAATTGGTAAATGCACATATTTAATTTTATGTTAAAATATCCTTTGTTTAAGAACGGGATTTATACAGGGTGTCCCGAAAGAAGGTAACACGATTTGTACTTTATACATTAGAAATATGTGGGCAGTGTAAATTGAAAAAAAAAATGTTCAAAATAAGGTAGGAAAAAATATCTACGTTGAGGAAAAGAATTTTCTTCATATTTTTTTTTTTAAGTGACACTTTTGATATTTGTTTACGAGAAATGTACGAAAAAATTACCAGTTATTAAAATGTGCCCCATACCTTATTAGGGTCATGTACAAAATTTCAGACTTTCACCATAACATGTCTCAAACAAATCTTTAAACAAAGATTCCCAGGGGATATGCATGAATTTGAGTACAAGCGTACATTGCTAGAGTGCAAAACATTTTTCTTCCTTAATCTACGCACTAATTATGAAACGCGAATATCCCACCTGACTTATTTCCCTTCAAGAGCCATTGAAAAGTGGTTTAAATAAGCACTTAAATTTATCTTCATATCTCTGATCATTTTTAGGGTATAGTTCTCAGATTTTGTTAATGACATCATTAATGTATGGGTCACCTTTTACTAACTGGGAATATTTTGTACGCAGATACTTTTTTTTTTGAAAACTAACGAGTTAAATTTTTTCGACATAGTCTTTTTCTCTGCCATATTTGGCACATTTTTTTTCAGTCTACCTTAGCTGCTTTTATCGGAAGATATTCCACCACTAATTTTTTCTAAGCAGTTTGAGCTTAAAATAGTCAAATTTATTTCAAACTGAAGTTGCATAAAAATTTTGGCGTAAAATCTTCCAACACAGGTGCCAAGTCTCCGGCTCTTTTCGGGAGATTTCCCACCACTACTTATATGTTTATGCCTAAATTAAGTCCAAATATTTAAACCAAAATAAAACTGTCTAAAAATTGTAGTGCGAAATCTCCCGGAAGAAGCCGGAGACTTGGCAGCTCTGCGATAAGATCGGATCAGTTACCAGCTGTGAATCTGCGTTAGCAACTGGATAGAGATTTAAAGCACGTTACTATCGTATAGGACGCCTTTTACTTTCGATGATGTAGACTGTTATTTTATGTGAAACAGCTTCTTGAAATGGATTTTCATGTCGAATTATTTTACTTTCGTGTGATTAAATCCTGATTAATGCATAAAATATTTATCAAGTACTAAGCCCAATCTAATGCGGTAAAGATCCGCGGTGGTGGATATGGCACAAAACTCAAAATGAAAGCCACTTGCAAAGTTGGCTTTGCTGGAGCATTATTTTTTGTCAGGTTGTGAGGTTCACTGCTATCAGCACCTTCAATACTGGTGGAGTATAATTAATTTTCCATTTTATTATTTTTTTTACTATTAACTGCATGGATAATTTTGTTTCAATGTGATAACAATCACTAAAGTATGTACTGTAAACTTTGTTTAACAAAAACAGATAGACAAAAAGAAAAAAAAATGTGGAGTGACTCCACTCGACTTTCCGAACACTTACGATTAAGATCATTACCAAGCATTTAAATAAATTTTAATCGATGAATAATTCAAACATATATACCGAATTGAAACTCAATCGAATGCACCGTTTAAACGCTTGCGCACTTTCAAGAATTTCTCCCCATATGCCATTATGCCATAATATAAAAGAAATTTTTGTCATAGCCCTGTAGAAAAACTACAAGTCTTATACACACCAAAATCAATACCGGTCTTAAGATGGTTATTTATAACATATATACCGAATTTCAGCTCAATCGAAGGTACCGTTTAAACGCTAGCGCACTTTCAAGAATTTCCTCCCATAGGCCAGAATGTAAAAGAAATCTTTGTCGTAGCCCTGTAGGAGAACTGTAAGTCCTATACACACCAAAATCAATACCGGTCTTGCGACGGTGGATTATGACATATATATCCAATTTTAGCTCAATCGAATGCTCTGTTCAGGAGCTATTGTGTTCACTCACATACACACAAACACACACACACACACACATACACACGTACATACATACATCTCGTAAAAATACCATAAATGGATTCAGAAGCCCTCAAAACGTGTAAAAACACCAATATCTCGAAGTCGAATTTTTTCATGATTACAATACTTTCCTTACATGGTACATGTTCGGAAAATAAAAATCACTGTCAGTTAAATTTAGTTAGAGATACTTACAAAATAGATGGATGGCGCTTGGCTGTTAACGAACTGAAAGGTACCCAAATCTCTAGGGGAGTAGAAAAACGTATCATATAGTTAAAAGGAATTGACGTGAACCTAAATGTTGCAAACACAAAACGAATCAGTGGCAAAAAGAAATAAATAAGAATAAAATAAAAGTTATGCCTGGCTGAAACTTTTACATGTCCCAGGCACGTCGGGGAGGGAATTTTCCAGCCCTGATGAGCATCATCATTAGACGGCCCAGAACTTAGCACAATATATTGGTTATTGGAAAGCTCGGGACTTGACATAACATGCGGATATCAAACAAACGAAACTATGACAACCCCAAAGCATTAGGGGCAAGATTCGAATTCGAATCTCCCCCCTAATGATTCCCATCGTACATGCGGATTCTTGCCTCATTTGATGAAGATATGAAAATTGCTTTAATGCGGTTATGGTCAAAAGTCGTATCACTTGAAACATAAAGTAATGAGATCATTATTAAGTTAGCTTCACATGCAAAAAAACTCTTAAAACATAAATCCGTATAGTTGCGACTAAAAAATAAGTTCAAAAATTGTAAAAAACTACATCAGAATACGCATAAAAGTAATTTATCTCCTTTTATGAAAACTGACAAGAGCAGATCCGTGATTCTTTGTTTGCAAAAACAGTGCTATCTAGGGAACTTGTGAAAAAATCAGTGTGGCTAATGTAGATTTTTAAATAATAAAAAAAACGGGTTCGGATTTTTGTCCAGTGCGGACCTTTACCACAGACTACCTTACGCTTGTTTCACTAGCAAAGCCGAATTTATCGCAAACAGTTTGTAACATTCTTCTCCAAGCAGATCATACACTTTAGAATTTTGAATGTAAAATAACCTCAAGCGAGATGCCCCAGAGGTGAACAAATAGGAAATTAAAGGGGAGATCTTTTCGGTTCTTTGTCATCAGTTTCCGAATTTCAGAAATCCCTCGGGTAAATTAGTAAATTTTTCGAATAAAAATGAAGCAGCATCAGATTTAACTGAATATATAGAGAGAAAGAATATCCGTTACCAGCTGTAAGTTACTTTTTCAAGAAGATTTTAAAATTCTTTGGATATAAATGTGTTAAACGGTACAAAATCACATTAAACATAAATTAGATACGAAATAAAGTTTAAGATCCCGTTTAATTGAAAAATGTAACAATAAGCAAACAACCAAACCAGCAAACACAATCAGGTTCTCTGAACGTCTGTTAACGTTAAGAAAACGTTTCCTGAACGTTAACAGACGTTCAAAGAACCTGTGCGTTTTTGCTGGTAAGAAATAATATTACATAGGTGCCAAGTATTACGGAATATAATTAACCACTTTTCGTGAACCGTAAGTTCTTTGACTATTTTTCCAAAATAGTAACCCCCTCGCGCATCGAACTCAGGGATTTTGCTGTATTTTAAACAAAAATTTACCGTTCACTAAATGGGGTTAATTATACTCCGTAATACTTGGCACCTATGATATTAACATCTTAATGAAATCTATGGATCACCTCAAAATTAATGTCCACCCTTTATGGCTTCTTCATTTTCAGCAAGCACAGGACAGTTTTCTATGAGAAAATTCGAGACTCTTTAGGAGTAGTATATTCAGAAATTTACACGAAATATATTTATTCAAAAAATTTAACTTTAGTTCTTAGTTACGATTCTAGAGATTAGTTGCGTGTTAGTTTTTTTTTAATGCATTCTTTTTCCCTATCTTTGATATCTAATGAAAATTTTGATATTTATCAACATTTTAATTCACAAGTAGATTGTGAACACACAAACTAAAATTTCTTTTGTCAACCCAAAATTTCTAAATTTGAGTCAGAACACAAAAATGCACACGGCTTTAATTTCATCTTGGAGTTTTTAAGTCTCATTATGACACATATTATTTAAATACTTGCAATAGGTTCAGGGGCGTAGCCAAGGGGAGGTTAGGGGGTCATAACCCTCCCATGAGGAATTTTTTGCCATACAAAATATATATTCTTCACTACATTGGCACACCCATGTATACATATATATGAGTTGTAGTAGTCGTAACCCCCCCCGCATGAAAAATTTCTGGCTACGCCCCTGGTTAAAATGAATTACATTTTGGGGAGAATTAGTTTTGAAAGTCCAGAACCAGGAAAATTTCAGTACGAAATTTTGTTTAAGAAACATATTGTGTCAGTCAGTCGTTGCTGCAAGGTTGCTTCTGTAATGCTCAAGACAGCCAGAGTTCCGGTAAGAATAAATAGAGCCTTTCTTGAGATGGCTGTATAACGTAGCTGTTGAATTTGACGTTTAGCATGTGAAGCTAATTCCGTACCGTTCTACTAGTTCATACCACTTTACGCAAGTTTATAAAGCAAGTGACATACTATAATTTAAGAAAGTGAAGATATGTGTATTTTAAATATGTGATATGACTAAAGTACTGCTGTAATGAAAAAGTCATAATTATTTTGAAAAAGTTACGCATTTTATATTTTCATACGACCCCTTTTCCAATTTCGGTCAGTATGGAAATTATTATGTATAACTTTAAGTATCATTGAAGAATGTTTTGACATGGTTTACGATGAAGGAAAAACGTGACTTTCATCACTTTTCAATTCCACGTAACAGTAGTTTAGATACTAAGTTCTGAAACTGTGTTCCTCGTAGACTTAGGGTTCACTGTAGATTTTATAAGGGAGCCCGGGAAGCTATGATTAAATGATTGCAAGCAGTCCAAGAAGGTGTTAAAAAGCCCAAGAAATGCAGAGCAATAAAAAATATTTGTAAAGCGATAAATAAAACATGAAGCTATTTTTATGCTCTGGGATTCTTATAGTATACCTTTGATTTTTGTAATTTTTAATGTCATATTCCTTAAACTCTATTTACTGTTCAGTTTTATTTTTGTCACAAGTTGATGTTTTCTTTTATATTCCTAACATTTTCACTGACCTATAGGCACCTTTGTGAGTTTAAGACTGTTGTTTTAAGAAATGATGCAACTTTTGAACAGCATTTTAAATAATTCAACAGTAGAGATTAAAAAATAAATAAAAAGTATCTTTTCGAGTTGTACTCTGAACTATTACAAACAATAAACCAATAGAAGTCACGAAACCAAGTAGGAAAAATCCTACAGGTACATAAACAGGTAAAACTTCAGCATATATTTGAAGTGTATTTTCCTGCTTAAGAATATTTTCTGAAAATTGCATAAGGCATTTATAGATTAACTGTTAACATGAGTTTATACATTGATTTTAAAAGAATGTTTCGGAATAACTAGCCAGCGCCTTTGGCAGCTATTCCTTTAGCATAACTGCCAACTGTAAACGACTCTAATTTATATACAATTTGGCTTTAATTTAGCTTGCAATCCTATGTAAGCGTTAGTGGTGAGAAAGCTTTTGATAAAATCGTCAAAGTTAAGATTTGCTAAAGATGTTCAAAAGTTGAATGAAGCTTATCGCATTTGAAGACACCTTTTTCTATTTTTATTTAACTTGTTCTTTTTTTTACTATGATATGACACTGTTAACGTAAAAGGCGTAGGTTTGGAATGTGGTCCGAGGAAAGGGTATTTTTCCAGTCTTGTCCCTCTGAGTATATAAGTCTAAGAACACCTGGATTAGATGATTGACATTCTTAGATTTTCGCTAAAAAATAATCTCAAAAGTAAATTTTTTAAAAGTCCATAAAGGCATGGTAAACATATGCAAATCGGGAAAATTAAAAAGTTTAATATTCTTTGATATTAATGGATTAAGCTGTGTTTTTAAAGATAGGAAATTCATTATTTTACTTCCAATAACTTAGCATTAGGAGACATTGTAAGGGCAAATCAGGCAGGGCGTCCCCATCACCATCTCAGAATTTCATTAATTTTTTACTTGTGTTTCCTTACCGAAGGAAAGAACAAATCTGAAATATTTTTTATTTACCTGTTTTAGTTTTCGAGTTATGGGGGGGTCAAAGTACACCAGACGAGTGACGTAGATTTAATTTAGGACTATTTTTGCCACTTTATTGTCTCGACTGTAACTGGCTCAGAGGTGCTTCAGAGAATTTTTTCATTTTATCCTATAATATACCTTAGATATTAACATCTGAAATTGAAAATTCATTCGAAAATAGTAGAAACACCACAAATAAGGGCCCATCCAACTACCCCCAATTTCATAAAAAATACAGTTTTAAGAAAGTTTTAAATCTTGACTCTGACTTGATACAGAAAAAAATTTTACGCAGAGAAGTTAAACATCTTCATATAAAATGAATCCAATATTAAAGATTTTTGAAGGCCCCAAGGGCCCCACGGTACGGGGCCCCAAACAGGGTCCTTAGCGCTAATTTATGCTATTTCGAAACATTGGTACAGCTGAAGCCGACTTCCCACAGGTAGAGCCATTCACATGGAGATGTAGTATCAAATAGTAGTTTTATATTATGGAAAAACATTTTTTGAAGGTACAACTGTTTCCAACAAAAATCCCAAAGAGTACCTCCTCATTTGGGACATTCCACTGGCACGCATGGGGTATTTCGGCGTAACTTTTAGAAGTTTAATCGACTGTAGCAATATTGAAAATTAACTTATTCTGCATTTATCACAAATTTATCCTCCATATATCACAAATAGCTGTTTTACAGGGGCACTCATAAGAATTACATTACGCTGTATGGAGATCTCTGCAACTACTGAACCGATTAGAATTTTTTTTTCACTCATAGAAAGCTACACTATTCCTGAACATTATAGGCTACCTTTCAGAACACAGCATATCTAGTTCTTTTACAGGGATATTCAAAATAATTCTAATTCATTACGCTATACGGACATCTCTGTAACTACTGAACCGATTCTAAAGATCTTTTCACTGAAAGCTACATTATTCCTGAGTAATATAGGCTAAAATTCATAGATGCAGCATAATTTACAGGAACACTCAAAATAATTCTTAAACTTGTCGTAAGAGTCTCCGTTTGCCAAATGAGAAAAAAAAAACTATCTAAATTAATTAACTTTACATATTCCATGTATTATACTTCATTTAAAATAAACAAAAAGTAAATAATATTGTGAATAAAAGAAATTGTCGAAATTCTACATAATTCATTTCTCACTTTTATACTATTTTACAACAAAATTCTCAAGGACAAATTCCCAGGTTACTTACATAGTTTTATTATAGAGTCTGTTGTATTGTTTATTGTGAGCTGCTTTGATACTTTTTATATTAGCAATCGTAAATGGAGTAACAGAAGCAAATCCATTTAGACAAAAAAAAAATCCTGTCTGTAGTGACTGTTTTTGAGTCATCTCGTGGTGGCCATTTAATGGATGAGTCAGGTATTGTATGCAAATGTCTCATTATAGCAGTCCCATCTACTTCTGATAAAGCGATGATCCTTTAACTGTAAAATAATTTTTCCTATTCCACTGCCTTGTAAGAGTTCAGCTTAATATTCGCAACTTACTACTTTTTTTTCACTAGTCTACAAAGAAAATTATATTTAAAAACAGAAATAATGTAAAATGCAGTATAATAAAAATATTTTATTTATAGAACATGTAAATTTTTTTATTGTTTGAATTATTTTGATTGTTCCCGTAAACTATGCTAGATGCAAGAATTTTAGCTTATGTTACTCAGGAATAGTGTAGCTTTCAGTGAAAAGATCTTTAGAATCTGTTCAGTAGTTAAAGAGAATTGCATATAGCGTAATGTATTAGAATTCTTATGAGTGTCCTTGTAAAAGAACTAGATATGCTGCATTCTGAAAGGTAGCCTATAATATTCAGGAATAGTGTAGCTTTCTATTAGTGAAATTTTTTTTCTAATCGGTCAAGTAGTAGCAGAGATCCCCATTCAGCGTAATATAATTCTTACGAGTGCCCCTGTAAAAGAACGATTTGTGATATATGGAGGATATATTTGTGATATATGCAGAGTAAGGTAATTTTAAATATTGCTACTGTCGATTAAACTTCTAAAAATAACGGAGAAATGACCCCATGCGTGCCAGCGGAATGTCCCAAATAGGGACGTACTTTTGGGAATTTCTCTTGGAAAGAGCTGTGCCTTCAAGAAATGTTTTTTCATAATATGAAACTACTTTGTTTATACTACATCTCCATGCCAAGGGTTCTCCAGTGGGAAGACGGCTTCAGCCGTACCAATGCTTCGAAATCGCATAATTAGCGCAAAGGACCAAGCTTGGGGCCCCGTACCATGGGGCCCTGGGGGCATTCAAAAATTTTTAACATTTGATTCACTTAATTGAATTCACTCTATTGCATTCTCACATTGCGTTCACTTTATATGAAATAGTCAGCTATGACGTCATCGTTAGACCTACATTTAAATGTTTAAATTCAGAAAATGAATGTATAAAATGTTTCTGGTGAATTTACTCATGCATAACAATATTTTAATAATTTGAGATAAAAATATAGTTTAATGACAAATGACATTTTTTTAACCCTGACTAATTAGCTAATATGATAAGGAAATTGATCGGAATGAATAATATTGTATGAGAAAGGTATTTTAATTTTAATTTTTTGTTTAAGATTTTTTCTAATATTTGTAGCATCCACCAGACATTTTAAATAGGATTCCTTTGCGAAAGTAAAACTGTGATGACGTCATTACTTGAAGGCCAAGTGATGACGTCAAAGTTTCAGTTGTTAGGCTTTCTATATGTAGGAGGTATTGATGTGACCATCTTAGTTCGAGATAATCAGATGATGACGGCCACGGCGTATATTTCACATGACTCTTCGAGTGCAGAGAGATGTGACCAAAATGCCAGCCTTGTCAGTCACTTTCGGCGGTGTGTGTCCATTGAAGTTGAACATAGATATTTTTATGGTGAAATATTCTTATAAGTTCAGTTTAAAACGATGAATTTCGAATGCCAAGTGATTAAGGCTTTGGACTCGTACCGGAAATTTGCGGGTTTGATTACGACATAGCACTATAGACCGTGCACGCACATGCGGTGTACGTGCACGCTAAATCCGTAGTTCCGAAAGTCCTCTCGGTGGTCGTTAGCAATATTCAGAATTAATATTCAGAATATTCAGAAGTCCCCCTACCTTCTGATGAGGATCCATCTTCTAGCGGGAAACTCCGGAAAGGACGCATGTAGCTCTAAACGACACATTCAGTGACGTGAGCTGTCCTCGCGTAGCAAACAGACAAATTTAGGTAAAAGGAGATCAGAACTTTCAAATATAGAATAAATCCTCCAAATTCACATTTAATTGTTCTATATTTGCTTTACAGTGTCAACAGTTTAAAAAGCATTATGGTCATTTAACGAGAGATGTTGTTTTGAGAAAGCTACTTAAATATTAATCTGAACTTCGTAAAATAAAAACTTATATTCTACATAGCTGCCAACTATTACGGAACATAATTAACGACTTTTTTAAACAATAACTTTCGGCTTAATATATAGTAAAATTTTAGTACTACGCGATCAAATCTTTCGCGGCTGATTGGTTTTTTTGAAAAAATACTAAAATATACTGTTTACAAAAGTGGTTAGTAATATTCGTAGTAGTTGGCATGTATGATTCTATGATAATTGTCACAACTTAAATGAAATCTTTGTTGAAAAGTCACTTCCATAAATTTTTAACTCATCTAACCTCTTTACATTCAGCGTGATAAGAAAACTTTTAAGTTGTGTTAAAGATTTTTAGCCATTGTCGTAACAGAACATCTTTGTAAGCATTTAAAATATCAGTATGCGACATTTTTTCAGCTTTTCCTGCAACAGTTCTTTGGTCACAAACCCTTTTCAATTCTTAAAACTGAAGCACTTTTGTTCTAGCTCAAATAAAATATTAAATTTACGATATCTAGAAAGAATTTATTTTTTGTGTTACAGGATTTCTTAACTAGAAATTTTCTTTTATGCTTTTTGCTGATGTAGAATGTTATTTTTAAAGAAACTTCTAGTATTTTACTTTCATTCAGAAGTGGAGTTTTGTAACTCTCAAGACATTGTACGTGGTACAAATGATGTTACTTCTATAAAATTTTAACAATACACGCAGGCATAGACGCCAACAATTCCGGAGTATCGTTAACCACTTTTTGTAAAGAGTACACTTTTTAAGTGTTTTTGCCAAATGGCAACCACGTCCAATGACAAGCTGAGAAGTATTGCTATATTCTAACACAAAAATTGCTGTATACAAAAAGGGATTAATGGTAGTCTCGAATTGTTGGTAGCTATGTTACAAATACTCTTACTCACAGAATTTGCCAACAGTTCCAGTATATAATTAAGCACTTTCTTAAACAGTAATTTTTGACCTAAACTATCGAAAAATTTCGAAATTAAATACGTGTGGCGATTACCATTCAGGGGGGGGATTACTCTTGCGAAAAAGTGGATAATTATATTCCAGAGCAGTTGGCAACTCTGCTTATTCATCCCTTTCTACCAAATAATAAAAACAATTAAATGCATTAAATAAAAGTTCGATAAAGTATTCATAGAAAGTAACTTTTGCCGAAAAGTCGTACGTTGAGAAAGCTTTATAGGTAAGTGAAACTGCATCTTTATTTTCGGCTCACGGTGAATTTTAAAAACTGGACGCACTCTTCATTCGCTAACAGTACCCGAACTGTGCTAAGAGTTTGGAATTTTTGGCTATGAAATAGGCTTAAGCGAAATGCTCCAGCATTGAAAAAATACGAAGAAGCTGTTAACGGTTTTTCATGATAATTTCACGAATATTGAAATCGTCTGCCTTTGATATGGTGAGGGGGATTATATTTTTTGCATTGAATAATTTTACCAAGGAGTTGTTTGTTAAGATTCTATAATAATTCCTTATCAACGTATGTTTTTCAGCGCAATCATACAGTAAAAATGAAACAAATATTACATTAAGTTTAAGAATAATTATGCGATTCTGGTGGGCACATGCAAATAAGTAATTACTGCAGGGTTTTAAAAAATTTAGGATGTCTTTTCACAAACGTTATTATGCAATGTAATAAAGATAAATCTGTATCAGTTACGAAACATAAAGAAATAAGAACAAAATAACATCTTAAAAATAAAAAGACATTGCAAAATGTGTTACTCAGAAAATTTTTGTTCTGAGATTCTATCTTTAAGGAGTTTGTTTCTTTTCTGTAAATTTCATAGACAAAAATTTTTCTTTATATCGATATGTAGAACACCTGATGAAGTATCAGCATGAATTTTTCAAGTTCTTGGCTCAAAATATTTGATTTTACTTTGTGTACGTTTGGCACCCCTGACTTTAACTTATAAAGTGCAAGTTATATACCACCCACACATCCGCTCAAAGCAGTTATTTTTTGTGCAAAATTGATAGCTGTTAGGCTCAAATAGGTATCATTTGTATGCAACGAACTTCCTTTCAGTTAGCAAGCATGTTGTACATCTGCGCTTGAGTTGTTTGTAATTTTTCAGAGGTCTTCAGGAATCATGTCTCATTCACGCTGTATCGTGGCTTGCCGACAGTGGCTGTATGCTCTTTAAGCTAACCCTTTCCAATTTCCTCTGTTGGTTTTGGTTTGAGAAAATGCATATGTATTTCTATCAACGGTTTGGTGGACAGGTGTAGCGAAACCACCGATCTTCGCTTGTTTTCGGCGTTAAGTGAATGACAAATTATGACTTCCTGGCCTCTTGCTACCGTACAAAAGTCACTTTACTTTTCTCCTGACTTCGGTCAACACCTCCTACATATAGAAAGCCTAACAACTGAAACTTCGACGTCATCATTAGGCCTTCAAGTGATAACGTCATCACAGTTTTACTTTCACAAAGTAAAACTATTTAAAATTTCTGGTGGATGCTACAAATATTAGAAAATATCTTAAATAAAGTATTAAAATTAAAATATCTGTCTCATACAAACTTATTCATTTCGATCTATTTCCTTATCATATTACCTAATTCGTCACGGTTAAAAACTGCCATTTTTCATAAAATTGTATTCTATATCTCAAATTATTAAAATATTGTTATTCATGAGTAAATTCACCAGAAACTTTGTATATTTTTATTTTGTGAAAATAAAACTTTTAAGTGTAGGCCAAACGATGACGTCAAAGCTTGGTGACGTAGGAGTTGTTAGGCTTTCTTTATCTAGGAGGTGTTGCTTCGGTCTGAAGTGGAACTGTAGTCATTACAACCCCCAATCCCACACAACCAGAATATTTATCGTTCTATAGACTGAAAATAAAGAAGTATTTGTTTAACTTACCACCGTCTCTTGAAAAGTCTCCCTGGCCTATTAGAAGCGTTGCTGACGAGATACTCAATCTACGGCGCTGAGATTTTGGTCACATCCTTTTGCATTTGAAGAGTCGTGTGATCTAGAGAAGAGATTTTGGTCACATCCTTTTGCATTTGAAGAGTCGTGTGATCTAGAGAAGTGGCCATTTTAATGTGACTATCTCGAACTAAGATAGCCACACGCCATAGGTCATATGACTTTTCGACCGTAAAGGGATGTGACTAAAATGGCAGCAACACAGACTGTACAACTCGTCAACCACTGTTAGGAATGATCAACGCAATTTGTCTCTTTATTTAGTTTTTAACTCTTAGAATTAATTTTTTTTCAGTCGATCACATTCGACTTCTGCATTGTACTACTGATAACTCTGAATCAAAATTCTAACAAACAGCAACAAATATGAGTGTGAAGGTGTGTTCAGGCAGAAGACTGTATACCTTCCTTTGTCCTTTCATCACCTCCTAGACAAAGAAGACCTGAGAACAGAAGCTTTTACGTCATCACTAGGTCTTCCAACCTGACGTTATCACACTTTTACTTGCACAAAGTAAAAATATGTAAAATTTCTGTTGAATGATAAAGATTTTGGAAAATATCTTAAGTTGAAGATAAAAATTAAAATAACTTTCTGATAAAAAATAATTTATTATGATCTATTTCTATATCCTTATAAATAAATATGAAATTCTGTTTGTCAGTTTCTTTGTGAGTTTGTGGATTTGATTAGTATACAAATCCACAAAAATGGACCTAGCAGCCTGAAATTTTGCACAGATATATAAAATAATATAGAATAAATGATAGTCCACACTTTAAAACTTTGAAAGTCCACCCGTTCCAGGAATTTAAGAGATTTTTTTATGTTCTCCACGCAGAAAGCTTTCCGTAATTGTAACCCCTGTAGTGAAAAATGTGTGAAATAAGCATCGTGGTCGCCATGGGTGGCGATTTTGCCGAATAATATGTTTTAAATTCTTAAAGTACAAATAAAAGAATAATTATGATTTTTGTTTAAGTTTATATTCGTTAGGTTATTTTTTTAAAATTATAATATCGTGTGCATGGGAAATCAGAGCAGGAATGACATGTTTTATACACGAAACAATAAGAATTGAAGATTTCCGAGGCTAATATGTAAAATTTTTTAGTTTAAAATAAAATGGCTGATATGCCGATTTTCAGAAAGTGAGTTCTAGCGGTTTGCACAGTTTTCGGCTTGGCACAATTTACTGAGAGCTTAAGGAAATAGATTTTTGAAAACAAGTGCATAGGTTTTATTAGAATACAGCGTTACATTTTAATAATCCGTGCAGAAATAATGCAGTTATTAAGGGATTTCAAGCTATCTATCTTCAGAATTTTCGCCAATTGAGTACACTGATTTAAGTTGGGGGAATTCCGCCAAATTTCAGAAAACTGAAATCTTCGCATTTGGTACATCGAAATAACGATGAATAAAACACGTTATAGTTGATAATTTAAAAAATACGGCTGTATTAAGGGAATACACTTTTCAAATGAATGCCTGCTTTACTTTTTGGTGGTCGAACCATTTCCCATTTTGATTGCTGCTAGGTCAATGCTTCGAATGATTCCCTGAAAAAAATGCAAAATGGCGTATGTTGGCATTTTGGCGAGGCTTAGGTTTGAAACTGGATTTTATTTGAGACTGGTATATATAATAACACTGGTTATAGGTAAAAATTAATGTTGGTATGTTTGTATGAGGTTGAAAACTCCAGCACCATTTGACCGATCACCAAGAAATTTGGTTCACCTAAGTCTTTTATCATGGAGAAGGTTTTTATGTTATCCGTTTTCCTCTAACTTGCCACTAGGTGGTGCAGCAGAACGTCGAATTCTATTCCTTTTAGCCGTTTGCTATGCGAATATCGTCCAACCGATTTCGATGAAATTTGGTACACGCAGATATTTGAAGACGGAAAATATTTTTCACTATCCATTTTGCTGTAACTTGCCTCTAAATGGCACTGCAACGCATCAGCTTCTATACCATTCGACCGATCAGCATAATTTTTTTATACTTACACATTTGAGCACGAAGACTATATTCTAACTGTGTTCCTTTTGATGTTACTCACCACTAGATGGCACTGAAATGCATTATTATTTTAACTCGCCACTAGATGGTGCTGCAACAGGCCAAATTCTTGACCATTCAAACGGTCGCTTTAAAAATCAGTATACATAGCTATTTGAACAATGAGAATATTTTGGCGTTATCCATTTTGCTATAACTCGCAACTTGACGACGGTGTAGCAAATCATTACTTTAATTAACCACTAGATGGCGCTGCAGTGTATCACGTCCTGGCTGTGCAACTGATCGCTATAAAAATAGGTATACATAGATATTTAAACACGGGGAAGAGTTTGGCGCTATCCATTTTCCTATAACTTGCCAATGGATGTCCTGTCAACACATGAACTTCAGTACTGTCCATCCGAACGTCATGAAAATTCGTATACATCGATATCTGAATCCGAAGAATATTTTCGCCGTATCCGTTTTGCTAAAACTCGCCACTAGGTTGCGCTACGCCGCACGACCTTCTGCACCGTACAAACGATTGCCTTGAAATTCGGTATGCATGATTATTGAACACAATATAACGCGATATCCATTTTGTTATATGTCTTTATTACAATAAATAGTAATCACAACAAATCGTAATATCAAAAAGTCCATTCATTCCCGTGCGAAGAACGGGTACTTTAGCTAGTCAGATTATATAATTAGTGACAGTTAAAATTTCTTATTTGTCGTAAAATTAAATATTCTGTATTAAATCATTGAAATGTTTTATGGGGGTGTAAATTCGATGCAAATTTTGAATAGATTTACTTTGTGAAAATAAATGTGGGATGACGTCATTCTAGTGGAGCTAGTGATGACGTAAAAGTTTCTGTTCTCAGGCATTGCTCTGTCACTAATTATATAATCTGACTAGCTATCTAGGAGGTGTTGGTCCTTGGCGCTCTTGAGACCATAGCTGTCAAACACTCCGGAATATAACTAACCAACTTTTCTCTAAAAAGTATATTTTTTGAATATATTTTCAAAGCAGGAACCCAGTTCCTGGCCAAACTCAAACATTTTACTTTAATGTAAGCAGAAAGTTCCTGTTCCAAAAAGAGTGGTTATATATATTCCCGAGTAGTTGGCAGCTATGTTGGGACCTAAAGACATGTTCACTATAGTGAAAGATGAGCTATAAATGATATTTCAATAGAATTGGGGTATGCTCTCAAGCAGAACAAAAGGGCTGTGTTATAATTGTTTCTTTTTAGTTCTTAAGGATGAATGGAAGCAATAGTAGCAGTCAACTTACGTAATTTGAAGAAATCTTTGAAATTTCCCACATTATTAGATAAACATAGATACTCTTGATTAGGGGACCTCTGCTGACGGGGCTAGGGTGCATTGCATCCGCAGGAACACCCTCTTTAGGCTGGCCCTCAAGAGGTACAAAATACTAAAATCGCCACGGGCAGATTCGCAGTTTCTTGAGCAGAATTTAAAACGCAAAATTTTTGCATTGAAAGTGAAGTAGAAAAAATTTTTCTTCTACTTACATTGCTATTTATCTGAGTCATTCATGATTAAAAGTCATTGATACCTATTAATGTGAAATATGGCAAAAATTATTTATTATCTGTATCCCTCCTTCCAGCAGACACACGCATATAATAGACAATACATCTATTGAAAAGTTGTTAGTTTTGTAAAATTATTAAATTTTGTACCGAAAGCTGAAAAACTCTTAAGCTTGAATTTGCTTCAAAAACTTCTATGACTGACTGCGCATATGGCGCAAGTAATTCGCGTAAGTTGAGCATTATTATAAGTTGAGCATATGAGTAAGTTGAGCATATTATCTTTCGATTTTTATTAGCTTTCATTTGATCCATTCTTTGAGCGCAAAATACCTCTCTTTTTGTGATTCTTAAAAGTGAGGCAATTTTACTAAAGCAATAACAAATAAAAGGTTGAAGAAATATGGAATGAAATCATTACATTTTATTGATTTTTTTATTGTTGAAACGGAATTTTACTGTTTGTGAGAACTTATATTGAATTGTACTTCCATGTACACTTTTGTTTCTCTTAAGATACTGCGCAAGCGATGATTAAAACATTATATCATTTAACCAAATATTTATTATATAAGAAGAGTATTAAATATGAATGATACACGGAAACACTTCATTATAAACTCACATATATACATCTATCTATCTGTCTATCTATCTATCTATCTATCTATCTATATATATATATATATATATATATATATATATTTCATACAAGCGATAATTAGCCCCTTAGCCCCATTATAATTGGCTTCTTATGATTTAATAAAAAACATCTTTCACTTTGGGGGCATCTGGATTATAAGTTGTAATTTCAAAACATGGTGCAATACGTGTTGCCTAGGAGGGTCTAACCTGTCAATCATAAATGTGCCTCGCCAGCAGGCGCCTCCCATGTCTGTTAATTTAACAAATGGGGATTTTGTTATGGTTTTGTGGACCAACTAAATGATAGAAAGACAGGGCTGCCGCCTAGCGGACACTCTGTGAACTTAACTAACAAAACCAAGAGATATCTACCAGCAGAGCAGCTCTTCATCACTTCGAGATACTTCCAAACTCCTCTGTACCTAGTGTACATAAACTTGTAAATAGTCTACTTATGCCTTAATAAAATATTCCAAATGGACGTTGCCGTTTGCGCTGTTCCTAAACCACTCCACGCACGACATATATATATCTGGCAACACTTTTATAATCTTAGTTCTACAACTACACTTTATACATCTGGAAACACTATGTTGCCTCTTGACTTTCGCAATATGCTGACTACTGCACGTGATCTGCATTGTTCCTGTGGGTATGTCAGTTTTGCAGTGTTTTTTCAATTACTTTGCTATCAAAATACATCTGTTTATAATTTTCTTGATTTAGATTCTTGTTCTATTGTAAGATAGAGTCTAAAAAGTGTGGAGAGGAAATCTCTTTTGATATGCCACACAACTGAAATCCTACTATTTTGATTGTCTTTAATTATAATTTACATGTTATGGCTTCTTATGATTGTATCAGTGGTTATAATTTCCATTCCATTCAATCTATTTTCTAGGGATCGACCGATACAGATTTTAACCGATACCCGATACTTTTTTACAAGGGACTGTATACATATTATAATACAAATTTTAACATATCACAGCTACCAAAGATTTTCCACCACTAATGCTTACATAGCAATTTATGCTTAAAATAAGGCTAAATTTCTAGTGCAAGTTGTTTAAAATTGTGGTGGAAAACTCCCGAAAGTTTCGGGAAAGTTGGCAGTTATGTTGTATAGACCGCGTTTCCCAACTCTTGCATTTGGAGAAATTTTTCTCTGGGTCTACATTTTTCCGAATGTAAGTGACAGGAAATTAGGTTCCATGTAAAATTCAATCTTCTATGTTGATATGTATACAGCACTTTGTAAAAAAGTATCGGGTATCGGTCAATCCCTAAACATTTTACCTCTACTAATAGGGATGTCGACATCCGGAATATAATTAACCACTTTTGAAAACAGTAAGTTTTTAAGTACTTTATTAAGTGATAAACAGCCCACACCTTCAGCTTCGAAATTTCCACATAACGTAAGCCAAAATTTACTGTTTAAAAAAACTAGTGAATTTTATTCCGGAGCAGTTGGCAACTCTAATACTAGTCACGACCATTCAAGATGGAATTCAGAGAACGATATTTAAAAAATTCCATATAAGCTTACGGAAAGTGTGTTAAAAAAAAAAAAAAAATCAGGACTGAGTACAGTGGGAAAGGCTGTTATGCGAGGTACTGCTTTCCACATATAAACCAAATACATGCCCGATTTTCTTTGCGAATTCCAAAAACAATTAATGCAATTAATAATGTATTATGCATTCACTCAAGAATGTTATTAATATTGTGTGACCCCGCTTACACACACAGAAAAAAAACGAACAGTCTTGCATAACTTAGGATAATTAATTAACTTCTTTTTCATGCTTCACAGGAATGAGAATGAAATCAACATGAAAGATAAGAGTAAACATAATGACATTGTCTAATGACGAACGATTTCGATGCTATTCAACACCTCCTACATATAGAAAGCCTAACAACTCCAGCTTTTACGACATCATTAGGCCTACGGAAGTGCCATTAACACAGTTTTCATTTCACAAAGTAAAACTGTCTAAAATAATTGGTGGATACTACAAATATTAGAAAATATCTTAAATTAAACATTATAATTAAAATATCTTTCTCGTACGAAATTATTCGTTCTGATCTATTTCCTTGTCATATTATCTAATTAGTCACAGTTAAAAACTGTCATTTGCCTTAACATTTTATTTTTTAATCCCAAGTTATTAAAATATTGCTATTCATGAGTAAATTAAAAAAAAATAATAATAGTTTTATTTTGTGTAAAAAAAAAAGAACTTTTACAAGTAGGACGAATGATGACGTAGGAGTTGTAAGGCTTTCTATATCTAGGAAGTGTTGTCAAAACCCAATGCAATCACGGTAATCTTACAAGAACATGGAAATAGTTTTAACAGGATGAACTAGGTGTCCGTAGTAGCGCAGACTAAGCTTTACCATTCCGTTGCGATGATAGAGGCTTCCAAAAAAGAAGCCGTCCTTTCATGATCTCAAACGTCATCTATAACGGGAACTTCGAAGTCGAATACATTATGTCTTAACACTTAAGAAAACTTGACAATATTTGTGTTGACATGAGTTAAACCCAATTTGCCTGTTCACAATTGAATCAATCACAGACTTGAAAAATAGTTAGCACGCCCGTAGAAAATATTTCATTCCAAAGTGTCGATGCAACTGATGAGGAAAAAACGTAGTACAGTCATATAATACGAATATAATACTCGCCAACTGTATCCCGTCAGAACACTTATCCGTGCAGAGTTTCTTCTGGCAACTCATTCCAAATCTTAAAATAACTTGAATTAGAAATTTAGCCTTATTTTAAGCACAAATTGCTATGTAAACATTAGTGGTGGAAAATCTTTGGTAGCTAGTATATGTTAAAATTTGTATTATAATATGTATACAGTCCCTTGTAAAAAAGTATCGGGTATCGGTTGAAATCTGGTATCGGTCGATCACTACTATTTTCACATTGTTTAATTCTACTTTTTTTGTCTCAGCATCTGTTTTCTTTTTTTGTTTTTTTTTCCACATGAGGTATGCGATTTTTGCATGTGCTGTTATATCTTTTTTTTCCCTGCGGGGTATATATATATATATATATATATTATATAATAGCATCCAAATTAAATTTATTACGAAAACAGTAAAGCATTGATAGTACTTTCTCGTGATCTTGTAAGTAACATTTTACTTCGAGTTTAATAAATGTTATTATAAGGAAATGAAACTACTTCTTGAATTTCGGGTTACTTAAACTTGTAGAATACGGGTGCACTCTTGTTTCACTAGCAGTGTCGCAACTTCTTAAATTTACTTTTGAACTTTCTTTCGTGTTTACTTGTATACAAAACAGTTCTAAACATCGAGTACGAAGGAACCTCAAGTAAGGAATAAATGAATAACTAATTTTAAGGAGGCTGTTTTCAGTTCTTTCATAACTGTTTTCGAAATTCTGAGAGCCTTGAAGTAAATTAGCAGGTTTTTGGATTCAATGTTGCTCCTAATCCATTTTACCCGGATTTAGAGAGAGAGATAGCGGAAGAAAGAACTTTTTCCATAATCATCTATGAATAATTTTTCAGGGGCTTGTTTAGATTCTTTAGATGATAATGTTTTCTTTACGTGAATAATTTTTTCTAATATGAAAAAGAGCAGCATTTTTTCTCTGGTTAATTATAGACCTCTGGGTGGGAAAAGTTCCGCCTCCGTAATGAAAATCACCGCCTGCAGTGAAATAATTTGTTCCTAAATATGAGGAATAGACATTCCAAATTAAAGATCGTGAGAGCAGTTTAGTGACATAAAATATAGGAAATGTAGAAAACTAAAATTTCAGACAATACATTCGAAGAGTACGGAGTTTATATCAGTTAATAAGTTAGTTAATATCAGTTTAATAAGTTATGGGAGCAGAGGTGGAGTTACATTCATGGTGGGCGGACATGTAATCTCTGTTCTGGTAACTCATTACATGAGTTGCTGGCTTATAGTGTATTAATAAACTTAAAACACAACTCCACGATTTCAGAACACTCTGGGAAAAGAGCACACAAATGTGAAATAATAATATCATTTTAAAAGTGTTTGTTAGTTTTTGTCGAAGTTCATACCTTAAGCTTTCCCTCTTCTGCAGGCCTAGAGGTGTTTGTTTTTTTTCCCTTTCTTTATGATTAAAGGGGGGTTATGATGCAATTTCTTTTATTGTTTGGTTCCTTTGTAACCTTTTACTACATAAACACAATATTATGTAGAAAAAACTTTTCTTAAAAGTCATGTACATGCTTCTTCATGTCATAATGCGGCATATATGCTAATTAGAAATCCGAGAGAAAAAAGGTGCATATTTTGAATTTCGGAGGATTTGGAGTTTAAAAAATAATTTTTGCATTTGTAAAATTACACTTCTTAACATAATCTCTAGCTCAGACTATAAATGTATTTATAAATAATAAATCACAACCGGCAGCTGAAGTGTTGCTTATTGACAAACACGTTCTTTTAATTCCGGCGTTTTTTAACTTCCAACAAATATAGTTCTAAAGTGTTATGTAACTTTATCAACTATATTTAAATTTTCTCATCCTAGAACATAAATCATATGCTACATCCTATCACGCTTCGTAACAAATAGCGGGTTTAGTCCTTCATCGAAAGCTGCGTACACCCTAAGTATTAACTGAATGCTTAAAAATTTAATTTGCATGCAGAAAATGTAAAGCACCCTTGTTATTAATACCTTGTTTTAATATACGTCATGAAAGTCGCTTGAGATAATTGCTTTAAGGTAACAGCTAAACTTTCCGTATTTAAAATATTTTCATTAAAGTTCATGAAATTATGAAGTACCTTCTCAGTGTAAACAGCATTTTAAAACTTTAATTATGGTCTTCTATCATCCTTCTGTAAAGGCTTTCTTAACGAGCTTGTTACAACTTGTGTTACTTGATTGCTCGAGACAACTTCGTATATTACAAAAATAATAGCATCAGGAGTTCATCACTGGAAAATTACAATGAACTTTTGGGATGTATTACATAAAATTAAAACATTATCTGGTAAGTATCGGGTCTAAATGAAACCGTTTCGGATTTTCAATGAGGTATTTAAATAGTCATTTTTGAAATGTTTAATCGAAAGGAAGATTTAAGTGTTCATTTATTTAGGTGCATGTACATTCCATACTTTAAAATGAATAATATACAGTTATGAGAATAGATAAGTAATAATAAAAGGATAAATGTGCGATTTCTCGTTTTCATAGTTTAAAGAAACGAAGTTAATTTTCTTCTCGGTGTTGTTTACATTTATTATTATTATTATTATAGAAATGATTAAATCTTTAGCTATTATGTATCAAAATACTAAAGATAAAATCCCGGAGAAGTGTACAAAAATTAAACAGTGTTTTAAAATAAAATATGTACATGCTTTAAAAGTACAATCTTAGATGGACGCATCAAATGCATAAAAATGCTGCTTTAAATATCTGGCTTTTTTCTTTCATTGTGCTGAAAAGCATTTTCAAAGTAGACAAGATGAGTATCGACTATTGAACTTTTAAATTGTCTAAAAATAAAGATTAGAGGAAATAAACAATATTTTATTAGTGTATGCAATCATGAATTTTTACGAAAAATCTAACAAGGAAATAGTTCAAAAAGGATTATTCACAAAAACATGCAATATAAAAGTATTACACAAAAATATTTTGAAGTAAGAAAAACATGAAATTCTATTGAAGGAGGGTTCTGGACTACCGCGCGAATGACGGTCAAAAAGCCTAGAATTTTGTGCGGTTTTCTACAGATGCAACGTGAGCACGCTTTAGAAATGCTTAAAAGGCCTTTCACCTAGGACACCTCCCGCCCCATCAGCATATACCTCTCGCGTATGTTTGTCCGTACATAATGCAAATACACACTACTGAAAAGAATCTATAGGGGGAAAATGTGTCTGAATGTACGGATTAAGGTCAGGAAAATACTGTTACATTTTGAGATAATTGGAGGTTAAGGTTTAACATATCGAAAAACCAGACAACCGTTATAAAATTTCCTTAAATTTTGAAATTCGAAGCATCAAAAAATTAAAATAATTAAAGTCAATCATATGTGATAGTTTTTTATTTGACATTTGATGCGATACTTTTTATTTGACAGCACTGCTTGGCGAACTATTGTAAACGTCTAGTAGTAATTAACTTCCGCAAGTAACACGGTGATGAAGAACAGGTCCTGAATAACTACTAGTACAATTTTAAACATTTATTTCACTAAATAGAAATTCCAAGAAAGCGACATAGAACCCACCATTCCTTGTTAGCGCCTACTGCCTACTATAAAATCTAACCTCTTTTATTCTTACAGACATTTTTTTCACATAAAATACGAGAACAATGGTGAATTTTTTTAATAATTCATTTATTTATGTTTCTAACTTCCAACTCCGTAAAAATTTCCGAGTTTCGTGAAAAGGGAACACATAGAGTGAAAGGTTAATGAGGATGAAGTAAGTTTAGTTTATCACTTACTTCTGCCAGTTTTAAATATTAACTGAACGGACAAAAAGACAAAAGAATCAAGGAACTAAGCAAATTCAATAAATGACGCTGAGCTGAATTATTAGACCCTGTGATTCCAGAAAACAGAAAATAAACTATTTTCTGAACCAGATAGAAAATGTCGTAATATTTACCACGGTCATCATAATGAATGTGAAAATATCATTTTCAATTTAATTTTTTATGTTTATGAAATTAGAAAAACAATTTCTAAATTGGTATTTGTTCGTGAATTCTCAGACTCCCGCAAATGCTCCTAAGTCTACTGTATGTTTCTTTACTACAAATCGGCATCCCTACAATTACTCTCCTGAGATCTATTTTTCAAACCAGAGGTTGGATAGTAAAAACTTTCCCATCTGTCTTGGTTTAATTAGGCATTGTAATGAACTGCTGTAAACATATAGAGAAAGTACCACATACGGCTATAAAAAGACTACAGATCATGAAGTATATCTCGGTCGGAGACAGCGGAACTGACGCTTTCCCGCTTAAAATCACTTACTTTTGTTCGTCCCATCCTTGAGTATGGCAACCAGATTTTTCAAACTGGCTCTGACAATAATTTAAATATATTAGGCAGCGCAAACCTAAGTGCAGTAAGAATCTTTACAAGGTTAAGGAACAGATTAACAGGTAAAGTGATCCTGCGCGAACCTGACATTGTACCTTTGAGTATCAGTTTTATGATAAACACTTTTAGATATTTTCGTAAACTGATGAATCTTGGAGATTTTAGCAGGACTTCTAAATATATTTTAAATAGGAAGATCAGCAAGCGTTTAAAGAGACACCCCACTATTTCATGTGTGGAAACATGATTTTAGGAATATAAAGGTTGTTCCCTCGTTGACTTTTAGTGATTTACCACCTACCGTACCATTTTGGCATATTAGTTTCAGTAAGGATTTGAAGTCGCATGCTTCAGGGCCATCCGGATCTTTTTACACAATTGACCCGAGAGAAAGACAATGATTAAAGATGTCCCTTTCAAGGCCTTAGTTATCCACACAGATTGCAATAAATTTTATGATGATACAGCTTTCAGAAGTGCCTTCATCTACAACTGCGAGAGGGATAATATACACTGCTGGCCACCCAAATTGCAACACCAAGAAAAATAAGAGATATCACAACAAAATTTATTGTGTAGATAACATGTTGACCAAGTAACAAATGATTAAATTTACAGCATTCTATGAAGCGTGGTTCCTGCCAAAATCAGTACCCAGAGTAGCCGCCGTTGTTGGAGATCAAAGCTGCCACACGCCTCGGCATTGATTCAAAGAGACTTTGAATGTGTTCTTGGGGTACAGCAGACCAAGCAGCTTCCACACGTTGCCAAAGTTGATCTGGTGTGACAGCTGGGGATGAACTCTGGGTCAGTCGTTGAGCAACCATGGACCACATGTTTTCTATCGGCGAAAGATCCGGAGAGCGCGCCGGCCAGGGAAGCAATTCAATCTGGTGATTGACGAAGAACCCTTGGACAATGCGTGCCACGTGTGGCCGTGCATTATCCTGCTGAAATATGGCTGTTGGCAAGCCCTGAAGGTAAGAAAGGACAACTGGCTCCAACACCTCGGAGATGTAGCGCTGGCTGGTTAAAGTACCGGCAATGCGTACTAGAGGAGTGCGAGAGAGATATCCGATACCGCCCCATACCATAATACCCGGTGCAGGACCAGTGTGACGGTGCATAATGCAGCTGTTCAGCATCCTCTCTCCACGGTGTCTCCAGACTCGAATCCGACCGTCGTGGTGTTGCATACAGAAGCGTGACTCGTCAGTAAAGAGAATTTCATTCCATTCTGTCGTCCACATCCTTCTTTCATCGCACCATTGGCGGCGGAGACGTCTGTGGTTCCGCGTCAGAGGTAGACAAAGCAACGGACGTCTTGCGGACAGACCATTCTGCTGTAAACGACGTCGAATGGTACGCGCAGACACTGGATGATGCGTTACAGACTGAATCTGCTGTGATATGGTTCGTGATGTGACTGAGCGGTCCGTCACTGCCATGCGTACAATCTGCCTGTCATCACGTGACGTGGTGCACTGAGGTCGATGCGGTCGATCACGTCTGTCCGTCGTACCCTCCTGCACCCAACGATCACATATCCGCATCACAGTTGTTTGGTTTCGTCCAATACGACGACCGATTTCCCTGAAAGATAACCCACAATCTCGGTATGCCACTATCCTTCCTCTGTCAAACTCGGATACTTGATCAAAAGATGATCGTTGTTTCCTACGAGGCATAATTTATCGTTTTTTTGAAAAAAAAGCAAGAAAAACACAATTGCTGTACTTGAAACCGTCGAAATCTCCAAGCCTTAAATAGCGCTTTGAGGTGGCGCCACAGGCGCGCTTGATGTGCGTCTGCGCTGAAATTCTAATCATTTGCATATCTCACCTCAGCTAATGCATGTTGTAAATTTCATATTATTTGAATGCTTCCTTCAGGGTGTTGCATTTACGATGGCCAGCAGTGTATTTAGTATCTGAAACAGTAATTATTGCTCTGTTTTTAGGTAAGAAATTATAGCTTTTGTTGTTCTTGTTGTTGGATTAGAGCCAATTATCTGTACGAGGGATCTAGGCCAAGAGGTAGGGTGTCCAGCGTGGGGGTCTTTTTAAGGGGTCATAACCCGCATTTACGATACTTTTCGAAGAAAGCCACAGTAAACCCCGAACGGTTAGGTCGGCGGATGCGAATAGCTATTGGTAAGGCTCTTGATTATACCGTTACTACTGATAAAAGTAGTATCTTAATTTTGACCGAAAGAAAAAGTACTATATAGTATATAAAAAAATGGCCAAAAATATATAAAATGTGACTAAAGATATTCTAGGACATCTCTTTGAGCTAGGTCGGGGGAAATTGATTTCCCTTCAGTGGATTCCTTCGCACGTTGTGGTGTTTTGTTATGAGATTGCAGATACACTCGCCAGAAATAGATGTGATCTTCCGATCACTAACTCTGCAGAGTTAACGCTTCTGGAAATCCACTCTCTCTCCATAAATGTAAATTACTCTCTATATGGCTTCTCCCTCCAAATGGTAGGCTGTGAGCGGCGCAAGCCTGTCACATGCTGTGCAGTGTCCCCAGCGCTATTCAATCAGCCTTGGCACGTTTCAGAAGTTTGCACCTTAAATCCATGAAATTTCAGAATGGGGAAACTATTTTTTCTCCTTGTTCCTGTTTCCTCTCGGCTAGTCCTGCTCACCTTCCAGAGTGTTTAGGCTCCTCCTGGAGGCAGCGGATGGTTGAGCAGGGGGAGGTCTTTGATGCTCTCATGGGACGGGGCGACGGGGTCTTTTGAACCTAGTGCAGGCTTTCCTATCCCAGAGAGATGAGTAACTACAAATACAAATTTTTAAATCATTTAAACTCAAAGACAAATACAAAAAAGTATTCCAGTGCATAAAAGAAATCTAAAAGCTCTCCTACTTTCATATGAAAGTTCCCACTTCTTTTCTTAAAATTCACACTTAAAGATAAAATGAATTAAAAGGTGCTTAAGTGAGTGAATTACATAAGAGATGTGTCTACCATTCAATATTTCTTCGTTATAAGTCCAAACTGCATGTAATATATTAATTAATGCTTCAATCAGCTGCCAAAATTAGCCGTAGAATTAAAAAAAAATTTCTCCAGAAATTATTCGATTGATTAACCTGAATTCCACATGGTGTGCTATGCTATCTCGGTGGTCTGCTTAAAAATGGTGAAAATTCAAAACACAAGTAAATTAACTTCTTAAGAAATTAAATATCCTGTTGAATGTAGAGATTGTCCACAATTAGTTTCCATATTCAGATGTCTCCAACGAGTAGATTTTGCTTTACAGATTTATGAATAGGAAACCCTTAATTATGAATACCATTTACATTTCGTTCACTACATTAGAAGAAAAAAATATCTATCTTAATATTATTATTTTTTTCTAATGGCCGGCCTCTGTCTTGAAGACTTTGGCTACAACAGGCCGTAATTCTTGGCCGCCTTATTATGGGGGCACCTAGTAGGAAGACCAACTTCGCCCCCTATGAAGGGACGGATATGACAACCACGCCCAGTCGGGGATCGAACCCCGGCCACCCGGAGTTGAACCCGACACCGCAGTACAGTGCTTCTTAATATTAATTAAAAATGCCAATTACTACTTAAAAACTTCTAACCCTACAAATTACACCATTTGTAAAAATTACCCTATTTCTGTATATCTATCTATATAAATAAAACAGAGTGTAAACTGTCCGTTTGTCTGTCTGTCTGTGTCTCGCGTAGCTCCGAAACGGGTGATCGTAGACCTGCCAAATTTTGTACGGAAATTCTCCAAGACGGGTCTCGACACACCTCGAAGCGATTTTTTCGAAATTCGAATTAGAAAATGTTTTATTTTATGTTTTGTCCGATTTTTAGCGATTTTTCTTGCGTAATACATAATAACGCCGGTAATTGCACTCGCAAGAAAACGATATTTACATCATCGTATAGAGGAGAAAATTTTGTTTTAAAAACTGTTTGTTCGGACTGTGTAACATAATTTGCAGATTTTTGGGGATTTTTCAAATAAAATAAATTTGACGCTGACTTTCGTAAAATATTTTTAAGGTGCCTGCCTACCTTTAAAATGCAATTTTCGATCAAAAATCCTATTTTTAGTTTTTGGCTATTTATTAAAGCTTAATTTATTAGCTTTCTAAATCCGTTTGAATTTTCTTTCTATCATGTTTAGAACTTGAGTTATACGAATTTTAATAGAAGTCACTTGGAAGCTTTCGAAACCGGAAGTAGGATTCTGCCGCCGGAAGTGAATCGTAAATGTTTGTTTACATTACTATTTTACCTAATATGAGTATTAAACTTTGTTACTAGTTATAAAATGAGCATGAAAAATAAAATTGAAAACTTCAAATTATTTAGAATGTGTTAAATATTTGTGGCAACAGCAGTTTTTACTTAGAAATCTGGCATTAAAGTTAGGCTACTACGTTTGTTTACATTTTCGTCGCGTGTTTGCCGTGCTTCCGTTACGAGTGTTTATAAGCTTTTTAATATTAATTTAATTTAGCTTTTTAAATCTTTTTTGACTTAAAATGGGAAAAAGTATTGGCAGGAAGAAAAAACGCCAGTTTCATGGCAATAGATACAGCAAATCTAACGAAAATGACACTCTCGAAAATCATGCTGTACGTACTATAGCATGTGCAAAACTGGACACTACGACTAATACGAGTGTTGAATTAGCAGATCAATCAATAAGTGGAAGTAGAATTATTGATTTAGTGATATTGTGCAGTGTTTTTTCTGACATTTGTTGTCCTCAATGTCTGAATTTAGGATTAACTTTAAATGAAGACTCAAGGTTTGGATTATGTTCTCATTTTGTTTTGAAGTGTAACAACTGCAACTTTTTGAAAGGTTTCGCTTCATCCAACAAGGTAAATAATGAGTCAGACGTAAACAAGAGATTTGTTTATGGAATGAGGCAAATTGGCAGAGGTTTCTCTGCGGCTTATAAATTTTGTAGCACTATGAATTTACCAAGACTTGCAAAAGCTACTTATGAAAAGTGTGAAAAGAAACTTTTGAAAGTTGTAGCAGATATAGCTGAAAGTTCTATGCTAAAAGCAGCTGAAGAAGTTCGCTCAATAACAAACAGCGATGAATGTGGAGTTTCGGTGGATGGAACTTGGCAGCGAAGAGGTCACACATCATTTAATGGCTGCGTTGCAGCTATTTCAGTGGACACTGGAAAGGTTTTAGACCTGGAAGTTATGTCTTCGTACTGTAGAATATGTAAAAAGTTACATAACTTCTCAAAGAATGCTGAGTTGGACTCATTAAAAGCTGATCATGTGTGTCAATGCAATTTTGAAGGTGCTGCGGGAAAAATGGAGACTGTTGGTGCATCACGCATTTTTCAGCGGTCTGTGGATCAACGGAAGTTGAAGTACGTAAAGTATTATGGTGACGGGGATTCCAAAGGTTTTCAGTGTGTACAGGACACTTACGGAGAAAAAAGTGTGACCAAATTAGAGTGTATTGGACACATACAGAAACGTGTAGGTTCACGTTTACGGAAACTAAAATCAAAAACCAAAGGTATCTCGGGAAAGGGTAAGTTGACTGACGCATTTATAGACAGGCTCCAGAATTATTATGGAATTGCCATTCGTGCTAATGTTGAGGATTTGAAAAGCATGCAACAAAATGTTATTGCAGTATTATTCCACTGTGCATCGAATGCAAAGAAGCCAATGCATGGACAATGCCCAACTGGAACACAGAGCTGGTGCTTTTATCAACGAGCTCTGGCAAAAGGGGAAATCAATATTAAAGAAAAGTACCCTGGTTTACCCAACGACATCCTAAATACTGTAAAGCCGTCTTATTTAGAACTGTGTTCTAGGGAAATTTTGGAAAAATGCCTACATGGAAAAACACAAAACGCCAATGAGTGTTTTAATGGCGTTATATGGCAGAGAGTGCCAAAGGAAGTGTTTGTATCGTTAAAAACTGTGAAACTGGGGGCGTATGATGCAGTAATACAGTTCAATGAAGGCTATCAAGGCTGTCTAAAAGTTTTAACAGATCTAAATATCACAAATCCTGGGTATTTTACCGTGTCAGGATATCGACAGCTCGATGGCTTTCGAATGACCAATTCAAACCGTCATTCAACCCCAAGTGCACATAAACGTAGAAAAATTTTAAAAGCAATTAGAAAAAAAAGATCATTGTTCATAATAATAGAGATGGCGAGCTGTACAAATCAGGAGCATTCTAAAAATAAATTTTTTATTTTTGAGGTAAGATTTAGTATTTGTTTCTTTTTTATGCTTTTTCTCAAAATGAGATTTTTACGATTTTGCTTTATCGCAAAACACCATAACTCAAAAAACTATTAATGCAATGTTTTGAAACTTTCACAAAATACTCTTGAGGAGTCATTTTAGGGACTGAACTACTATGATGAATCTAGTTAAATTATTTTTTGTTTTTTTTTGTTGATAGAAGTTATGAATTGTCATGTATATTCGTGATTTTTCCCCGCATAAAATGTTAACTTCTCTAAAATATTAAATAACATGGATAGAGTTTCGAGTTTAGTTCATTCCTTTAAGGACCTTTCAATAATCAAAATAAAATTTACAGAATAAAAATATCTTTATTTAAATTTGACTTACAATGTTTTCATAAAGTGCTTTTTTTTCGCAAATTTTATGTATATTTTGAGCCTAAATATCAAAATATTTTAAAATTTGCATATTTTTTCATGTTATTCGCAGTAATACAGTTCAATGAAGGCTATCAAGGCTGTCTAAAAGTTTTAACAGATCTAAATATCACAAATCCTGGGTATTTTACCATGTCAGGATATCGACAGCTCGATGGCTTTCGAATGACCAATTCAAACCGTCATTCAACCCCAAGTGCACATAAACGTAGAAAAATTTTAAAAGCAATTAGAAAAAAAAAGATCATTGTTCATAATAATAGAGATGGCGAGCTGTACAAATCAGGAGCATTCTAAAAATAAATTTTTTATTTTTGAGGTAAGATTTAGTATTTGTTTCTTTTTTATGCTTTTTCTCAAAATGAGATTTTTACGATTTTGCTTTATCGCAAAACACCATAACTCAAAAAATTATTAATGCAATGTTTTGAAACTTTCACAAAATACTCTTGAGGAGTCATTTTAGGGACTGAACTACTATGATGAATCTAGTTAAATTATTTTTTGTTTTTTTTGTTGATAGAAGTTATGAATTGTCATGTATATTCGTGATTTTTCCCCGCATAAAATGTTAACTTCTCTAAAATATTAAATAACATGGTTAGAGTTTCGAGTTTAGTTCAATCCCTTAAGAACCTTTCAATAATCAAAATAAAATTTACAGAATAAAAATATCTTTATTTAAATTTGACTTACAATGTTTTGGTTAAGTGCTTTTTTTTCGCAAATTTTATGCATATTTTGAGCCTAAATATCAAAATATTTTAAAATTTGCATATATTTTTTCATGTTATTCGCAGTTTTTAACTGTATTCTATTATATAATGCACATAAATTAGCAATTTTTTAATTATTAAGAAAAATCCCCCCCCCCGACAGTAGGCAGGCGCCTTAAAACTGCTGCATCTTGAATTCTATCTGTCATAACTTTTTTATATTTGGGCAAAAAACGGAGCACACAATTCTCCCACTTTTAAAAGAAGAACGGAGGAAAAATATAAATTAGGAGAATTTTTACGAATTTTTAAGTAAAGAAGGATTTTCATTTCAGTAGCACCTGATTATGAGTTTTGGTTTGATATCTTGCGGTTTGGTTGTCATGGATACAGTAACAATGATTAAAATTGCCAGTTGAAAAAAATAAGTAAAAACGGGTCCCGCGAGCAGACGATTTCTTTGCTTGGCTCGATTTCCTTTTATAAATACTGGATTTATTTGTGAGAAGGAAAATTAAACTGCATAATCTAGAAAAACAATTTTAAAGCCTTTATAAATAACGCAGTCGTATCTCTTATCTCTTTTCTTTTTGTAAAGGGTTGCAAGAGAGGGTGACGTATTTAAAAAAAAAAAAAATGTCCATTTCATGTAGTGTCTGAGGTACTTAACGCTAAAACGTGAACCTAAAAGACAGCATGTCTGAGGAAATAAGACACTTTAAGAGTGAGAAGTTCACTGCAAACGGTCCATTTTTACTTTTTTGATACCGAATGACGCTGACATAGTTTTTTTTTTTTGTGTGTGTGTGTGTGTGTCATTATATTGCAATGATCTCAGGTTTTTACATATATGACGCAAATTTTAAGTCAAGAGTGAAATAATTTTGCTTTTTCTAGATTCCACATCACTGGAATTAATTCGAATTACACATGTGAGGAAATTTTTCGTTTCCTACCGTGCGAAGAACGGGCACGCAGCTAGTATATAAATAAAGCAATGTGTAAACTGTCCGTTAGTTTGTCTGTCTGTCTGTGTCTCGGGTAGCTCCGAAACGGGTGATCGTAGACCTACCAAATTTTGTACGGAAATTCTCCAAGACAGGTCTCGACACACCTCGAAGCGATTTTTTCGAAATTCGAATTAGAAAATGTTTTATTTTATGATTTGTCCGATTTTTAGCGATTTTTATTGCGTAATACATAATAACGCCGGTAATTGCACTCGCAAGAAAACGATATTTACATCATCCTATAGAGGAGAAAATTTTCTTTTAAAAACTGTTTGTTCGGACTGTGTAACATAATTTACAGATTTTTGGGAATTTTTCAAATAAAATTAAATTTGACGCTGACTTTCGTAAAATATTTTTAAAACTGCTGCATCTTGAATTCTATCTCTCATAACTTTTTTATATTTCTGCAAAAGACGTAGAACACAATTTCCCCACTTTTAAAAGAAGAACGGAGGAAAAATATAAATTAGGAGAACTTTTACGAATTTTTAAGTAAAGAATGATTTTCATTTCAATCGCAGCTGCTTAAATGCTTAAAAATTTCGGTATGATATCTTGCGGTTTGGTTGTCTTGGAAACAGTAGCAATGATTAAAATATCCAGCTGAAAAATATAAATAAAATTACTTTAAAATAACAGAGTTTTCACATGTGAAATGAGCGCCACTTTGACGTCACGAGTTTAAAACCCCTTTCGAAACTCAATCAGAATAACGGACTCACAAACAAAACATAAACCACGCATGAAATAATTCGATATTTTATTTTACGTTGCCAGAAAAAGAATTGAATGCTGTTTTTTCACCAGTGACTTATCCAGCATTATTTTCAATTGAGATTTTAAACGGGACACGTTTTCGAATTGCAAGAAATATTTTGCGGTGTTAAACAGGGCCTTATTATGGCAAACAGGGACGCCCGGGCATTGATGAATTTTGGGGCCTCTATCTATGAAATTTGTTTTATTTTTCATAAAATATGTTTATAAAAAAGAATATTTCAGAACAACATTTGAAATTGGGGGCCATTTCGAGCAGGAGTCACTGGGCAAAGTCCCGATTTGCCAGTGAGATAATAGGGTCCTGGTGCTAAATAGGCCAATTTGACAATAATTAAGCATACAAATGTATGGAGAGCTGTTTTAGTGGCAACCATAAAGTGAAATGATTATCCTTTATACTAATGCGTAAATTGCAAAAGTCACCAAAGAATAAAAGACTACATTCGTGGCAAATATCTAAGCCGTTTCTTTAAATTAAGTATTAACGACTGAAAAACGAAAATATATTGTATTGGTATCAATAAAAGATTGTATAAGTAATAGTTAGAAGATATGCTAGGGCAATATTGATCAAAGCCCAATATACCGCATTAATAAATATTTCGTGAAACTAAGTGTTCTATTCCTTTTTCAACAACCATCTTACATCACAGCTATCTAAACATTAAGTAATTCTACGTCACGTTAATATATCCCGTGGTAGTTTCAACAGAAAAGACTGTAACTGAACTTTTTTTTTCTTGGAGATTCTGTTTTGTCACAAATAGTTATGATCACATTTTGGGAAAATGTTCTCTTCTTGCCTTGCGAAGAGCGGGTACACAACTATTTAACTATAAAATAAAACGGTTCGCCACATCATGTAGTATCTAAGGCGGTATAACTTAAATCTAAAAAAGAGTATGATGTAGAAATGAGACATTTTGAAAGTTAGGAATTTTCGCTGCAAACCGTCACGCTTTTCTTTTTCTGATCGCGAATGACACCGACATAGTTTTTGTCATAATATTAACAATGGTCTCAGGTCAGTACTTATACTAACTTTACGAATAACGAATGAGTAACTTTACGCCAAGAGTCAAATCATTTTGCTTATTGAGATTCCAAATCACTGGAATCAATTCAAATTATATATGTAAGAAAAAGTTTCGTTCCCTGCCTTGCGGAGAACGGGTACGCAGCTAGTGTATAATAAAGTTATTATCCTTAAAATCGCATTAATAAAGTGAAATTCTCTTTCTGAGAAAAAAAGAATAGACGGTTATTAAAAGTATATATATATATATATATTGATATATTGTTCGACCGTAAAATCCAATACCATGAAATTGATTCCAAATAAAGGTGTCAAGGTTGGAAAACTCAATAAAAACTAGAGATTTTGCAGGTAATATAATATTATGTGGTATTGCGTGTACACAGGAGAAACACTTGGTCAGCAAAAAGGGTAAAAAATCATTCTCTTTCAATGAGAAAGTGATTTCAACACAGATGTTTGTTATAAGTTTAATGACGAATTTTATGGGGTTTTTTTTCTTTTTCTTTTCTCTTCCCAGCAGAAATAAATGAAGATTGAGTATTCATACAGGGACGAAAAAAAGTTTCTTTTTTTATCTCTCACATAAGAAAATCAATTTTAAATTATTATTTTCTTAAACAACTTTGTGAGTATGTCATATACAGGTGTATTTAGAATTTTTGTAAAATATTTTAGGGGTGATAAAGGAATTAATTTGAAGCACAAATCAATATAGAGCCTCTGGTCTACCTACAAGCGTTTTTAGTTCAAAATCTTTGGACATCGCTCATTTCTGAAGTTTCTAAACACGCTACACAAAAAGTACGCCATATTTAGAAAGAGCAGAAAAAATCCTACCAAATGACATTTATGCAATATCTAGTTTGGACGGCGGCGAGTTGCAAGCAATGAAACGGTGAAAAAATGCAAAATGAAATATTTGCTGACATTTTTAATTATTAATTCCTTAAGTACTGTTCAAGATAGAGTCAGTAAAATTGGCAAAAAATTGGCTCATTCTGACAACTTTCGAGAAAGATTTCAGTAAGAGTCGCCCAAATGAAAGTGGCACTACAGGCGGTTTAGAAATTTTTTAATGGTTTTAATATAAATTATCGATAAAAAGAAAAAGGTAATACATGCGTAACAAATATTCTACACAAAGTCACATTGTAGGTTGAAGCTAGTGTCCCAGAGTTCACAGAGATGATGGACTCTCTGTGTGAGGAGCTCCAGGTAAGGATACAACCTTTCGTGACCAATTGTGTGCACACTTCCTTTGCTCATAAACATTTCCGACGCAATTTATCGAGTGATGATTCGCCGAATCATCACTCGATAATTCGCCGAATCAACAGTTCGCCGAATCCTTCTCAAGAGACCGTCGCGAAATGAAGGAGGTGTTCACACAATACTGCAAGAAAGGTTATTTGTTTCCCCGGAGCTTCTCACTCAGGGTATCCATCATCTCGTTGACTTCTAGGTGACTTGTGTCAACCTACAACGTGAATTAGTCTAGCCCATCTGGTACGCCTGTATTACCTCTTTCTTTTGTATGCTAATTTATATTAATGTAATTAAACGGCCTGCAGTGCCACTTTAATTTCGGTGACCCTTATATATCGATTGCCTTGTTCAGAAGAAATTTAAGTTGTTTCGCTACAGATCACTGACTTTTTAGTTTCTTGAAAAATGTGTCCTCCCATCCGAATCATGTGCACGCCTCAATTCAGCTTTCGAAGTTCTGGTATTGCTTAATTAATCTGTTTTTGGTTTTAACTTCCGAAAAATTTTGCTCTTAATCTTGGAAAACTGACTTGAGGGAGGAGCTAGGAATGGACAGGCTAAATGACACCCAAGACCACACAGGCATTCGAACCCGGAGACCAGTGGTGATGTAGAATTATTCATTAACCCCTCCTAGATAAAGAAACCTTGACAACTCCCACGTCACGGAGCTTTGACACTCGGTGTTTTGAATTTTCACATCGGTATGCCAATATTTAAAGTTTTATTTTCACAAAATAAAACTATTAAAATTTTCGGGTGAATTTACGCACGAATAACAATATTTTAATAATTTGGGATAAAAATATAATTTTACGACAAATATCAATTTTTAAACAAGACTAATCAGATAATCTGAGAAGGAAATAGATCATAATGAATAATTTTGTATGAGGAAAGCATTTTAATTTTAATGCGTAATTTAAGATATTTTATAATATTTGTATCATTCACCAGGAATTTTAAATCGTTTTACTTTGTGAAATTAATACTGTGATGACGTCACTTTCGTAGGTCTATTGATGACGTAGAAGTTGTAAGGCTTTCTCTATCTAGGAAGTGTCGGCTTGACACATGAATAAGTTTGCTGGCTTTCTTTGAAATGTATTGGTATATGTTAAGAAAATCAAGTAGTAGCAACTAATTTTAATCGCAGGTAAATTTTAAAGGTAAGTGGAACAATTATTTAACCAACGCTTATAGAAGTGGTATGTGTTTAAAAAAGTGGGAAAAAAATGGGTTTAGAAAATAAAATTCGACTAAGAAGTGTGTTAAACGTTTGTGGAGGATGTAATAGTGTGGAGGACAAGTGAGCGTGGCATGCATTCATTCACCTAATATTTCACAGAAGAACGTTGACAATTCCTTTAGTTTAATATGTGTCTAGAAAAAATTAAAAACAGTCGAAATCATCTGGTTTTTCCACCATAGTTTCAATATTATTTAAATATGCTATAAAATGTTACGGTGGACTAAATAAGACTTTTCACATATTTATTCTACCAACACATATGCATTTCTTAGAGACTTTTATCTTCAGAAAATTGATATTTAAGAAACATATGTACGTACGGTGTACGTGCATGCGAAATGCGTGGTACTTTTATAGCGTGGTCTTTTATAGTTAACACTTTTCGAGAAGTGCTAACATTCAGGAGTCCCCTTTCTTTTGATGAGAATTGAAATTGGTCAAAGCAATGACGGGAAAATAAGTGTTATGGTTTAGTATTCGATAGTCTAGTTTTTAAATAAATAAAATCTTGGCTTAATGCATTTAAATTTATTTCGTACGGGAAAATCATCTAGTATAATTGTGAAAAACATTTTAAAATATGGTTTTTCGTAACTCACTGAAGCAGCAGTATTAAATAACTCCAGATAAAAGAGCACAAACATTTTAATAAATGAAAAGTTATTTTTCCATACCAGGAAAATAAATAATATTTTAGAGAAGTATAAATTCATATAAAACCTTCTGTAAGTGCAATTGTACGTCTCTTTCAGAGAAGACAAGGATATAGTTCCTGAATTTATGAAATGAACTTCATATTGTTTCGTTATCGGTGAAAGGCTGTGATCACATCGTGTTTTCTAACTCTTACTTAAAACTGACTCAAATAACTGATTAACATACTTATAGGAATGTTGAAATTTAATTCTCGATAATACTTCATAGCTGCAACAATTCCGGAGATATAATTAAGCACTTTTTGTAAACAGTAATTTTTCTGTTAGAAAATGGCGAAATTTCTAAATTTAAAAGATTATTTAGTCGCTTTATGGAAAAAAATCCTATTTACAAAGAGAGGTTAATTATATGCTCCGAAGTGTTGCAGCTATGAGACTTATCGACAACAAACCAACAATCAATCAAAACTAAGTTTTGACTGTTTTTCAACTGTTACTTTTTTTTTTCTTTTCAAATTCAATTACTTGTCTTCTCTGGGGATCTACATTAAATGATACAAAATTTGAAGAAAATGCATTATGTTGCATTATTTCACATAGTATAACAGGATAAACATGAAAATAGAGTTTAAATGGTTTCGTAATGTAAACAGCAAAGCAATATATACCGGGTGTCCAGAAAAGGACTCCCTGATTTCAAAATTAAATATCTCGAAAACAAAGATCGATAGAGGAATGCAGTAAACGGTATGTTTATTGTGAAAGCTGTAAGAATTTTATACAGCAATTTGAAATAATAGTTACAAAAGCTGCTAACAGATGGCGCTGTACGCTGTACAGCTCATTAGTTGGCTCTTTCTCGGTTTAGGCTCTTTCTCAGTATTTTATGCGTACTGTAACGCTTCAAACCAGTCTCAGATGCAATTCTACGGACGGATGACATTGGTTTTTCTGAATAATTCCAGAAACTGTGGCGACATTTGCAGGCGTAACTGCAGTTTGCTTGCGGCCATCATTCCCCACTAGGTCATCAGTTACGCTGCCTGTTCGTTGAAATTTGGCAAAGAGCGTACGAATGGTTTTCGCATCGGGTCCTTTTGGAACATTAAATCGTGCTTGAAAACTGCGCCTTGTTGCCGTAGGACTCTCTTTTAACCTGTGGTACTCTAGCACCAGAAAAACGCGTTGTTCAATGGAGTACATGGTTTTAATCTCTTCCTTCGGTACGCTAACCTACTTTCACGCTTCAATAGTGGAACTCATATTGCTCTGGGCTTCGAATCACTACTTATAGTAGGCATTACGTATGGCGATTACAGCGCCATCTGTTAGCAGCGTTTGTAACTATTATTTCAAACTGCTGTATAAAATTCTTACAGCTTTCACAATAAACATACCGTTTACTGCACTCCTCTATCGATCTTTGTTTTCGAGATATTTAATTTTGAAATCAGGGAGTCCTTTTCATGGACACCCGGTATGTACAGCATATATATCGTCATAGATGCCAACATTTCAGGAATTTGTATTTCTAAGAAAGAGTGATTAGTTATGTTACGGAATTGTTGGCAGCCAAACATATCGACTATTTAGAAAATATTTGCAACTTCCAAAGGAGTATATCGGTAGTTAATTATTTCAGAGAATTATGCGAAACTTTCTCACACATGCCCCGCCTCACCATGGCACAGTAGTTATGTCACTGAAAATGGTAGACGGCCGAAATGTGCAGCTGCCGGGTTCAGGTCTCATAGCTCGGCTGTCGATTTAACGGTCTGGAAGGTTTGATAGGTTTTCTCCAGATTTAACTTGAATACGCGTTAGAACCCCTTAGAAAGTCCTCCTACTTACAAGACACCCCGATATCCTTGGCCGATCGCCCTTACGTAGTATTGCCATAATCACACAAACACCGCCCATACCTCAACAGTTAGATATAATATTTCCGTGTTAACAAAAAAATCGTATAAAAACATTATCCTACCTTCAGCAAAAACTATTTATTCAATAAAAATATCCAATATCTAACTTAGTAGTTGTACGGACAAGCACTTGCCCTTCGGGGCTTGTGCTTCTGTCCATGTCCGTAATGTATTTTAATTTTATGTGAAAATATGTAATTGTTTCTTAATTCACTATTGATTGTGTGCAATTTAACCAAGAAGCCTATATTGTGATCCTGAAAATAAAACAAATGGTCATTATTGTCATTTATCTATTTTCTTCTGTGATTCAAGAGCGCATTTTTATGCGTCTTCATCTATAGAGTTCGGAAGTGATGTTTTGTTTAGTGCAAGGAATTAATCATATCTCGCATGTTGATGATCCCTTTCTTTTCCTTCGATAAAGATGTTTACTGCATGCTCAAGTATTCTAGATGTGTGTATTAAAAAAATAGAAGGAAAATACGTAAATCAGGGAAAAACCCCGTGTTCAACCAATTCATCAAATATATTCTATCATCGATCACATGAGCCTTAATTTTTTATTCTCTACGACTATGCTTCCGGATTTAGATGCTTTCGCATGGCTATCATCAAATATATTAATATTAAACACACAATAAAATTCTTCAGTTTTAATAATATAATATATTCTATAAACATACAGAATTATTGCTTACACACATTCGGACCAATAACCGCAACAATCAATAACATCAGAAGAAACGAGACATCAAAGATGGGACAGTTAATAGCCCAAACTCGCCAGCTTCCCTCAAAACATTTGTATGATTCGACCATTAGTAAAACCATGAAATATTTATATCTGTACAATTTCCGTATCTCAAATTATACTGCATTTGAAACTTCAGTACAAAGAAAAAAAATGTTCTATCAGAACTGCTTCCTTTTCCCAGAGCCAGAGCAATTTTCTTTGTTCTATTACGCAGATAAAATGTTCCTAGATATTTATGATGCTCCCTCCACGTACAATAACTCACTCTTTCGGAAGTTTCAATAGGTAATGAATACTGCCTTCAGCCTTCCTTGTATCAAAAATCGCTGAATGACGGAATGCGTTACGTTTTCATTTCGTTCTTTGGTTTTCTGGATCATTCTCATCTATCAAAATAGCAGATGAAAAATTCCTGGACAGAGGAAGTTTCGTTTGCTCACTGATGTCTCAAATGAAGAGCAAAGATTAATCTACTTCGAGGAAACAAAGTGAAATGTCGCATTCGTATACGATAGAAGATGATTATTAGATTCTACGAAATATTTTATTCAGTGATAAAAGTTTTGATGAACCAGGCTGGTATTCACGTAATATAATTCAAAAGTGTTCCTTTGTCTATGGACTTCATAGATTAAATCCTACTCCACTTTCTATTTAATGTGAAACGCGAACGAACTTTCGATTTTGAAAAACAAAAATTGATAAAATATCCTTCAAATCTGTGATACTTAAAATATTACTAATGAGTCAGCTTGGAATTGTTAAATTGCTATTTAAGAAATAAGAATCATCTGTTTTATAAATTTTAATCTTTTGCATTAAATATAATTTAAAAGCGTTTGCAAAACAATATATAAAAGCTAAAGTGAGTTTCTAAAACATATTTTTGGGGGGTAAGCCTACTTTAATCACTTTGAAATCGTAAAAAAAAATGTACCATTTTCAAGTTAGTGAAACTAAAATGGGCTCGGTGAATGGGATTTTACAGATGTTTTGCTACTGCGCAGTGTATGATTTCTACAAAAATTTAATTAAAGAACTGCTTTAGGCAGTATCTCTAGGAAATGCATTTGTACTGTTCTGCCCTCCCCCCCCCCCAGGCAATAATTCCGAGTAAGAAAATCATTTTGAGTCAGTGATGGTAACCTCGCCTCGTGATTTTTTCGCTTAAAAATATCCTCCCCCCTAACTTTAAAAATTTAATAGAACTGCCCTCTATCGTTAAGTATCACTAAAAGTATAATTACACCCCTCCCCCCTCTTTTCAACATCACATTTGTGGAAATCAGGTAGCGCAAAAAGGAAATACTTACAAGTTACAGATAATTAATACACTTAAATTGTATTACTGAAAAGTAACGAGAGAATTCTTTAACAAGTTATGTTAGTTTCGAATACATAAAAACAAATTGTATATGAAGAAAGAGGAAGTTTTAAATAAACAACAGCATATGCAAAAAGAGGTAACAATTTTTTCGGGTTGAAAGAAAATAGCGCAACACTTCTTCAGGTAAAAATTTTTCGAATTCGATGGTTTTTATTTGCGAAATAGATAAAAGTATGCGTAGGGGAAAGCCTGTGACTGTGAGGTTAAAGTTCCGTTCTCCTCTCCGCTAATCGCTGAAGCGTAAGGTCATGGGTTTGATTCCCACTCAACACTTGTTTCTTTTCGTGTTACACTAATTTTTCTTCGTTCTAGTAAAAACTATCATTGTGTTATACGTTTTCTTCGACGAGCATTTAAAATAAGATTCTGGAAGCCAAGCAAACAAGTCCAAGAATAAATAATCCAAATCTACATTTAAATTTTAGTCGAACGAGAACTCAGCTGCTAATAGGGAAATTATATAAATAAATAAAAACACGGCGAAGAAATTTCCCTCAAAACATTGAATTTTCAAAATAATTTCTCTTTTTTTTTCTCAGAGACGTATTTTCACTGCTTTCCCCTCAAACGTTGAAATTTCTCTGGAGTTAGAATCACTCTTTTGAGTTTCGAGCATAAGTGCCAAGTATTAGGTTGTAACGAAAGTTTCCTGCCACCGCAAATATCGTCAGTACACAGTTCGCGTTGGCATATTTGCCCATATTTATCAACCGATAGACCCGATCACCCGAGATCAACCGATAGAACCAATATCAAGAAAGAGACTTACTTTATAACATTGTGTTGTAAAATCTGTAAAAATATATAGTTATCATTAAGTACAAGGTGCCTCAAATGGAACTCTAGCGGATTAGAACCATCATTTAGTTCTGTTGCAAAAAGTCAGCTAAAGAATATAAACGAATTATGTGTACAGCTTTAAAAACTATTGTTGTATCATGTGAAACTGTCCAGATTTGGTACCGAATGTTCAAAAACAAGGACTATGACATTCAAGAAGCAGAGAGTTCTGGCTGGTCTGTTGATGTTGATGAGGCCAGCCTGCGAGAACTTGTGGAAGAATATCAGTAATTAACCATTCGACAGTTATCTAAGGAGTTAGAAGTTAGTTTTTCAAGCAGATCTGGCCGAAAACTTTCGTTACAACATGATATTACGGAAAATAATTAACCCATTTTTATAAACCGTAAATTTTTTAAATAATTTTCCAAAATAGCTACCAAGCCACGCCTTTAACTCAGAAATTTTACTATATTTGTAAACAGAAAATGACCGTTCACAAAACGTGGGTCATTACATTCCGTAATACTTGGCACCTATGGTTCAGAGGAAGAAGAGGACCAATTTGTACCGTATCCTCACAACCTCTATCCCCCAACAGGTTAAACTGCGAGGCGACAGCAGTTACGATCATTAACTCCCTATCTCTCCCCGCACGTTGTTTCAAACCCGCAAAGCAAACAGCTCGCAAGATGTCTTGATCATGATGGAAATGGAAATATAAGAAGACAAGTAAGACGGACTAATGCTTTATCATATGCAATGTATATTCTTCAAAAGTTTTCTGGTTGTTAAAAATATATTTCAAACCCAATGTAATTCTTTTATACTTATACTTACTCCGGCAAGTAATGCGTACTCGACGTAGAGTTACTGGTGGGGAGATGCGTTAACATAGGTTTTACGTATTTCGGAATATAATTTGCCACTTTCCGTGAACGGTAATTTTCTGTTTAAGAAATACCAAATTTCTGCTCTAAAGGTCTGAGCCGCGTGATGTTTCGGCAAAATGTCCAAAGAATTTGCGGTTTGCACAAAGTGACTAATTATATTTTGCAATACTTGGTGCCTATGTGCTAAAACTGCGCCGAACCGTACTTGGGCAACACCTCCTACTTATAGAAAGCCTTACAACTCCTACATCACCAAGCTTTGACGCCATCACTAGGCCTACGAAAGTGACGTCATCGAAGTTTTAATTTCACAAAGTAAAATTATTTAAATTTTCTAGTGAATGCGACAAATATTAGAAACTATCTTAAATTAAACATTAAAATACCTTTCTCATATAAAATTATTCATTATGAACTATTTTCTTATCATATTATCTAATTAGTCATCGTTAAAACCTGCCTTTTGTCGTAGAATTATATTTTTTATCTCAAATTATTAAAGTATTGCTAGTCGTGGGTAAATTCATGAGAAAATTTTAACAGTTTTGTTTTCCGAAAGTAAAACTTTTAAATGTAGGCCTAATGATGACGTCAGAGCTTCGTGACGTAGGAGATGTAAGGCTTTGTATATGTAGGAGGCGTTGGCTTGGGCACTGTAATTCACAATTGTGTTCGGGATCGGGTTCGTGCGAAATTTGTCCTTTATTGAACAAACTTCATGTAAACAGATTTTATGGCAACAGATTTTACGGCACAAGCACCTAAAATGTGCGTGAAACTCTTTGGGAATTTCAGAGCTGTGGCTAATTGTGTCATGAGACTGGACATCCGTTTGTACTAACGAATGTATATCACTTAGTTATCTGCTGTGGAAGGTCGGGTTTTTAAAATCCGGCATCTTTCGTTTCTCAGCACTTTAACTTAACCACTGACCCTCGACAGCAAAGACACACCTATCGGATAAATGTTGGCTCGACACTTGCATGCAGACGCACAACCCACCGGTGTATCTCCGGACAAGGAGTACCATTTACGACACTTTCGGGCCGACTGGAAATGTGCTGGCCCTTCAAGATTTGGCGACTTTGCAGTGATGTCGGCAATAACTACGAAGACACCGGACCGGCTCCATGCCAACTTTAAATTGAAAACATTCCATAAATGGTATGGTACTGGCAACGATAAAAATCCGGTAAAAACAACTCAACCCTTTTGACTTTTCAAATAAAATTATAATTAGTCCCCATGCCAAAAACCGCAATATTAAGAACAATTTATTTATATTAGCTTTATGTCATCACGACTATAGTGGCGAAACTTGTACATTTTGTTTGAATTTCGATCTTGTGAGTATACAGTACAATCATAACTGAAGTGCATTTCGATAGCCAACAATTTATATATTTTCATATTAAAGAACTGAGTTTCATTAATCGAGTCATATTACTTCGAATTTCATTTTTCTTTCCTCACAAAGAGTCCACTTCATCACACAAACAATTTTTTATTTATCTCTAATATTTCATTTGTTTAATTTTACTACTCCGATTGTTTAAAATACACAATAAATGCATACATATTATCATACAAATAAAAAAATACTTGTACACAAAATGCTCTAAAGCTGTCCTGTTGTAAATGATAATGAGAGAATAAAATTGACTTTTGTGGTTTTATATTCAATAAGTAAAACCATACTTTTCGTTCGAAGAAAATGAAGCAAAAAATACAAAATTTACTTTACGTTACTCTACCTGTATATAATACAAAAAATCCTGCGAAAGAGATTGGACGTTTTCTCTTTCTTCTTTTGAATTTTATACAAATTTGATTAAGTATTTTAAGCAAATATATTTATTAATATTTTTTTACGTAACATTTATTTTTCAATGTGCATATTATTACTGTGCAGAAAATTAATTGATTATAGACTTTATGTTTGAACAATAAGTTACAAACTAGTTATTTTTATAACTCCTTAGATTATTTATAGTAAAATTTCATATTCTGTTCAATAGTAAAATATACGCCCTCTCATAAAAAGTATATTTCACCAAAAATGTGTACAAAAACAGAATGAATTAGACAAAAATAAAGCACTTTTTTAAGTGTTTTTTAAATAATTATTTCACTTAACTTTGAAATTTCCCTGCGATTAAAATTAGTTGCTACTACTTGATTTTCTTAACATATACCAACACATTTCAAAGAAAGGCAGAAAACTTATTTATGTGTCAAACCAACACCTCCTTGATGTAGAAAGCCTTACAACTTCTACGTCACCAAACTTTCACATCATCAGTAGGCCTTCGAAAGTGACGTGAGCACAGTATAAATTTCACAAAGTAAAACTATTTAAAATGTCTGGTGAATTCTACAAATATAAGAAAATATCTTAAATTAAACATTAGAATTAAAATACCTTTCTCATAAAAAAAAATTATTCATTATGATCTATTTCCTTATTATATTATCTAATTAGTCATCATTAAAAACTGCCTTTTGTCGTAAAATTATATTTTTTTCTCAAATTTTAAAATATTCCTAGTCATGGGTAAATTCACCAGAAAATATTAATAGTTTTATTTTCTGCAAATAAAACTTTTAAATGTAGGACTAATGATGACGTCAGAGCTTGGTGACGTTGGGGTTGCAAGGCTTTGCATATGTAGGGGGCGCTGGTCAAGCTCACTTTGAAATTTGCTGGAAAAACTGAAATATTCAATTGTGAGAAATATTCCACGGAACTGGCGAAAAAATAGATATTTTCCGGCTTCAAGTGAAGATAGCTGAAACAATCCCTGGCATATAACCAACCACTTTTTGTAAACACTGAATTTTATCTTAGAAAATAACGAAGTTTCCGTTTTGGATGGCGGGAATTGTTGCAACTACGAGTAAACTACAGGAAAATTTGGACGTTGTGTGCGCACGTTATCGAAGTCTGGGATTGTTTCGTTCAAAAGGACTAGTTTTGTGCTACTCACTCAAGAGGCGGTTCAAATTATTTCATCCTATTCATTCTGGGATCATTCATTATATCCTATTCATTCTGGGAAAAGAGGGAGTACCTTGTTTTCCCGATTTGAAGAGATTCAAAAATTCTGTGACACCTCAAAGTTTTGTGGCGGTTCAGCTTTTTGAGGATGTTCAAAGTCTTGTCCTACTCCTCAAATTTTGTCGCGGTTCATTTTTTTGGGGTACTTCCTATTTTGTCCTTTGAGAAAGAAGAGGCGATGAGTATTCGGAAGAGGATAAGCGGATTTGATTTTATGAAGTGGCTGAAATTTCGTATTTCGTTCCGGTTCAAAAGGGGAGAGGGGGAAAGGCGGCGCATCGTGACGCGTGAGGTTTTGGAAGAAAGAATGAAGACTGATTTACGATTAGGGGGAGAAAGCTTCCTTTGATGATTTTTTTAAAATTTACTTTGTCCGCTATCGCTTCTCGGCCTTTTGCTAAGATCAAAGCGTAGTGCTTTCAGTGCCGCACCCAGGATTTCAGTTTAGGGAGGGCTGGGGCAACAAATATTGATGAACTCGGTTAGAGTGACCTCTATTACAGTAATAACTCTCTTATAACGTCAAAATATTTTCTACCACTTGCCCATAGACCACAAGCCCACTATCAACGTAACTCGTTACTCGTTATTGAGTCATAAATACTGATTTTTTTCATTGACGTTGTAATGGGGTTTAACTGTACTTAATACACCAACTGAACTATTTATTTAAAAAACCGTCGTTTTTAAAACATTTTAGAAATAATTTGAAGACAATTAAAGCAACAAAAATATTTTGATTCATTAATGACAATTTTCAGTTTTCAAACCTTTTCAATTCTAACTCTCCAGCTTCGGGAAAGGGGGCTTTAGCCCCCCCCTCCGTGGTTGCGCCTATGGTCGCTTTCATAGCAATTTTCATATACTAACGATTTAAAATAAAATATAATAAACCGTTAAAAAGAAACACGAAACAAATTGATCTATCCAGTTGTACTAAATGAGTTAACACATAATACAATAATAAAGTATTTATGCAGTGGCGTATACAAGGCTGGCACCAGCGAGGGTTCCGGTGGGGGGCACGTGTCCCCTGTCGGAGAAGTTGTATCCCTCGTCAGGAACTTCTGACCAATTCGTCGAGGGAATTTTTAAGATAAGTAGCAATCTAACTTCTAGACCAGCTTTAATTTTGAAATGTTAAAATTTACTTTTGCAGTATAGTAATACCTCAACTTACGCGATCCCGGAGTTAGCCGATTTTCAAGTCTTATCGATTCGCCTTTTATTTATTTCCAAAATAGCTTCAGTTTCTGATTTTAATAATATAACGTCATACATACATATGTGTTATCTCTAAGATTTTATGAAACTTTTTTTTCCCATTGTTTACCTTAGTCTTAAAGTTTCTTTTCTCCAGCCCCAGTTAAAAATAATCTGAGGCGTTGCTAGAGTTTTCAGAGCCCGGGGACAACTGAAATTCTTATGCCCCATCCTATTTGTCAAAATGTAATGTAGAATATTTTACGTGCAATTTGGCGCCCCTCTGGTGCTGCACCTGGGGACAGATGCCCCTCCTTGCCCCCCCTCTAGCTACGCCTCTGAAATTAATTTGTAATTGTATATTTATAAGCGAAATTATACCACGTCGAACACGTTTATGGCTTAATCTCACCTATCACATAAGTGAGGGGTATCACGCAGGGGCGTAGCCCGAAAGGGATGCAGCCCCCCCCTCCCGTAATGGGACCCTTTACTTACCTTAAAATTTAATACACAGCTTACAATTGAACTTTAGCTTTAAATTTGATACATCCCCCCCCCCGAAATAAAATCCTGGCTACGCTACTGGTATTACAGTATTTATACAGTATTACACGTAAAATGAAAGCGATACGTTTAAACTCAAAACAAAGAAATAAAGAGTTGAGGGTATGGAAGATTGACGAGTGGGAGTTTCTTCTGTGTTCGGAATCGACCTGAATTTTCGTTGTCCAGGTTATAAAAATGCAGAACATTTCCATTCGAGCAAATTACTGTGACGAGCTAAACGCAAAGTCAGAGCTCCTCGCATCTCGAAGGCCATTTTTTCCATCAGAAGCGTTTCTTAGTAGTGAGTCCCTTCTAGCGCTCTTTTAAAAGCCATTAAAATCCAATGAAAAACACGCCTGCACTTTGTTATACTTTTTTTTTCTTACCTGTGCAACGGAATAACAAGTATGTTTTAACCAGCCTATTAACAATTGTAAATCTGGTTTTGAGCATGATAATTATGCTACTGCTTAAAGAAAGGGGAAATGAGATTATTTGCGCCAAAGACATATGGTTTCTGATTTGTTGTGTGTTGGACAAAATGAATAGACGTTCACACCATAGTGCCGATCATTATTATTTATACTAGTATATTATTACCATATTAGTCAACTTTAATTAGACCACTGCCTGTGTAACATGAAAATAGTGAGTGCAGTGGCGTAGCCAAGGGGAGGAGGATAGGGGGGGGGTCACAACCTCCAAAGAAAATTTTTTGCCATACAACCGTACCATGCCATACAACCATTTGCCATACATTGTGTAGTCTTCACTCCCTTATCACACACCCGTATACATATATGTGAGTTGCAGTAATCGTAACGCCCCCATGAAAAATTTCTGGGTACGCCACTGATTGAGTGTAAAGGTTCAAGGGTACATAATTAAATATATATATATATATATTCAAGGTTAAGAGTTTAAAAGCGCATGATTTCTTTTTTTATTCTCTTATTTTGGGGGGCGGGGGCTGTCGCAACTTCGGCCCTCTTAGTGCGTCCAGTGGTGAAGCCAGAATTTTTTCATGGGGGAGGTTACGACTACTGCAACTCGCATATATGTATACGTGGTTGTGATAAGGGAGTTAAGAATATACATTTTGTATGGCAAAAAAATTCCTCATGGGGGTTTGTGACCCGACATTCCTCCCCTTGGCTACGCCACTGAGTGCGTCAGAGGTGGTGACCCCCCCTCGGTCGGACTGGTGCCACCCCTGTCTGACCTACCGCGCGGATGTCGATCTAATGGTGTGAATGTTGAGGCGATTTCCTCCAGATGTGACTTGAATACACTTTAGAAACTCTTAAAAAAGTCCCCCGCCTAAGGCCTCTCCTCTGGCCGATATTCTTCATGCAGCTTTGCCTTAGCCACTAACTAAAATCACGTCAGATTTAAGTACAAAAGTGTTGTGTTGGAAAGTGTTTCATGGTCGATACATTTGGCATAATCGACCTTTCTTGTTAATAATATTCTAGCAATTTTACATTTTGTTTCCTTTGTGTACATGTGTATAGGTATTTTTAAATATTTAGCTTATTATTTTTAATAAAAGTAGTTTAGCTGTGGGCCTGCGCAATCATAATTTTCTCCCCTTACAAGTGTCTACATTTCTGCTTTCAGCCATTACAGATTTTTTTTACACAACGTTCATAACATTTTTCTAGCACTTAATACGTGATTTTTAGCCTCTCTCTCACTCATCTTTTTTTAATAAAAAATATTATGTATATATAAACTTTAGCTATGGAACACTCTTCATGACAACAGCTTCAATTTTTTATATAGTTTTAACAGTTGTTCAAAGGTAAATTTAACCAAAGATAAACTTGATAAAACGATGATGAGCAAGCAGAATCACAATTTATCAGTACGAATTGTCATCTCAAACTTGCTTACATGGCGAGGCTCACTTCGTACACCAGCTGGCCATCTTAACTTATCACGGTAGTAACCATGATCAGTTACTCCCGAAATGCTTTGTCACACTGGAAATCCTAACATAAAGTGTTCAAAAGCTGAACACCCGATTGCTTGATAGCCTACATACAAGTATTTCGGAGCGATCACGCAAGCTACTCAAAATGAGAATTACCAATGCAGAATTATTAAAAAACTTCTGGTTGCTAATGTATTATGAAGTATGTGGTGAAAGTGGTTTTTCCTGGTTATTCGAGTTTATATTTTCTGTTTGTTCTCTTTTTTCCTCATTATTATGCAAGAATGGTGGAACTTGACGGAGACCTAATGTTGATTGTCTAAATATGCTTGACGATTTGGATCACCCGGAAAATACACTGTCTGAATATAATTCTTGTAGTTAAATGCCCACCCGACAAGTGGCCAAGCGCTGAGCGCTTTGAACTAAGGTACGGAAGGTGCCTGGTTTAAAACCAGGTCGAATCCGCTGCCCTAACCGTCCGTAGTTTCCGTGGCTTCCTTCGATACGTAGCGTAATTACGGGTTAGGACCCTTAGAAAGACTCCCCATGGAGGGCACCCCACCCTAATGATGTGGATTTTGGGGCGATTTCCTCGAGATGTAACGTGAAAAAGCTTTAGAAACTCTTAAAAATGTCTACTACCTAAGGCATCTCCTCTGGCCGAAAAGCCCTCATGCAGCTTTGCCTTAGCCACTAAGTAAAATCTCGTCAGATTTAAGTACAAAAATGTAGTGTTGAAAGTGTTTCATGATCGATACGTTTGGCATAATTGATCTTTCTTATTAATAATATTCTAACAATTTTGCATTTTGTTTCCTTTATGATGGGGAAGGTGGTGTACCTTGGAGGTATGCGTACCTTGGAGGCACATTTATTGTGCAGCCACCAGGAGAGATAAATTTAAACTAAAATATTAGTTGCATATATTTATTACTGGAGGCTCATGGGAAGTTGTTCTATGACTGATCAACACACAAGTTGCATATGTAAAAACCAAAGTTTGTTTTTAGTATCAAAGAGTTGCATTTCAGGGACATATTACTTTTCTTCCATAACTGTAAGCATTAAATTTTGTTTTGAACTAATAATCAAAAGTTTAAAAGCATGTTTTCAGCTTCATTTATGTGTATTTGAAAATGGTTAACTCTTAACATAATAAGGTATGGAAGCCATTTTGTAAAACACTTGCTTGTAGTTTACCTTGGAGGTAGCTAATGTTGTGTACCTTGGAGGTACCAGCAAGGTACACTTCCAAAATGTATTAATAATTAGTAAAAGTTGTTAGAAAGTATTTCTTTACTTTAATAACCTAAGTGCTGGTCAAATAGACCTAAATCTAAATGTAGGGCTGTTAAATTCCTGAAGTTGTAAACCTAAATATAATTTCAAAAGCAAAGTTATTTGAGCTTAGTATTAGACAGTAAATAAATATTTTAATATATATATTAATAATTTATATATATTATTGTTCCAAGAATAATATTTTTTACAAGTTTTTAACATTTTGCATTTTTAGAAAAATTATCATTTGGCATAAGTTTAGATTACCTGAACGTGGAATAGAATTAAATGGTTAGTGGTTACACATAAAAGAGAAGATATTAAACAGTGGTTATTTTTATTTGACTAAACTTTATTTAATGCCTAAACTATTCCAACTTTATTATTTTAGATATATGAACAATTTTATTTTTGAAAAACTGTAAATTTAAAACTAATTCGACTGATATTAGCCCAAAGTAGGCCTATGCAAAGTCAAATTAACCAACTTTTCTTCATGCTGTGTAGTACTCCATCTATTAAATATAAATACCTCCAAGGTACACCATACCTACCTCCAAGGAACACTACTGGTGGTGTACCTTGGCTGTATTGTAAGATATTTTTTAAATAATTAAAAATGAGTGTAGAAATGTATTTGGATATTTTATAAAAATATATGCAACTCCTGATATCCTTAAATTTATGGAAAAAAATGTTTTACTCATATTTTCCAAACACTTTTTTTGTAAAAAAATCAAAGTTTGAAAATAAATCCAGGGTACACCAATTTCGCCTACACGTGAATATTTAAATTTTTAGCCTTTCTTTTTAAATAAATACAGTTTAGCTATGGGCCTGCACAAGCATATTTGTTTCCCCTTAAAAGTATCTGCATTTCCGCGTTCAACCACTGCCTCCTAGATATAAAAAGCCTAACCACTGCTACGTCACCAAGCCTTTACGTCATCAGTTGGCCTTTCAAAGGTGACGTCATCACAGTTTAATCTTCATGAACTAAAATTATTCGAAATTTCTGGTGAATTTATTCTCTCATAACAATGTTTTAATGAATTGATATAGAAAATTTAATTTTACAAAAAAGGGCAGTTTTAACTGTAAATAATTATATAATGTAATAAGGGACTAGATCACAATGAATTGGTTTGTAACACAAACGTATTTTAATTTTTATCTTTAACTTAAGGTACTTTTAAATATTTGCAGCATTCACCAGAAAATTTAAATAGTTTTACTTTATGAGAATGAAAGTGTGATGACGTCATTACTTGAAGGCCTAATGATGACGTCAAAGCTTCAGCGCTCAGGCTTTCTGTGTCTAGGTGGCAGTGGTTCAACTCTTACACATATTTTTTTACAGAACGTTCATTACACTTTTCTAGCATTTAATACTTGATTTTTAGCCTCTCTCTCTCACACACACTCACTCTTTTTTTAAATATTATATATATATGTAAACTGTTTAGATATGGACCTGCACCGCGTCATCCCCCCCCCCTTAAACTATTTACATTTCCGCGTCCAACTATTACTTAAAGATATTTTTTACACAACGTTCATTAAATTTTTCTAGTATTTAATGCCTCATGCAGTACATTCTGATTATATTTATTTTCACTCATCAATCCCCATCCTGAGGCCATGGCTATTAATCTGTTGAGGAATGTAACAGTAACAACATTCAACAATTCCCCAATTCCCCATCAAAGAAACGCCTCGAAATAGTTTATGCCTCTCTCTGTCATCCGCCGCTCTTCCAGGAAACGGTACGGACATGACAAACCATTATTCCTTCATACCTCACACATTCGACGTTTCAGTACGATTGCCTCTTTCCCTCCCAACACACACAATTTGTGAACCTCTTCATTTCCCTCGCTATCTACTCATTCGAAGTTTTTGTACGGTTGCTGTGATGCAGGTTATGCGTGAGCTTATTTCATGGGCCGGATAAGATGTAGACAAGGATTAGATGATGTCGTGTTCCATTTGGTGCGTTGTGTATGTAACAATAACTCGGATAGATTCTCCAACAAAATGACTTAACTTGATTATATTTTGAAGACAGGCAACATCTTACAAATTTATTGGATGGCTAGGGGGGCGGCGATGGACTGCCAAATTTTATGCGGCCGACCAGATGCTAAAACAGGAGCTAAAGTGATCTCTTCACGGAGCGAAACAATTAGACCTAACCGACAAACATGGCAATGCAGCGCTAACACAAAATACGCCAATATACAAAAATAGGTGCACACATCCGGAGCGGTTAACAATAAATCAATGTATTAATTTTATAAACAAAAGCAATTAAGCGCAGAAATTTAAAAAGGTTACCAAAACGTGCCAATGAAGAAAATCGCCACCATGACATCATGTGAGACTACTGAACAAAGAAAAAATTAACAGTCTCGCCCAAAGGGAGCAGCTGCAAAAGAAATTCCTTTTAACGAACACAATAAACACTAGCAAATCAGCGGTCATAAACCATAAAGAGCCGAAATGCTATGAGCGGATGTGGGGGGTTGTATATAATTTGCACCGCATAATATACAGGACAGGGGTTATATACTAGTGACAAAAAGCAATATGTGATGTCGACATCACATATTATCTCCCCACAGCCCGACAAAAATTTGACCTCGATAAAAAAAAATCTTTTTTAAATAATTACATTTCAAATGTTTCAAAAAAGTAAAACAAAATTTTGATGAAAAAGTAAGCGTATGTGCAAAACAAAAAAAAAAAAAAAAAAAAAGAAAAAAAAAAAAAGAAAAAAGAAAAAAATTTTACCTGTTAAGTGCAGTTCCATCAATTTTACAAAAATAAAAGTACACAAAAATTTCTTTGTCTTGAAACTACAGATCTTCAAACTTTATACAGTTGTTGCAACACATATATGAATGAAGCACATTTCAAACAAATTTTTAAAAATTATAGTCATAAATACATCTGATATCATATTAGGGGACATATTAGCGTAAAAAAACATTAATATTGTAACTTTGATAAAAACTGATAGTTATCTGGTATATGCAAATTCTTATCTGCAAGAGATCTCAAAAAATTTTTGTAAATGAATAACGAAGAGTTCCACTGCTACGTAGCAACACATCATGGAGTCTATCAAAATGAACAGACTAGTTTTCCACAGTTCTTGAAAAAGTCTGTTCTACATGCTTCATTTTATTTAACTCTTACTAACACTTGACAAGAACTTAATTGCATTTTTTGACATAACATATAAACTAAAATAATAAAAATATATGTACAATATCTTTCATAACATACACTTACAATACATAAATTATACAAGATATTCCACATGCTCTTCGTCAAAAACTTTCCTTTCTTAAACAAAAAAAAAAAAAAAAATTGTTTGCGTTTGCGTTTGTGCAAGAAAATTGAGCTTTACTACATGGGCCGTAAAAGAGATAGACAAGGATTATGTGATGTAGTATTGTGCTTTGTGTATAAATAGCAATAACTCAGAAAAATTCTCCAACAAGACAACTTAACTTGATTTTATTTGAAGACAGGCAAACGTCTTACAAATTTATTGGATGGCTAGGGGACGGGGATGGACTGCCGAATTTATGAGGCCGACGAGATTCTAAAAGGGGAGAAAAGTGATCTCCTCACGGAGCTAAACAATTAGACCTAACCAACAAACTTGGCAATGCAGCGCTAACAAAAATATGCCAATATACAAAAATAGGCGCACACATCCGTAGTGGTTAAGAATAAATCAATGTATTAATTTTATAAACAAAAACAATTAGGCGCAGAAATTTAAAAAGGTTGCCAAAACGTGTCAATGAAGAAAATCGCCAAAATGACATAATGGGAGACTGCTGAACAAAGTAAAAATTCCGTAAAAACAGTCTCGCCCAAAGAGAGCAGCTGCAAAAGAAGTTCCTTTTAACGTATAGAATAAGCATTAGCAAATCTGCGGTCATAAACCACAAAGAGGCGAAATGTGGGGGGTTGTATATAACTTGCACCGCATAAAATACAGGACCGTTGTTATATACAAGTGACAAAAAGCAATACGTGATGCCGGTATCACAGTTGCCTTATTTGAACCTCTTCATTTGAAGTCCCTCTTTGAACCACTTCAAAACTGATTGAGGTACCTCGCTAACTCTTCATTTTCTGGTGGGAGTTACCCAACACTACTAAGGACAAGTAAATACTAGCGAGAGTAAAAACCACATAACAAGAAAACAGCACTTTTCTCAGAAAACGTGGGAGGGCAGTTAGGGGGGTAGGGAACGGTAAAGTTACCATTCTTGATGCTTGCCTCAGAATTACAACTGGATTGGCTATTTGCTTGTCCTTGCGGTGACTGCTAAAGCTGAAACCGGGGTCGGTACCCCTTTCGAAAATTTAGGGGGTCAGGATACTTCCCTACACCCCCACCTCCCCCTTTTCAATTTTGCATTACTTTCAGCGAATAAAAATAACATTTAGTTTAAAGAACATATATCATTATTCCCTGATCTGAAAACCCCAAAATTCATCAGATTATCTATGTATATATAAATACGCTAAGCAAAACTTTACTGTCCCTTTTGCAGCGCACTGCGTGAACTTAGATGGGTGAAATTTGGTATAGTTAAAGTTCGTATGGAGTTATTTGTGCGAATGTTAAAATTTTTGTGTAATATGCTAATGCACCATAAAAAAATTAGAGAAGTAAATTGGCGAATAATATTGGGCGTCAAGTTGGATAATGGTTCCATTGTTGTGCCAAATAACAGCATTAAGTTACAACGGTACAATAGGGTTATAATATTCCAACAAAATTAGCAAAAAATGAAATTAATCGCCAGTTTAGTGAAAATATTATCAAAATACATCAGCAATCAACAGGGTATGAAAATAATATTACATTGTTAATGAGGTGCATAGAAATATTTCCGACTAAACATACTCTCGGGTAACAGATATATAGAAGTCAGTTATTTTAGCCCTTAAATCTGATGATTGTACTTTTGTTAATGCTGATATACTTAATCAAATACACCGTGAACTGAGAACATATCATAGCTACGATAAAATAATTTGCCATGATGACAGTAAAATTATTAATTGGATTTTTTGAGTTATTTCACTGTTAATAGTTTGGATAACTTTCAGTCACCCGATAAAAAGCCAAATAATTGAAACCTGCGCCAATTGCAAAGAAACCTAACGAGAATCACTGAGCATCATTTGCAGTACAAAGTGCTTGCATCCGCATTTCTATATTTTGGAATTTTAATTTAATTCCAATGTTTTTTCCTACTTCCATAATTTTTACGAACGATTAATCCAATAAACATACAAATTTCTTTTTAGTATATTTATACGTTTAAACATTGTAATTTGTATATAAGTACTTTTTTTTGTATATTGATTAATACGGTACTTACGTATTGTCATGGCGGTCCGCCAAGGCGAGCGATTTTTCGCCAAGATATATGCCGGACACAAGAAATTATAATTATTGATGATTTGGAATCAATAATTATTGATGGTTTGGAATACGATTGGCAACAGTTTACCAGCACATTTGACGAAATAATTGTTTGGCGGGAATGACCGCCGGGATAATACGTAAGTACCATTAATACTTTTGGCTTTGTTTTGGGAAACAACGATGTTTTAGTCTTTTAATGTCACCAAGAAAAAATTGTTGGTGGAATTTACGCCGGCTAATCGAAAAGTACCAAAGTTTGCCACCACATATGATAGTTTTGAAAGTTAATTGCATAGTTTTACTGGTTAGAAACTTAAGTAATACAAAGGGACGGAGGTCAATTGTAACTGAGCATACAGCTATCAATCAAATCGAGGGGCGAGTCGCACCGAAATCCATATCTTGCTCCCCTTCGAAAATACATGCTATCGCTGGTCTTTGCGACACCCCAAAAAACATCACTTGGTCCGGCTATCGCTGTAAGGGGTACCTGGAAAATATGCTACTGCTGGCGCTTTGCAAGACACCCAAAAACCTCACTGGGTCCGGCCGTTGCTGTAGCGCCTCTTCAAAAAATGCTACCGCTGGCCCGTTGAGAGACCACAGTGTTCCTGTATGATTGTCCCTTGCATTTCGCGGCCGTGGATTAAATTCATCTTCGTCAACGGTGCAACTCGCCCTTTTCCGTACAAAGGAAGCATTAATCAATGGAGCACGAATGTGCATCAAGTTTATGCACCGTCATGCTATCAATTATTTTAACTAGAATCCCATGCAGTAGGAAAATTTGGATTCCAAATAAACGGACAATTCGAAATGTCCCATGTACAACATATTCTGGAGCTATTTTATCATTCACTTATCTCTCAAAACAAACCAATTTCCAATTATACCTGCATTTGCGATGACAATAAGTAAGTCTCAAGGACAAACATTTGAAAAAAACTGAAAGTATTGAAGCCGCCAGTTTTTCAATTGTACGTCGCAGAAAAGTAGTGTTCGATCATTCCATGGTTTCAGATGTCATATTAATTTTTTACTTAAATTTTATATACTTTTAAAAAGTTACTCGAAATATCTGTGTAGCCTTGACAAAACCTGGGCAGTATATGTAATAAAATAAATAAATAAATAATAAAATGAGTAAAATAAACCGGGAAATGCCAAAAAACGTATTGCCGCTTTTTAAATATGGCTTAGCCAAGTTATACGTCATTTTTCCTATCGTTCGCACTTTTCAAATAACTGGAAAATTAATGCATAATAACGTATTGGTATATGCTCGCAGCTGACGTAATAGAATAAAATAAGAAACGTTATAAGCAATGATTACAGAGGTATAAGCAATGCTTATACAGAGGTTTAATATATTTCGGTCGAATTTCGACCACTGGGCGATCACTAGTTTATCATAAATACATTAATTTAACTTTACCATAACTTAGTTCAATGAATTATTCACTGTTGTGATGTGAATAATACGGAATTTACACTGTTAAAATATTCTGATTATTTTTGGCTACTTCCTCTTCCTAATTTTGGAAAAAAATCTTTTTAAGCTGTTCTGAATAAGATTACCTTCAATTTTTATAACCGATCAAAAAAATACTTGCGGATCAAAAAGTTTCAATGAGGAAAGGGGTTCATCATTTTATCAGAGTAGGGCTCTTCTCTTTCTTTCTTTTTTAATTAACGCTAAATTACGGTTTAACTTTTTTCGTTCCCATCATGGAAATGTTATACTGTATAACTTGTTTGTCCCCATCATTGAATAGTTGCAGTGTTACCAAAGTCGCTTCTCATTTAAAATCTTGTAAGCTTCATTTAAAATCAAACTCTGTACAAGTAGACACAGAAAGGGCTGCATTTTTTCAATGATCAAAACGAACAGATCAAACCTGAATTCAATTGTGGAATAAACTCTGTAACAACCAACATGGTCTTTTTTTTGGTTCGAATGTATTCCGTCAGACTCAGCTCTATGAAATTCCAATTAGCACTGACAGTGAAGTATCAGCGTTAGCCTGGGAATTTTTCATGTCGTACTATTAGTTATTTTTTAGAATGAAGGCAGTGTTTAAGGAAAAACCAAGTATTTTCTGAATTTGCCTGATTTCCAACCTGCAGACCAATCCAGCGGGACTGCATACAGGCTCAGATATTTCACTGACACATGACCGACCATGGCCAAGACGATTAGACACTCAAAATGGTAGACTGCAGAAATGTGAAGGTTCCTGGATCGGGTCTGTTGTGCGGCTGTCGATTTAATCGTCTGGGGTTTTGGTCGGACTTCTCCAAATGTATAGTGGATACGCGTTAGAACCTCTTGAAAAGTCTCAGACCAAGGCACCGCTTTCATAGGCAGATACCCTTCGTGCATGTTTGCTTTAATATACACTGTCCAATACAATACAAATTCACTAGCAAAATATCATGGGGTCTTTCGTTATTCCGACTTTTGAACCATCATTTAAGCCGCTTAACCGGATTCCTGCCATATGAACTTTCGCAGGGTTTATAATGCCTGATCAAATTAAAATTGTTATGTTTAATCAAGAAACTGCCTACTCTGAAGTGGGGGGTAGGAGGGGAGGATTAAAGTGGGTAAATTACAAGAGAGTGATCGTTTAAAAAAAAAAGTTTAGGGGACATATGACCCCTTTTCAGCATAAAACACTGTAAATGCTCGCTTCTTATCGAAAACATAAATTATAAGTATCACTAACAAGGGTTGCTCGTCAGTTTTACAGTTCATTTAAGAAACTCCACTTCTGGACGAATATCGGTTTTATTCTTTGGCACTGTACCTCACTGACACCACATGCTAAAGTGCTAACCCTAAAAGTGTAGCCGACATCGTACCCCTGGGTGGCGAATATCTATTTTATTTTGCTTGTGCCAGCTTCATTTGCCGATGCAGGGACGGCATTGTTCCAATTACTACCATGCCAATGCCGAAGCCTAAACGTCATACCCAGTGTTGGTCCGTCTCTCGGGTCATGCTTTAATTTTCAGAGGTACATTTTCAGAGTTTTTTTTTAAATACAAATTCGAAAAAGAGAAGTATATATTAATCTTTAAGATATGTGTTGTTTCCTTATTCATTCGTTAAAGCAAATATTTGTAATGCAATAATGAATGTCTACTACACAGCGAATAAGCATTTGTTCCCCCAATTAATTCACAGATAGATAAACTAAGCTTCCTGTTAAAAATTGTAAGATGAATGATAGATTGCCTCATTATGATATAAAGTTCCTTTAATCCAAAAGAGGAATAAATCGTGAATCGCCCATGAAGCATTGGCAACGATAAATCTGCAATCATTTCATAAGGTGTTGCAAAAGAAACGATTACCTAAATAATTTAGGTACTTAAGTAAATTTCTAAAAGAAAATAAACATCATAATCTATAGCAAATTACTTAAGTATTCTGAAACTTCATCCTCCCTGCACTAAACTTAATGAAGCTTAAAATTCGCTAGAGTTAATATGATTTTAATTAAAATGTTCAGTAAAGGGCAGCAAAACTTTCTGTCCTTTGATCAGTTTTATAATATTTTTCAAACTTTTAATTAATACGCCAATAAGTAATTGATTACCACTTAAATTATGAAGAAGTATGTGACACGATCAATTAAACGTTTCATGAAAATGTGGGAGGTTGATATATTTCATCATAAGCGAGACTAAAGGTAAAATTTTTCGGAAGCAGAAAGTATAACGTTTTGACGATGCGCAAATATTTTTTAAGGTCAAAATAAATAAAATTTATGTATTATCGACCATTAAGTAACGTTCTTGTTAAGCCTATATTGGTTAATAGTTTTGGTTATTAGTTATTAGTTATTGGTTATTAGTTAGAAAGTTTATGACACATTTTTTTTTTCATGCGAAAGTAAGAAAAAAGTTATCTCACGGGCACTTGCCTTAAAAGCGATGTTATTGCATATTTTGGCCATTTTTACAGCAATATACTCAATGAGTATAAACGTTTAATAAATAATATATGGTGTAATTATTTTAGTCACACGAGAGTAGTGAAAATAACTATCTTAAAGCATTGCTACTATCAACAAAATTAATCCGAGTTTGTTCAAGATAGATGGGTGTCCCGTTAACTCTCAAAACTATATACAGCAGGCTGCATTGCTTCCTTAAGGTGTCGTTACCAATAGAGCTCTTTCGAGATGTTTTTATTACAAGTAAAAGATTTAAAACATTTAAAACATTTATTGGATGTCTTCATAAGAACCTCTAGAAGATTCTTTTATTGCAGCGGTTTAAAATATTTTCTTTTTTTCCAAATTTAACTTAACAACGACTCTCGCCATGCATATAATATCCCTTTACCATTAGAGTAGGAAATTTACTATTTCTTCACATTAAAGATGGCTAATAGTTCATTTTGTCGTGTATTATTGGAGAATCATCTTTCCCCCTTCCCCCCCCCCAAAAAAAAAATTCCGAAAAAAAAATCTCGATTTTGGACTGGCAGTCTTTCGAAACCACAATCGCTGGCTCTCTACACTTCCTTTTCCCGTATTGCCACACGAACTTTAATTGCTTGTGTAAATATGGAAAGTATATCCGAATACAAGGTCAATTCGGTTTCATATCATTTAAATAAGTGTTTGTACTGAGATATACACTGCTGAAGAAATTGTATGACCAAATGAGAAATTATCTCAATTTCGGTTTCAACGGTAAAAAATAGTTTTACAGATATCAACTTAGCCAAATTCCATTATATTACGTATTAAGGCACAACTACTCGAGTACTATCTGCCTAGAGGGTAGTGCGAACTTTCTAAGGAATCCTAATGTGTATTCACGTTACATCTGGGTAAAACCGCCTAAACCTTCAGACCGTTATATCGATGGCCGCGCGATAGGCCCAAAGCCGGCACCTTCACGCTTCAGCCATTTACCGTGTTCCAATTGATAATTAGCCCATTAAACGCCGCTATGAGAATCGGATAGAAATTTTTAAATGTATATACATTTTTTACATACATTGCATGCCTCTATTATAGAACAGTTGAAATTTTTTTTAATGCAAAGCATTTAGGAAATATAGCATGTTCCCGTAGCGGGAGCTTTGGCGTGTTATGGGGATAAATGTCTTTCACCATTTCGGATACAGCAATTCATTTTTTTACGCAGATGCTGCTCAAAACTGTATATATAAAGTAATTAATTTTGTTCTTGATACTGTAATGTACGAAATAAACAGCCTGCGAAGTGCCAAACATTTCTTTATTGTTGAACGGTAGCAAAATCAATCTGGAAATGCTATGACTTATGACTTGGAGGGGAGGCCCAAAAAGGGCCAGACACCGCGACCATGGGTCTATTGTATCATACCCAAGCAATATGGAAAAGGCCCTACGAAAAGAGCCCAGTAGCAGATGGGAACATCAGCATAGACCTAACAGACATTTTGTGAAGCTCCCAGGGCTCAATGATATGGCGCCCAAGATGCTCAAACCTATAATCAGAGAAGTACTCACACTCCCAGAGGATGTGTAAAGCAGTTTCCTCCTTAAGAAGACAACCCCGACAAGTGGGATCATCGACAACCTTCATTATGTTAAGATGACTTTTAAGGCAACAGTGCCCAGTTAACAAGCCAATAGCCCTACGGAGACTGGATCTGTTGAGACACAGAAGTTCCTTGCATCTAACACCAGAAAGCCAAGATTGATCTCTTTGGCCTGCCTCTGGCCATTACACTTAAGTTAGCTGGAATACTGAAGCTTGCTAAAGTGGCTACACACAGTATCCCTGTAACATTTACTCGAGATACCGAGAACCGGCTTAGGTCCAACAAAAAAAGAGCCAGAGAACAACCTGGTAAGAGAATCCGCCATCTCATTACCAGGAATGCCAGAATGACCAGGAACCCAATACAGAGTAACTGGAAATGATAACTAGTGGGAGGGCGCCGAAGCTCCCGCTGTGGGAACAAGAAATATAAGCGTTCATAACAGTCCTTTATAGGAATCTATTCATGCAGGATTTTAAGAATGTTGATCTTCAAGATGTTGGTTTTAAATATGCATTCTACTTGATACATTTACGTGACTAATTATTTTTTTTTTTTTAGTTTTATATAAGACAGTCATAAAGACAAAATTTCACTTTTTTAAAAATTAGAAAAGAACATTAAATTAAAATATATTGTTCCGATAAAAATATATAACACACCCTATAGTCTAAATGTTTATATAAAATGTGTATTTCGTAAATTGCGTTAAAATAGTTTAAGAGAAAAAAATATATAATAGATGTTCCCGTAATGGGAGCTTTGGTGCCTAATGGCTTAAAATCCCTTGTCAATTTAATGCATCTTTGCCTGGCCAGTGGCCGAGTGCATAGCGCTCTTAACTGAAAGACGAAGGTGCCTCGTGCTAAGACGCGTCTGTCGACCTAGTCGTTTGGAGTTTTCCACAGTTTGCTTTGAAACATTGCGTAATTACGGTTAAGACCCCTCAGCAGAGCTGCCAAGTCTCCGGCTTTTTTCGGGAGATTTCCCACCACTAATTTTTACTTACAAATTTATGCTTAATATAAGTCAAAATATTTAACGCTAAATAAAACTGTCTAAAAATTGTGGTGGGAAATCTCCGGGGAAAAGCCGGAGACTTGGCAGCTCTGCCTCAGAAAGTCCCCAAGGAGGGCACCCACCCTCGGCCTAGATCTCTCGTGCAGATAATCGGTAGTATTCCCAAAATCAAGTCACGTTAATGCTACTTTTCGAAAGTAAAGAGTTCCGGGAATTATTTCCTACACACAGAAAGCCTTACAACTCTACTTCAGGCTTTGACGTCCTGCATTAGACCTAAACTTAAAAGTTTTATTTTCACAAAATAAAACTATTAAAATTTTCTGAATTCGAGATAAAAAATATAATTTTACGACATATGGCAGTTTTTAACCATGACTAATTTGATAATGTTATAAGGAAATAGGTCATAATGAATAATTTTATTTGATAAAAGTATTTTAATTTTAATGCTTAATTTAAGGTATTTTCTAATGTTTGTAGCATTCACCAGAAACTTTTAACAGTTTCACTTCGTGAAATAATAACTGTGATTGTGTCACTTCTGTAGGCCTTGTAATGACGTCAAAGCTTGGTGACGTGGGAGTTGTAAGGCTTTACATGCTCTAGGAGGCGTTGTTCCGGGGCAAAATTAAAATACCATTTTCCGTCAAATTCGTTCCTTATCATGTATTTCCTAATCATATTATCCAATTAGTCATGGCTAAAAACTACCATTTATCGTATAATTATATTTTTATCATAAATTATTAAAGTATTACTCTTCATGTGTATCAAGGCATTTTTAATAGTTTTATTTTGTGAAAGGAAAACTTTTAAATGTAGGCCTAATTTTGACATCAAAGCCTGGGTGACGTAGTAGTTGTAAGGCTTTCTATATCTAGAAGGCGTTGGCACCATTCGGCATGCGAAAATTCGTCGTTAATACGATTCATTTCACAAACGAGATCATAGCGAGATCATAGAAATAGCGAGAGTTTTAGACACTTTTACAGGTACTGATGGGAAGGTAAGATCAGCAAAATTAAAGACTGCTACAGGTGAACTTAAGAGACCAATCCACAAACTGGTCAAACTACCTATGGATGAAAACTGAATTATTTGTTTGTTTTTCATATCCTAAACAGGAGTTTGTATTTTTTATTATATTTTGAATTTTTTGATATTGCATGTTGTGTTAATATTTTAATTTCAATTGTGATTGCATTGTTGTGATGACATAGTCATGGGCCCCAGTGTGTTACGGATTACCCCATCGTGTTACGATTTGGATCAATGCCAAGAGATGGCACTGAACGGTCTTTTCATTTTTTTGTTTACTTGTATATATGTGAAGAGTGTGGATAGCCGCTTTGGCGGAAGCATGTAAATAAAATGCTGCAACGCGAATATTAAGAGTTTTAATTGAGTTTGTGTGAATTATTGAGTTATATCACCCCCTAGCAATTGCTTAAAGCGTAAACAAAAAAAAATAAACAGTTTACTTAAAGTGCTCAATTCGTAGGGATTGGAGACTCAGTATGTTTTGTATACTATTTTTTCTTTTCCCTGAATCTAAAATATAATTTTATCTAGAATAACTAGATAATGCTGATTCCACAGCTGTGATAGAAATTAGAGAAATCTGCACAGTATTTTAAACTTATGATCTGCAAGACCTTTTCCAAAAAATCATGATCAACGTAACTGACAAAAATATGGGAATCACTATCAACGATTTCTAGAAAGAAAAAACAGCCTTTATTATGGATAAAAAGTCAGACTCGGAAAAATTTGATTACTTACCGATCTTTGCATGAAGTAGGAGCGACTTTACACCATTCAGTTTTGTTTCTACTAACAAACGTAGACGCTGGCTGAATGCTTTCTTCAATATCTGACGTATCTATCTCTCATCAGAAATATCTTCATTCGATATGTGATCTGATTCATCTGTTTCAACACATTCATCTTCACCTATATCAGATAGATCTGAAAGCTCTTGATCAGAAAGCTCTTGAAGAGTTTTCTGATTTCTTCTTCAGAAAGTTTACGTTTGCGATTTGCCATGTTATTGAACTAAAAAAGAAATGGCTAAGCATACCAGGCAGATAATAGATCATATTTATCCTTCAATATATTGCCGTCATCTATCGACCACACAATAAAATAAAGTCTATTCAAAATATGAATGGGTTTTCCATGTATTTCTACGCATAATTATAACATGGGTCGATTCGACCCAGACAGGTAAAATGTCACTTTTTTTCAGGGTGATTAAAGAAAACTCTTACGACTCTGAAAAACTCACATATTAAACGAGTGCACATTTTTGAGGAATACATGAAGTTTGAAAGATCTAAATTAAAACCTGTGGAAGATATCGAAAGATCAATTTTAGAAATGGGTCGAATCGACCCAGACAGGGTAGAAAGGTTAATATAAGTCAAAATATTTAACGCTAAATAAAACTGTCTAAAAATTGTGGTGGGAAATCTCCGGGGAAAAGCCGGAGACTTGGCAGCTCTGCCTTAGAAAGTCCCCAAGGAGGGCACCCACCCTCGGCCTAGATCTCTCGTGCAGATAATCGGTAGTATTCCCAAAATCAAGTCACGTTAATGCTACTTTTCGAAAGTAAAGAGTTCCGGGAATTATTTCCTACACACAGAAAGCCTTACAACTCTACTTCAGGCTTTGACGTCCTGCATTAGACCTAAACTTAAAAGTTTTATTTTCACAAAATAAAACTATTAAAATTTTCTGAATTCGAGATAAAAAATATAATTTTACGACATATGGCAGTTTTTAACCATGACTAATTTGATAATGTTATAAGGAAATAGGTCATAATGAATAATTTTATTTGATAAAAGTATTTTAATTTTAATGTTTAATTTAAGGTATTTTCTAATGTTTGTAGCATTCACCAGAAACTTTTAACAGTTTCACTTCGTGAAATAATAACTGTGATTGTGTCACTTCTGTAGGCCTTGTAATGACGTCAAAGCTTGGTGACGTGGGAGTTGTAAGGCTTTACATGCTCTAGGAGGCGTTGTTCCGGGGCAAAATTAAAATACCATTTTCCGTCAAATTCGTTCCTTATCATGTATTTCCTAATCATATTATCCAATTAGTCATGGCTAAAAACTACCATTTATCGTATAATTATATTTTTATCATAAATTATTAAAGTATTACTCTTCATGTGTATCAAGGCATTTTTAATAGTTTTATTTTGTGAAAGGAAAACTTTTAAATGTAGGCCTAATTTTGACATCAAAGCCTGGGTGACGTAGTAGTTGTAAGGCTTTCTATATCTAGAAGGCGTTGGCACCATTCGGCATGCGAAAATTCGTCGTTAATACGATTCATTTCACAAACGAGATCATAGCGAGATCATAGAAATAGCGAGAGTTTTAGACACTTTTACAGGTACTGATGGGAAGGTAAGATCAGCAAAATTAAAGACTGCTACGGGTGAACTTAAGAGACCAATCCACAAACTGGTCAAACTACCTATGGATGAAAACTGAATTATTTGTTTGTTTTTCATATCCTAAACAGGAGTTTGTATTTTTTATTATATTTTGAATTTTTTGATATTGCATGTTGTGTTAATATTTTAATTTCAATTGTGATTGCATTGTTGTGATGACATAGTCATGGGGCCCCAGTGTGTTACGGATTACCCCATCGTGTTACGATTTGGATCAATGCCAAGAGATGGCACTGAACGTTCTTTTCATTTTTTTGTTTACTTGTATATATGTGAAGAGTGTGGATAGCCGCTTTGGCGGAAGCATGTAAATAAAATGCTGCAACGCGAATATTAAGAGTTTTAATTGAGTTTGTGTGAATTATTGAGTTATATCACCCCCTAGCAATTGCTTAAAGCGTAAACAAAAAAAAATAAACAGTTTACTTAAAGTGCTCAATTCGTAGGGATTGGAGACTCAGTATGTTTTGTATACTATTTTTTCTTTTCCCTGAATCTAAAATATAATTTTATCTAGAATAACTAGATAATGCTGATTCCACAGCTGTGATAGAAATTAGAGAAATCTGCACAGTATTTTAAACTTATGATCTGCAAGACCTTTTCCAAAAAATCATGATCAACGTAACTGACAAAAATATGGGAATCACTATCAACGATTTCTAGAAAGAAAAAACAGCCTTTATTATGGATAAAAAGTCAGACTCGGAAAAATTTGCTTAAAGCTTTCCTCTTCAGAAGAAGATTTCCAAATCTCTTAAAACCGAAAATTTCTCTGCTGCTCTCCGATTCCAGTTTTTGAAATCCTTTGTTTTCTTTATTATTATTTTTCAGCATTGGTGTTTATTACCGTAGACTCCCTGTTGTTTAACATATATATCTTTTATAAGGAGATAAAGAAAGAGAGATTCTCTGTGTTATGGGATAAAACATTTTATTGAAAATCTATTTTTTGTAGTTGACGATTTATGTGAAGTGAGGTGCTAAATATTTACAAATAAAATTCTTTTTTAACGTATAGCATGTAATTATAAAAATATGTTAGTGTTCAGTTACTTTTTATGTGAATATGCCCGCTGTAGCCCGATTCCTTGAGAACATGAAAACAGCGAAAATTTAGCAACGCCAACTTAGTCAGCGTCCGGGATAGGGAATGCATTAACGTTCCCGCGGAAGACTATAGTATCACTATAATTTTTATATTTATGTAAAGTATTGCATTGGTTATCAAATAAAATAAAGTATTAAACTTGATATTGCTTACAATACAATTTTTTCCTACTTTTCTCTATTAAAATTAATTTTTATTTGAATATAATGTCAATCGTACGGGATCAACATATCTCAATCCCGAAATCCCACAAAACGAAAAACGGCAGGCGATTGCTTTTCCTTGGAATTAGAAGGCGTAAATCTACTGCATCTAGTTCTATACATGGAAAATATTTTACTTGGGTGCAGGGGGAAGTTGTAGAGGCAACAATAGACGCAATCCCGCGAAACGAAAAACAGTGCGGGATGGTATTTCCTATCCCGAGACAATGAGAGCCACTCCTGAATGGAATGATCTGAGACTGTGTTTGTTTAAAGGAAGTCTTGCACACAAACAATTTCTTCACTCTCACGTCTTCCACGTGGAATCGAATCCTCATGGAGTGCCAATCCACGCGCACGTCTTTCATCTGGAATGGATCTAAAATCAGAAAAACTCGCTGGCGGCGACGCACAGAGGGAAAAACGGCTAATCGAGGTGGACATTTAGAAAAAAATTCATGTCAGCAGATTAACTTGTGGTGTGGACTTCTTATTATTGTCAAGGATGCCTGACTGGATAGAATATGCATTTTGTAAGAGATTTGATGCATTAACGTGTGGTAAAACATGCCAAACTTTCCGACGCAACAGCGGGTCTTAGTTTTGTCCAAAGTTCAGACAGTGTGAAATATTGTTCTGCCGGCTTTGAAAGTGACAGTATTCCATTTCTTCCTTCTGAATGTACTTAATAGAACTAAGTACAACATATTTAGTTAGTTAAAATATTCTGAAACGAATTAAATTCTGCAGTACATTAACAACACGTTAAGCGCAAAATTATCATGAATCTTAAGTTTTAAATAAGGTGGTACATTTTTTCTCCGTGTTTCTCCATCTTGCAAGTGGCACGACTTTGAAGAGTAACATCTACTGAATATATAAAACATGTAATTGCAACCGTCCCAAAACCGTACGACTATGGTATTGAATTTTTTCAGGAAAGTGTCTTGCGTACGCGCGTTCCGTCGTATAGTGATGAAAATGACAAATCTAGGTTTACAATGTCTAAGGAACGTCTAAGGAAGCAATGTAACGTCTAAGGAAATAGTCAAAATCCCTTGAAATTTTGTGAGTATCGTTATAAAATCTTCATCTGTACTTGAATAAACTACGGTACTGATCGTGCATGACGAGATGTTACGACCGGTCGCAATGGACTGTGTCGCATACTCACCGACAAATTGCGTTTTTCTATGCACTGAATAGCATGTAACTACTTTCAAAGCTCTATTGATAGTCCTTAATATTATCTAAGAATATTTAATCCTCCTTATTTCTCGCTTCGAGAGCCTCTTCAGACTTCATACCAACTGCTATCGAATATGAATCAATGTTTTTATGTTCGTGGATTAATAGCTATGTACACTTGCTGACATTGTGTACCATATATTTCAGCAGTTTCCCTCGTTTACTTTGAAAAACACTCTGCGTTCATAAAACACTTTGCAATAAAACGCTCTACATTTCCCATTAATGCAGAGCTTTTTTCAGCGTACACGAGGGATTGCTAAACTGCCATGTATCCCAGTTGGCGCCACTTACCTTACGTGCATAGTCAAGCTATAAATTGATATTTTTTATTACAAAAACTCTTAACAAATACTGGTGTTTGAATGTAAAATTCATAAAAACTTTTTATAATAACACACATTGTTGTACTATTTATGGATGTTTCATATGTTTTCCTCTTCAAGATCGTTTTAAAAGTAATCTAAAAAAACTAATGACTCTATTTCGAAAATACTTTGTTTTCAATTCAATCCTTCTCCAGCTTTTAAAATACTAGCTATTAATATATATAATAATTTTTCCACTTAAAAAGGTTAAAAGATTTAGTGGCAGAACTTCAAGTCTTTATAAATTTCAAATAAGAAAACAAAGCTACTAAATTTACCTAAAAGTAATTTTAAAAATAGTTTGTTTTCAATTCGAGCCTTCTCCACCTTTTAAAAAAAATAATATATACATACATATATATAATAATTTTTCCACTTAAAAAGGTTAAAAGATTTAGTGGCAGAACTTCAAGGTCTTTATAAATTTCAAATAAGAAAACAAAGCTACTAAATTTACCTAAAACTAATTTTAAATTAACAAGTGACTATGAATACATCAGTTTATTTTATAAGCTTACCATAAAAAATATGGACATTAACATTTCCAATAAATTTTATTTAAAATGAAAGCACCATTTAAAATTTTTCATGCACCCTTATCATGAGTTCTAAATTTAGTAGATTTGGTTTTTCATTTGTAAAGTGTTATTATACATGTGTGTTATTATACATTTATCAATTTTACATTCCAACACCAGTATTTGTTAAGAGTTCTTGTAATAAAAAACCTTTTTTATACATTAGACGAACATGTAACGTATGTGGCGCTACCTACCGTTTCACCTGTCCCGATGAATACCTCCAATTCTGACAGGCAGTGTTTCTAAAAGGCGGTGGCTTTGCATACCAGCAAAAAAGCAAACGGAAATAAGTTAAAAGAGAAGAAATGTTTTTGCTAGACGATTTACTAGTCATAACTTCTAATAAATATTGCTTAAATTAAAGCAAAGTGGAATGTAGTGCATTTTTTTCAGTTAACGGTCAGTAATCTCAGCAATAGTAAAAAATTCTGTACATTTACATTTTGGCTAAGTGGAATTTTCTTGAAGAATTATAATGAATGTTAAAAGTCTTGAAAAGTATTTACCTAATTTGATCAAAAGTAGCTATAGATTCAGAAATGCATCTCTTGTTAATAAGCATCGTCTCGTTAATAAGCGTAATCGTCATTTCGAGGCCGTGGGCGGTTGCCTATGTCAATCATGTCTCTCCCCCCTTCTGTGTCAGGTTATCGTAAGGGATGTGTACATAGAATTTAGAAAATAAAGTATGGATAAATATGAGAGTAAATATACTCAGATTTATTCCGTTTTTAGTGACGGATTCTGAAAATAATCTTTGGGGGTTGGGACGCTAATTAAAAATATCTTGTTTGCCTAAATTAAAATGTATAAGGAAGCAAAATGCTACCCCAAACCCATGTAAACATTTTCAGAGGGTCTAATTCAGACAAAAAATCTGATTTTACCGAAAAAGTGTGCAGTAATACAATAAAGCAAAATTTTACATATAATCAATGTATTTTTTGGTGTGGGAAGAGGGGGAGAATGGAAGCCGATCGTAAAATGAAGACTGAGGTAAAAACGAGCGGGAAGCTGTTGAATGACGTAACATAAAAATAAAAATGTTAATATCGCACTTGGCTAAAGAACTTTGTGAGAAGGCAGCTCACGCCAATGAATGAACAGATAGTTTAAACTTTACATGGTCATCCCAGAGACCTCTGTTCAAATTATTTACTGAATGTCCGTCTCGGGAGACCTCCAGAAAGCTGAGGTTTGACGATCTCCACAATTTAAAGCAATGTTTCTCAACTTTTTGTAGCCGTGGACCGGCAAAATTAGGAAAAATATTTCGTGAACCTACTTTAGGCCACAACCAGAGCATTCGAATACCCACTCTAGGAAAGCAACGATGGACACAAGAAGGAGAATCGACGTTTTCGTTTCTTTACGGCTTGATATTAGTAAACAGGTTAAAGAGAATAAAATACTTAAATATTTTAGCCGTTATACTGGGTGGCGCCCTCCTTGGCATAATGCCTTATTATGTACACAAAATGTCATCACAAAGCAAAATCAGTACTGAAATTACAAGTTTGAAATTTGCCCTAACCCTATAGAATTTTTCTTGAATTTTTTGAAGAAAAAATTCTATGGGCGCCCATAACCGTTATAGTCAGAAAATGAATAAGTGATTATTTTCCCCCAATACCTCTAAAAATCTTCGCTGCATGCACTACTTTTAATGAAACGTATTTTTTTATAATATATCTGTATCGGTTTTCTTTCTTTTTTTTTAATGGAATAACACTTCAGAAATGCACACACATTTTAAACAATAACTAAATATACATATTACTCCCAACTTTCGATAGAGTTATGGTATATAGCAGTAGCGGGCAACATGAAAATTTCTTTGCTATCTATGTATATTTACAGCTGCAAGAGCACGGACAGACAATCAAATAAAATTAAATTATATTAGCCTTGCTGAAAAGCGTTAATAAAACAGTATATAAATATGTGCCTAAAAATATTTAATTAATTGAATAACATGCATATTAAATATCTTCTTTTTTATGTCTGTACGTCGCTCACGTATTTTAGTTATGTTTGTGGAATGTAGTGGAAATGTTATAGTAACAGAAGTGTGTTATAATTGTATACTGTGAAATGGCAGAAGTTTTATTATTACGGCGCACTCCCATACGATAAAGAAGTAATAAAATACACATATACGTACTTCTTGAATACTCAAATAAACGTACACTTAGTAATATCTATCAGTCAAATATTCCTCGGTTAATTAAATAGATTTTACTTTCAATTTAATACCGATGCCGAGATGTACTTTACATCTTAAGAACAAAATCTTGAAATATACATTAATTAAAATAATGTGGCCTCACATGAACTTGTCTACGTGTAATTTTTAATGTTCTACGAAGCTGCTTTTTTTACACTCAGTAATCTGGTGTACGATTTTTTTTTGTGATCCAGATAGTATTCACAGCCTCTGAATTCATTAATCGCCAAATCTGGCAGGAAATAGACGACGGTCGGAGGGATACATGGTTGAAACCACTTCCCTCTCATACTATCTGCACGTGCCTGGTTGCTCCCTTGAAGATGAACTCCTACGAGCGAAACAGAACAGTGTCCAAAGTGAAGCTTATCGCACTCGAAAAACAGGCTTCAGGTTATGAGAAGCGATTCTTAGAGGCAGGGAAAAGGATTCCAATTTCCTTTGAGCTTCATATCTCAAAGAAATCAAAATCTGCATTGTACACCATTAAACAGTATGAGAAAAATAATATTTTGAAGACACAGTAGCGTCTGTACAATTATAAACTATTTCGCTGAAAAAAACTAACTGATTTCAAATCTAACATAATGTTGCAAAAGAAACACCATAAAGAAATAATTAATGATGACTCACGAAGAGATATTTTCATTTACATTTTATAGAAAATTGTTAAGGGAGCTTACAGTACGGAGGGGCAATTTATAGGCGTAGATTCCATTTTAAATCCCGCTATACACAACATGGAATGTGTACTATTCCATTTCTAAAATTTCTTATTTTCATTTTCTTTTTAAGGCATTCAGATTAAATTAAAGCTCATGTGTGACCACTAATGATACCGACCTTAAATCATTCAACGCTCCGTTTGAACCGAAGCTCTGAGAATATCACAGAAAAAGAAATTAAAGCAGGGCATTTTTTCAATGATCAGAGCGATCATGTTAAACCAGGATTACGATGTGGAATAAACTCGGATAAAACGTAATACGGCGGATCCTAGGAAGTAGTTAGGGAACTTGACCCCCTCCCCTTCTTTTAACTGTGCATTTTGTTTTGATCAAATGAGCTTCTTTATTAAATTGGCTCCTCCCATCAAGTTATTTGTTTTGGGGTGATATTTTTCTTTATTGAACACTTTATTTGAGTCAAATTAGCAAGTTTCGTTTTTTATTAGTGACTCCAAAACCAATTTTCTGATTTGATTACATTTGATTTTGAAGTTATGGCAAAGCCATGCTAAGGCTATCCGCCTAAATGGGGATGTCTTGGGCGGGAACATTTTTAGAAAGTTCTAACGCGTATTTACATTACATCTGCAGCAAATCTCCCTAAATTCCAGACGATTAAATCGACAGCCGCGTGGTAGACTAGAACCTTTGAGATTCACACTTTGGCCATCTACCATGTTGAGTATCTTATCCACTCGGCTATCGTCGACAACCAATTTTCTGTATCCGCCACTGGATGGGTGTGGTAAAATAAATAAATTAACCTTAAAAAAAGCTATTTTTTTGTTAAGTATGTGGATGCGCATTGCAGCTTTCTAGCTTCTTAAATAGCTGTAAATGATAGGTAAAACATTGTAAATTGTAGTTAAATTTAAAAGAAATAATTATAATTATAATGGGTATCACGAATATGTGCTGTTTTGCTATTTTTAAACAGTTTAGATCAGAAACACTATTTCTGTACCAATATAGGTTTCTCCTTTTGGAACAGTACCTTCTAGACGCGATTTACCAACCCGGCAAACCCTAAAATATAGCTTATATTGAACCGTTGCGAGCCCAAAACCAATTTTCTTTTGATTTCTAGAAGTTATTTTACCGGTGCAGAAACAACGTCGCCCCATTTACTACTTTGTTAATGCCCAAGCTTAACTGTTAAAGGTGTCGGCCCGTCACTTACCCGATAGGGCTGTGTTTGCTGGGAAATGTGTGCGCCAGTGTGTAGGATTTGCACATTCACATGCGTTAACATCATTTATTCAAAATTAAAGCATCGACACATATCTACGTCCATTCAGAACTACAAAAAACTTAAAGAATCGTTTTAAGAATGGAAAGAAAATGTCCATATATGTGTACCTCGGGACCAAAGAGGTTAATTGAAAAAATTTGTTATTTTCAAAGCAGAAAATTAATGTTTAAAAAAAGTGATTAATTATATTCTGTAAAAGCTGGACGGTGTTATAGCTACCAAAGATTTTTCACCGCTAATTTTAAAGAGCAGTTTATACTTAAAATGCGGCCAAACTTTAAATACAAGGTAGATAGTAGGACTTTAGGGTCCGTATAAAATTAAATCTTCTATTTTAATCTATTCACAGACCCTTGTAAAAAAAGTATCGGTTAAAATATGGTTTCGATTGATCCCTACTTTTTGCCGAATAGTGTAAGCGTTTAGGGATGGACGCGAGACGCGAGAATTCTCGCAATGTCTCGCATTGTCTCGCGAGACGAGACGCGAGACGAGACAGGCATTTTTTTGCGAGACGAGACGCGAGACGAGAAAGAAAATATTTTGCAGGACGAGACGCGAGACGAGACAGAGTCTTGTCTCGCGCGAGATTTCTCGCGAGAATTCTCGCATTTTTTTACGTCTCGCATAAATACGATCAGAAAAGCGACAATTTGCCTGAAGCCTCTACCGTTTAACTTGCGTCTCCTTCGTTTTCGGTCCTGGTATACTATCAGCACTCTACAATACGCACAAACACGTAACATTTAAAATTAGAACAGGCGAGAGATATACAAAACACACAAAGGACAGGATAAAGAAAGAGGCGGAAAAAAAGAAAACAGAGAAGAGTTGAAAGAAAAATAATAAGTAAATAGGAAAGGCGGTACGGTATGTTCAAATCTGACCACTTTTAGACGGGGCCCGGGGCATTAAGTTTGGGGGCCCCCTTACTATCCCCTTTTTTACGCATTAAGCCCCTTTACTGAGCCTCCCTTTTTTAAGCATTTTAACCCAGTTTTGACCGCTGTTGTACTCGAAAACTGCATTTCAGTTAACTGTAGTTTTTGTACTTTAATCAAATCGTATTTATCACCCCAAAAAAATATCTCTAACTTGATCTAGTGATAGACAATAAGGTAATACCTATATTATAGAGGAAATTGAGTTTCTTCCCCACAATTACTATTTCAGTACATATGAATTTATAATTTAGATAATCGGGATATATATGGGCCCCCTTTTTCTTCAGGGGCACCGGACTACCGCCCCCCCTTGCCCCGGTGATAATCGGGTTTCGGGTATATCAGAGAGAGATTAGAAGTAGAGCAACTTGCATTCGCATTGATGCTTAGTCTCAGTAGGTTGAAATATGGTGGAATATCCTTGGACCGATATTATCCTCAAACTTTCCCGCACGTTGCGGCGTGCGTAGGGGGGGGGGGCGCCCACCCTGGTAACAACTTTCTAGGGGCGGTTAAATCCCTATTGTTGGCCTATTTTAAAGAGATTAAAATGACATTTTTTATTCTTATATATTAATATCGGACGGAAAGAAATGTAAGCAATTTTTTTAAAAACTATTTCTCTTTTCGTTTATATTATCATGTTTTCCCTTCCTTCGGCTTGCAAAACTTTTATAAATTTTTTTCCTCCCCATCATTTTATCTTGCAGTTGGGTTCCTATTCTAAAATTATCTTCGCCTGTTAGATGTCTTTTCATTTTTAAAAAAAATCCACACTGGATATACATTAGGGGGATTATGGTTTAATTTTTCTGTAAACAGGGCGACCATAGCGACTGTAGTACTATCGCTAAAAATTATTGTGGAAAAGTACAAACGGATAGTCGTCAACAAATTAACTGTTCAGTAATTTAAAATATAAACAAAAAATAAGACATCTATTAACCAACTGAGATACTATAATGAAATCTAAAAATGCACACACGGTAATGTTATTGGAAATATTAGGCAAATAATTATAATTATCGTTAATATAATCTTGTTTTCATTAATATAAAAATTACGCATATTTTAGAGACTTGAAATGGACGTTAAAGTAAATAGTAGAGATTTAATAAAGACTAAAATTGTTCTGTTTATAATTTTTCAAGGGTTATCTTACAACCAACTGAACGAGAAGTAATTCTAATTTGTGTTAATATATCCCGCAGTAATTTCAACAGAGGAGATTACTTGAACTTAAAAAAAAAAAAATCTGCTTTGTCTCATGCAGATATGATTTTAGTAAAATATTCCTACTTCTCGTATGAAGAGCGGGTGCGCAGCTATTTTAAAACAAACGGTTGTCCATTTCATGTAGTGTCTGAGGTATTTAATGCTACAACTTGAACAGTATGATGTAGAAATAACACATTTTGAAAGTCGGGAGTTCTCTGCAAACCGCTAAGCTTTTCACTTTTCTGATCGCGAATGACACTGACGTAGTTTTTTGAGTCATTATATTGCAATGATGCCAGGTTAATACTCATGACTCAAACTTTACATCAAGAGTCAAATAATTTTGCTTTTATTTTAGATTCCACATCACTGGAATTAATTGAAATTACTCATGTTAGGAAAATTTTCGTTTACTAAAGTGCGAAGAACGGGCACGCAGCTAGTAAATAAAAATAAATACTATATTTTCGGTGTGACATTATATATACGGATTAAATCTCAATTTCTTTTACTTCAAATGCCGATATATGCTGATATAATTATTAATATATCTACTAATGTGGCTATATGTAAGTAATTGTTATTATTAATATTAATTTTCAATAAAATCCCAATAATAAGTTAGTATAAAATAGTAACGAAATCGCAGTCCTTAATTTTGCGAGACTCGCGAGACGTCTCGCGTCGACGCGAGACGAGACAGCAATTTCTTTGCGAGACACGAGACGAGACACAGTGTTTGCGAGACCAGACGAGACGCGAGACGAGACGAGACAGCCCCGATTCTCGTCTCGCACGTCTCGCGTCCATCCCTATAAGCGTTGATATTTTGTCTTCGGTAACAATTTTATAAATTAAAGTTTATTCTGCCTGTGTAGTGCCACCACCTCCTAGATATACAATGCCTGAGAACAGAAAATTTTACATCATCACAAGGTCCACTAAAACGTCGTCATCAAAATTTCTGGTGAATTTACTATTCTGTGAATAGATATTTGTCCATGTAAGTGTGTCGATGCTAGGGTTTTCAATCGAAGATATTGTAAATGTCCTGCTGATTCTAAGATACCTATACTTGAATGGAGTTTTTTGGATTGATCTAAAGACTACTAGACAAATGGTGATCGGAGAGATTGATGCTGTTGTCTCTGGTAAGCTACAAAATTTAGAGGAGATTAAAAGGAAAGCGCCTCACCATGGCACAGTGGTTAGATCACTGGAAATGGTAGACGGGCCCGTGTTAAGGTCCCGGGTTCGGGTCCCATCGCGCGTCCGTCGACTTCACCGTTCGGAGTTTTCAGTGGTTTTCTCCGAAACTTAGCGTAAATACGGGTTAGGACCTCTTAGAAAGACCCCCACGGAGGGCACACCACCCTTCGACGTAGAGCCCACTCGGAGCTAATCGGTCGTAATCGCACAAACAAACAAACAAACAATAAAAGTAAAGCTGCAAAATTTGTGATTGAAAGAAAAGAAAATGAGTGAATTCAGTACTGTTTGAGAACGATTGGAAATGCAATACAGTTCAGCAGACGTGGATAACGACAACAGCTACAATGATAAGAGCAGAGGAAAAAAGTAGTGGCAGTGTTTCCTGTTCCACAAGCGGCCCACAAAAGAGGAATCAATATCCAGAGCTTTGCAAAGCTTTTGATCGAGGAAATATAAGGAAACAGGTTGCCTGTTTCATTGCAAATGCCGTTTTGAAAGATCTCTGACTTTTGTCAGTTGAAAATGCTTTGCATCCCAGTAAAATGCGCCGTCAAAGATCTATTTGGAGAAAAAAATCTGTTGATGCTCACAAAAAAAAATCAAGGAATTGTTTGCCTTCGCTTTGACGACAAAGTTGATGCAACTCTTACAAAATGTAAACAGGCACGTTCAGGCTCTGCACTTCATATTCGTCGAAAAATGAAGGAAGAACACTATGTCTTGGCATCCTTATGAAGCTGCAGTTACGTTAAACATGTTGCTCCTGCATCAGAAAAGTCTGCTGATATTTCATTCGAAATTATGTCTGTTAGAGACGACAGTAAAGCAGAAGCAACATTACGAGCACTTGTTTGTGATGGAACAGCTATGAATACCGGTAAGAACAATGAATAATTCGAAAAACTGAACTTCATTTAAGGAGACCTCTTCAGTAGTTAATTTGTTTATTGCATGCCAACGAATTGACTTTAAAATAGGAAATTAATAGAAGTCGTGGATGGAAAGACCACTTGTTGAAGTTGCAGAAGTTGTCCAAAAACTTCAGAAGGTCATATAGCAAGCACGTTGGAATTTGACCCAAAAAAATAAACCAATCATTGCGTTTTCAATCGTTTCAGATTTCGTTCTTGAAGTAGAAGAAAAGGTTATGAATAATATAAGTACAGATCAGATGTACTTGCTTCAAATATGCCGATTTATTCAACGCGGTTACAGTGCTAGTGATAATTACATTTCTTATTTGCAGGCAGCTCAGCCTGTGCAATCAGTCATGCCAGATGACTGACGAAAGCAAATCGATTGCTTAGGCTGTATGCTTGTGAATAATGCCCTTCCGATAATCTGCAACGAATTATGAAATTCATTCTGAATTTTTATGCCCCATCATGGTTTCACATTAAATCTCATCCGACATGCCAGGATGGAGCCAAAGAACTTCGTTTATCATTGTATAAACAGTGGAAAAAAGTGATCAAACTGTCTTCGCTCTTGTACTACAAAACAGATACATTTGCCATAATGAGAATATCTTGCTATCAGTCATTGGCGATGACGATGAAAATATTAGGAAATTTGCATGTGAAAAAGTTCTCCCGGCTCGAAATGATCTCTCAAGCGGTAGAATTAATTTCTTTGTCACGACAAAGTTAACTTTACATCTTTGTCTTACACATACATTCTTGACCGAGAAAAGCGCGACTTTGTCTCATCTCCACTTCTACAAAACATTACGTCAGAAATTATTGACAGTAATGAAAACGAGTTCTACATCAGTATCGATGCCATAGTCAAAATGTGGAGAGAAATGTCAAGGACCTTTTCGCAGTCTGTGGAAAAGTTTAACGGTCTTGACTCATTCCACGGTGCGATTACTCAGAAGACAACATTGAGACTGTACCTGCTAACTATAATTCAAACGCCGATTTTCTGCACTAAGGTATGTTAAAACAATTAACTTCTGGTACTGTACGTACAGGATGTGTTTTTTTAATTATAAACTGTATTTGTGGTTATAACATTGGGTTAACAATTTTAAAGTCAACAAACAGATACGAGATCAAATTCAGCAACATATTCTGTTTTAGGGCTTGTGTTTCAGAGAAAGTTGATAGAAAACGGACACATATATAAGAAATGTATTTTTTCTGCAATATTTGTCTTAACATGGACCACCTATTTACGCCTGTCCGAGGATTGAATTAAATTATTCTTTACTTTTCGCCCCACCCTAGTGCATAAACTCTGAAAGCAAAGCAAATCCTGACCTAAATTGACTGACTTACATTATAGGGAGTGTTATAAATAAAGTGCTAGTTGTATAAGACTGGAGTTTCTGAACCACGCATTCAGCATGCACGCACACCGTGCGTACATATCTTTCTTAAACATCATCTTTCTTAAGATAAGTATCTCCATAGGTGCCAAGATTACGGTACAGAAACGCATACGCATTCACGCACAATTCCGTGCATGCACAAAGTGGGGCTTTTCGCCCAACCCTAGTGCATAACCTCTCCAAGCAAAGCAAATCCTGACCTAAATTGACTGACTCTTGAGTACACTCATGTGGATTCAGATTTACCTGAAATCACTTACATTATACGCATATTTTGTAAAGCTATATTTCCAGATTTATCGTGAGAATAATACAGCAGAATATCCAGAATCGCATAACAGAACATCGCTGGCAAAAAGTGCTCATATGCAAATATGAATTTTTCAGTATTTGGGCTGTGAAAGAAATGAAGCTGTGCAAAACAGTTAAATACAAAGCTCCAAAATCTCGTCAGATATAAACTTATAGGTGGTACTTGTTTGAAATTACGTTCTGTAAACGTTTCTTGAGATTCCTTAGAAAGTAATCGTTGGCACATAACTACACATTTGGTTGCAGGGAAGTAAACGGAAAAAAATTAAAAGGGAACAAGAAAACAGAACCAGGGGGTTCCAGAAACTGAAAAAAGTAGAAAATTCCCCCAAAATACTTAATTATTGGTATTAATTAACAAGAATCCAAAATTTCGGAGGACTCTTATGCTCCCATGGCTCACCCCTGTCCATGTCCTTGTTTGGTCGGAAAAAAAAGGATGCGAGGAATGCAGTGGTCATTTCGAGAATCAAACGAATATAAATAGTTTGCCATTCATAGGCGGAGAGAAGCTTCTAAAGCTTTGGACAAATGAAAATAATGGATTTGACAGTGTCATTAAAGTGAAAGTCTTGAAAAGAGTTAATTTCGTTGAGTGTACTTGAAAGTTTTTATTTTTGTTTACCGTTAAAGACCACGGCCGAGTGGATAAGGCACTGAACATGGTATTTGGGTGAAGATTGAAGTTACAGGGTTCCGGATGTGGCTTCTGGACACAGACAGGCTGCGCGGTCATATTGGCGCGGTGTGACATTTTGGTCACACCTTTCTCTCTCAAAGAGCTATGTGACCTAGGGTGTGTGGCCATCTTACTGTGGCTATCTCAGACTAAGATGGTATTACGTGAAGTTAGGCGATGGTTGGTGATAGAAGATGGCTGGACTGTGAATTGTTGTTAATCATATGTTGTATCTCTCTATTCTAAAAAGAAGTAAAGGCCGCTGTCGCCGTCAAAGATTGTTGACCTAACTCCTCCTAAACCGTAGGGATTTGAGTTTCGACTAAGGTGCCCCCAGATTCGAAAAATTCCGAGGAACCTGCTAAGCTGATTTAAATTTTGAAAATCGAATTTTTTTAGAAGATATTAATAAAAAACTGAAAAAATAAACCGAATGGTTGCCAGATTTGGCATAAAATCATTCATTCCTTTGCAACAAAGCGTTTCCAAGTATGTAGTATCACGTGAAATTGTCAAACATGAAGTAGAAATACACCCATTTTACGCCAAAACAAAAACTACATGAAATAAGTAACTCAAAATGTGTTACACAAAGTTGACAATTTTCCAATAGTAAGTTCGCTTAGACAACAGGAGTTTAGAATTAGCGATTATCCGTTTTTCCAAAACAGAATAACTAATATCTTGAAAATGAAAAATAATTAAAATGCAGATTATTTTAAAGCCGGTTCGGTCCAGCTGGATTATTGGCTACCAGTAGAAATATTTGGCGGCGGTAACTAGGCCATTATAGCAGTTATAGTACACTTTGGATATTTGCTAGCGCGACGAGATGGTATAATTCGTGGTGTTAAGTACGTCAATCAGCAAACGATTATGTAAATGAAAATATAGATAACTGTTTTCCGGTAACCTTAAATGAACAGTAAATATAGGTTGTGAGCATGTGTCAATCGCCAAATAATGAAAAGTCGTCATTGGTGGCAGGCTATATTCTATCTGTTCCGTAGCTTTTATTAACTTTACATGTAGGCAAGTCGCCAAATAATGAAAAATCGCCATGGGTGGCAAATTCGCAAGGTGTCCAATAGGTTTTACATTATAAAAAATACAGCTGAAACTGATGTTCTGATTTTATTATGCTTTAGCTCCTAATTAATATAACTTTTGAATGGCAACATTAAATATCATTGTGTTTCTGAGGAGTGCAAATAATTTTTCCAGCGATTATAAGCGGAGTCCGCACTCCAGGTGGAGTATAGCTCAGGACCCGTACAACACGGATTCCCATAACAAAATATCTTCCATGTTATGAGGGGGAGGGGATCTACTGTAGTGTGAAGTTTAAATTTTTATGTACCAATGAACATGCAAGAACCAAGCAATGTGTAGCTCAGTAACATTCTATCTGATCCAATCTTCGGGTTTTGTCTGTTGAAATTATGTCTTTTTTACGAATAAGCCTTATTAGGGGCCGAATGCCTCATACGAAAAGCGAGTCTGGGGGCCTTGGCCCCTAGTACAATTAAAAAATTGTACACTGCGTAACTTTAGGAATGCGATCGCATATTGGATACGAAGTCATCCGATTTAAGAAATCACACTTGGAGATCCACAAAAAAGGAAATATGTGGCCAACTAATTTTAAACTTATATAACAAGGTTGTGGAGAAACAAATCCATCTTCATAGCGCTCGTCGCTTTTACATCTTACCGGAAGAGAGCACACAAAATTTTGAAAACACCGGGAAAAGCACATTCTGAAGATCATGTGCTTGAGAAATTGCTAAAAAGGCGATAGAGATGGTTCACCACTTTTTCATCTTGCACATGATAATGTAGTTAAAGAAAAAATTCATTTTCGATGGTGCATACGTACCATTTATTCGTTTTCAAGCGATGACACAAGCGCTATGACACGTAGAAGCTACACATAATTAAAAAACAAAAATATTACTTCGGACGGACACGTTGCCTTTATTCGTTCAATCTGAACATCACAAATTTACAAAAATTCCGGATTAACTGTGCAGTTAAAAAATATTATATACATTCAAAAACAATTTATTTGGGAGAGTATTAAGAAAATAGTCAAGAGCCCAGCTCCCTCAAAATCACACAGCGATGGGGACAGAGCCACCTGAATTCTGAGAATGGCTCTTTCCCACCCAAAATCAGAAGCTGAACTGCTAAAAAGACCGTTACCAAACACCCTTAAAAGAGAGTTTAAAATACGGTAGAGGTAAAAGACTTCTCATTTGTTCGAGAAATTTCGAGAAGCAAGAAAAATATGTTTTTTTCACAGCAGTGAAACCGCAGGGAATTTACGGCTGCGAGGGCAGACAGCAATAGTAGCGACAACGGTTATTTTTACTTTCCGAACATGTACCATGTAAGGAAAGTATTGTAATCATGAAAATATTTCACTTCGAGATTTTCGTGTATTTACACGTTTTGAGATCTTCTGAATTCATTTATGCTCTTATTACGAGATGTAAGTATGTGTGTGTGTGTGTATGTGTGAGTGAACAGGATGGCTCATAAACGGGGATTTCGATTGAGCTCAAATTGGGTATATATGTTATAAACCACCGTCATAACACCGGTTTTGATTTTTGTGTGTATAGGAATTATAGTTTTTCTACAGGGCTACGATAAAGATTTCTTTTACATTATGGCCAATGGGGGGGGGGGGAATTCTTGAAAATGCACCATCGGTTAAACGGTACATTCGATTGAGTTCAAATTGGGTATACATGTCATAAACCACCATCGTAAGACCGGTATTGTTTTGATGTGTAGAGGACGTAGAACAGGGCTACGACAGAGATTTCTTTTACATTATGGCATATCGGGAGAAATTCTCGAAAGTGCGCTAGCGTTTATACGGCACATTCGATTGAGCTTCAATTTAGCATATATGTTTCAATTATTCATCGATTAAAATTTATTTAAATGGTTGGCAATGATTTTAATCGTAAGTGTTCAGAAAGTCGAGTGGAGTCACTCCAGATTTTTTTTTATTTATTTAGCAGAAGAGTAACATAAGGAACGCTGCGGAGAGAGGCACCTGAAGTTGATGAAAATAAACATTCTGATTCTGACGATTAAATCCAAAGTACTTAAAATATTTCAAGTATAAAAAAATATGTCATAGGCAATGTAACAGCAATAGGACAGATGGCCACACCCCTTACTTCACACGGCTATTAGAAGGCAAAGGGGTGTGACCAAAATGTCAGCACCACAGCCTGTCTTTCTCGTCAGCCTGGGTTCTGGCCTACCGCATAGCTGTCGATCTAACTGCTTAGAGGTATTTGCGGTTTTTGCCAAGTGCGCGTTAGAACCCGTTTAAAGTCCTCCGTCTAAGGCACACCCCCCTTAAGCATATAACTATAGTGTAGGTTAGCCTTACGGTACGCTATTAAGTGTAAATTGGCAATAAAGTTATAGAAATAGACTTTTGCATAAGTTTGAACAAAATAGAAAAGTTTGGTTAACATGCATGGCTGAATTCTACCAAAAATTTGCATTTTATAATTTTTGTACATATTTTAATTATGTATAATTTATAATAATATTACTATAACTGAAAATTCAACATGGTGAAATCAAAGTCGAAGAGTGGATTTCAATATAGAACTGATTCTCTGTATGGCGGTCATATGTATGCAGCTGGATGTACATATGACAGTACATTTGCAATAAATGTCAAATTAATATTAGAGTATTGGTAATTTATAGGTAACAATTCGAATGAAAACAATTAGAAAAATTCCTGAATTCTAGAGGAACGGAAACACTGGTAAATTCTGAATTGAACCGCTGAATTTTCAAGAACTCTAGCATTAGTTGAATCGTTGGATTTCTTAGCCTACGTAAGAAGCACTTTTATAAAGCATATTAAACGCACATTTTTAATCTCTCTCAAAGCCCTGTGAGCTAAAGTATTATTCAACAATAAAGGGGGTGAGGAAAAAACAAACATATGAATAATTTCTCCAACCCATTGGATCTTGTATGCCTCGCAACGACCTCAACTTTATTCCAGTACGCTTCTTCAATCTGATAAGTGTTGGGATATAAGTAAGATTTTTAAAAAAATAACAGAAAAGGTGTTGGATGAAATAATTCTCAATCACATATTAGGTGACTTTGCAGTGTACTATATCCTTTACCAGACTGTTCATCTCATAATTATAATACCACTGGATTTCTCAACTACCGCTGGCAAAGAAGTAGAGAACTCGACTCTTCAGTTCTCTCACTCTCGCATACTGTATTTGCCCACCACTCACATCATTAACAAACCAAATGAGATTGAACACTTTGCACTGGGTTGATCGTGTGCTCTCATATTACTGAGATTTCTCTTTTACGCTGCCCTCTTTATCCGTTGCGCACAGCATACAAAAGACAATTTCATAATACAAATTCTACTAAAAAGCATTTCTGGTGTGACTAAAAAATAAGCTTGTTGAAAAATACTAGGAGTATTTTCTCAAAGCTGAAAGAATTATGCTAAAAGAGATAGTGCAGGAAATATAAAGAATCCTCCATCATAAAGTTATGTACTATGATAGTTACCCTTCGACGTAATAACCATACTGGCATTATTGATATAGGTTGAAGTGCTTTCTGATCCATCTCTGAAAAAGCATTCCAAAAGGCGAAGTTATAATCATTATTATGGCCATTTTGGATTACACTAACACCTCCTACATGGAGAAAGCCCAGCAAATGAAGCTTTGAGGTCAACACAAGCTCAAATAAACTAAGCGGATAGCAGGTTTTTGTTTTCACAAAGCAAAACTCTTTACAAATTCATATGAATGCTATAATCCTTTGAAAATATCTTAAGTTAAAGATAAAATTTAAAGTACCTTTCTCATACAAAATAACTCATTATGCTCTATTTCTACCTTATACTGCACAACTAGTGATAGTTAAAAAGTGCAATTTGCCGTAAAATTCTATCTTAAAGCAGCAGCTCTCTTAAATTCACCTAATAAAAATCCGTTTTTGTCTTATTACGTTTCACATAAAAGAACAGTTGGTTGATAGTATTTTTCAGTGTCTTTTCATGATGTATTTTTAGAATTTAAAATTAAAATATTAACAGAATAAATTAGTGGACTTCGATCTGGCAAGTTGACAAAATGGAGCATTTCATTGTGCACATTCGCAGGGGAACTACAAACTGAAAATGACAAATTACTAAGTGTAGTACAGTAGAATCTCCCTACAACGATATCCTCTATAACGATAATTCTCTGTATTACGATATTTTTTCATAGTTCTGGCTGAATTCCCTTTAGATTAATGCAAAACAGTTCTCTGTATTACGATATCCTTTAAAACGATAATTCTCTCTTCAACGATAGTAATAATTATCCCTTACATCACAATTACTCTCTCTACTACGATATATTTTTTTTTCTACAATGCATCAGAATCCCAACTCATGCATACACATTGAAAGCTACACAAAGAAAGTCGAGGTAAAATGTGGTTGGAACGGGTTGGACAACGCCTCTGCCAAAGAACGTCTTCTAAGTTTCGTTTTGCTGATGTAACACTATGGTAATGAGAGTGTGCATTTCTCGTAAGGTGGAAGGACAGTTGGCATTTCCTGGATCTTTGATTCCTATTCCCCTCTTTAAAAAATTGTCAAGGAATCCTTTCCCCGGAACTGATATAGAAAACGATACGTTCTTTTGTCTGAACTTGAGTAAGAATTTTAACCTCCGATAAATCCTATCGAGGTCGATTATTACACGAGGATATTTTAAATAATTTATGACTTTTGTTTACTTTGAAGTTTGTTTAGTGAAAATCGAAAGCAAATGGCTAAAAGAAAACAAATATCTATCGAAGTGAAATTCAACATCATAAAAGATTTTGATAAAGGCATGAAGCAAGCTGAGGTTCGCAGAAAATACGGACTTTCACAGTCGACTGTTGCTAATTTCCAATTTCTTTACACACAATTCAAAATAAATAAGGATAAATTAATGGGTATGTATTTTCAATTAATATCTAATGCATTTTAAAAAACGCTTTTGCGTCATTCAGGTATTATTTATTTAGACATTATATATTTGTTATTCAAATATGCTATAAGTATATTTATAAGCAAATCGCCGCTAGAATCTCTGGCGAAGCGGCAAGGTATTTAACTAAAATTTGTGAGTGTTGTGAAAATTACTGAAAACTATAAACATGTTTTTCTCCTTTCATTTATTATATACTAGCTGCGTGCCCGTTCTTCGCACGGTAGGAAACGAAAAATTTCCTCACATGTGTAATTCGAATTAATTCCAGTGATGTGGAATCTAGAAAAAGCAAAATTATTTCACTCTTGACTTAAAATTTGTGTCATATATGTAATAACCTGAGATCATTTCAATATAATGACACAAAAAAAAAAAAAAACTATGTCAGCATCATTCGGTATCAAAAAAGTGAAAATGGACCGTTTGCAGTGAACTTCTCACTTTCAAAATGTCTTATTTCCTCAGACATGCTGTCTTTTAGGTTCACGTTTTAGCGTTAAATACCTCAGACACTACATGAAATGGACATTTTTTTTATTTTAAAAATACGTCACCCTCTCTTGCAACCCTTTACAAAAAGAAAAGAGATAAGAGATAAGACTGCGCTATTTATAAAGGCTTTAAAATTGTTTTTCTAGATTATGCAGTTTAATTTTTCTTCTCACAAATAAATCCAGTATTTATTAAAGGAAATTGAGCCAAGCAAAGAAATCGTCTGCTCGCGGGACCCGTTTTAATTTATTTTTTTCAACTGGCAATTTTAATCATTGTTACTGTATCCATGACAACCAAACCGCAAGATATCAAACCGAAATTGATAAGCAGGTGCTACGGAAATGAAAATCCTTCTTTACTTAAAAATTCGTAAAAATTCTCCTAATTTATATTTTTCCTCCGTTCTTCTTTTAAAAGTGGGTTAATTGTGTGCTCCGTCTTTTGCCGAAATATAAAAAAGTTATGACAGATAGAATTCAAGATGCAGCAGTTTTAAAAATATTTTACGAAAGTCAGCGTCAAATTTAATTTTATTTGAAAATTTCCCAAAAATCTGCAAATTATGTTACACAGTCCAAACAAACAGTTTTTAAAAGAAAATTTACTCCTCTATACGATGATGTAACTATCGTTTTCTTGCGAGTGCAATTACCGGCGTTATTATGTATTACGCAAGAAAAATCGCTAAAAATCGGACAAAATATAAAATAAAACATTTTCTAATTCGAATTTCGAAAAAATCGTCAATGAGGTGTGTCGAGACCCGTCTTGGAGAATTTCCGTACAAAATTTGGTAGGTCTACGATCACCCGTTTCGGAGCTACGCGAGACACAGACAGACAGACAGACAGACAAACGGACAGTTTACACTCTGTTTTATTTATATAGATTACTTGAGAGGGTGTGCTGAATGAAAACAGAACACTTTCTGGTGACACCGAAGGGTATGGGATATAGGAAGAACAAAAATCTTTTCGTTCCAATATCGATTCTCTATATAACGATAATTATTTTTACAAGGATATATTATTTTGACCCCCAAAATATCGTTATAGAGGGATTTCACCGTATTTTTTATGTATAGGCAACAGTTAAAATGCAAAACAACGTCGGTCTGTAATTTTGTTCGGTTTTCCCCAGATGCAACGTGAATACGCGTTAGATTCCATTCGAAAGTCCGTCGATCTAGGCACCTGCCATCCTAGGCACATCACTAAAGTGTAGTGTTGCCTCAACCACACAAACCCATCAAATGTAAACTGAATAGCAGAATTGCTCCAGCTTAGTAACAATGGATATTTAGGAAATACTGACTTGCATTCTTGAGTTTTCCGGAAATTTCTCTAGTATTAAATGAATTGCCTCCAACTTCCGCAGAATATAATTAATAAGGTTTCTTAAGTAGAATATTTTCTTAAGTATTTTATTGAAAATAGTAACCACAACGACTGCCGGTAGCGATAATTTTGTTGTACTTTAATCTCAAAATTCTTGTCTAGAAAAAGTGGTTAATTATATTCCGTAGTAGTTAGAGGGTATGATTGCTTGGAAGATTGGCTTTCAAAACCAAAGCTATTAGCAGTTTAATAAAATATTTGGGATCGACCGATACCAGATTTCAACCAATACCAGATACTTTTTTACAAGGGACTGTATACATATTATAATACAAAATTTAATATATCACAGCTACCAAAGATTTTCCACCACTAATGCTTACATAGCAATTTATGCTTAAAATAAGGCCAAATTTTTAGTGCATGTTGTTTAAAATTGTGGTGGCAAACTACCGAAAGTTTCGGGAAAGTTGGCAGTTATGTTATATAGAACACGTTTTCCATCACTTGCATTTGGATAAATTTTTCCGAATGTAAGTGATAGGCAATTAGGTTCCATGTAAAATTCAATTTCCTATGTTGATATGTATACAGCCCTTTGTAAAAATGTATCCGGTATCGGTCGATCCCTAAACATTTTACCACTACTAATAGAGATGTCCATATCCGGAATATAATTAACCACTTTTGCAAACAGTAATTTTTTAAATACTCTTTTTAGTGATAAACAGTCCACACCTTCCGCTTCGACATTTCGACATAAGGTAAGCAAAAATTTACTGTTAAAAAAAGTGGTTAATTATATTCCGGAGCAGTTGGCAACTCTAATACTAGTCAAGACCATTCAAGATGTAATTCAGAGAACCATATTTAAAATTTCCATATAAGTTTACAGAAAGTGTGTTAAAAAAAAACACGACTGATTACAGTGGGAAAGGCTCTTATGCGAGGTACTGCTTTCCACATTTAAACCAAATACATGCCCCGTTTTCTTTTCGAATTCCAAAAACAATTAATGCAATTAATAATGTATTATACATTCACTCAAGAATGTTATTAATATTGTTTCACCCCGCTTACACACACACACACACACACACATACACAGAGAAAACAAACACGAAAAGGGCTGCATAGCTTTCGATAGTTAATTAACTTCTTTTTCATGCTTCACATGAATGAGGATGAAATCAACATGAAAGATAAGAGTAAACTTAATGGCATTGTTGTAGTTGTTGATAGACGAATGATTGCGATGCTATTCAACACCTCTTACATATAGAAAGCCTAACAACTCCAGCTTTGCGACATCATTAGGACGACGGAAGTGCCGTTAACACAGTTTTCATTTCAAAAAGTAAAACTCTCTAAAATAATTGGGGAATACGACAAATATTAGAAAATATCTTAAATTAAACATTAGAATTAAAATACCTTTCTCGTACGAAATTATTCGTTCTGATCTATTTCCTTGTCATATTATCTAATTAGACACAGTTAAAAACTGCCATTTGCCTTAAAATTCTATTTTTTAAACCCAAGTTATTAAAATATTGCTATTTATGAGTAAATTCAAAAGAAATTTTTAATAGTTTTATTTTGTCTAAAAAAAAAAAAACCTTTTACAAGTAGGCCGAATCATGACGTAGCGGTTGTAAGACGTTCTTTATCTAGGAAAAGTTTTCAAAACCCAATGCGCTCACGGTAATCTCACAAGAACATGGAAATAGTTAACAGGATGAACTAGGTACCCGTAGTAGCGTAGACTAAGTTTTATCATTTCGTTGCAATGATAGAGGCTTCCAATAAACAAGCCGTCCTTTCATGATCTCAGAATTTCTGTTTGTGCGGTAACTTCGCAAGTCGAAAACCTATATCTTAAACTTAAGACAACTGAACTATATTTGTGGTTGCTTAAGTTTAAACAGTACATGATAATAACAGATTAAATCGATCTCAGGTTTTTTAAAAAAGTTTTAGCAGCTGTAAATTATTATATACTAGCTGCGTGCCCGTTCTTCGCACGGTAGGAAACGAAAATTTTCCTTACATGTGTAATTCGAAATTATTCGTGATGTGGTATTAAAAAAAAAAAAGAGCAAAATTATTTGACTCTTAATGTAAAGTTTGTGTCATGAGTACTAACCTGATCATTGCAGTATAATGACTCAAAAAACTACGTCAGTGTCATTCACTATCAAAAAAGTGGAAAGCTTAATGGTTTGCAGAGAACTCCTGGCTTTCAAAATGTCTTATTTCTACATCATACTGTTTTTTAGGCTCAAGTTGTAGCATTAAATACCTAAGACACTACATGAAATGGAGCACCATTTATTTCTTTCCGAACATGTACCATTTAAGGAAAGTATTGCAATCATGAAAAAATTTGACTTGGAGATTTTGGTGTATTTACACGTTTTGAGGTCTTCTGAATTCATTTATGCTATTTTCAAGAGATGTTTTTAAAATAGCTGCGCACCCGCTCTTCATACGGGAAGAAGGGAATATTTTACTACTAAAATCATATCTGCATGTGACAAAACAGAATTTCATTTTTTAAAAAGTTCAAGTAATCTCCTCTGTTGAAGTAACTGCGGGATATATTAACGCTAATTAGAATTACTTTTCGTTTAGTTGGTTGTAAGACAACCGTTGAAAAAGGATAAACACATTTAATTTCATGAAATATTTATTAACGTGGTACATTGCGATTTATTCATATTACCTTTACAAATCTAATAATACTACCTATTACGTGCATTAATACTATCTATACTCGCTTCTCCCTCTTCAAGGCTCTCTTAGCTTAGATTATTTGGCCTCAATGGGATCTTTTGATTCTGTGGCGATTCTTTGCAATTTACGCATTAGCATAAATAATAATCATTTCACATAATGGTTGCCATTAAGGAAACTCTCCATATATATTTAATTTATACATAGTTTTATAAAATTGGCCTATTTAGCGCCGCAAACCATTTCATCTTACTGTGGGGAGAAAATATCCAAGGGGTGCCATTTTCAATATCCATGTATCTAATATAGCGATATCTTTTATATCCTCCATAGTCCTGTCTCCTGAAAAACATCAAACTGTGTAATCTCGAGGAGCTACTTATTCCCATTTTAATTGTGACAGGGCGTTAGAGTTGCAGAGTTTACAAATTTCACGCATTTTTTTAAATTTATGACGTCACTGTTTGACTGCCGTAAAGGATACCCCGGTAGATTGAGGGAGTTAATTTCGATATTTCGCATAATTTTTTTCAAACGGTATCATTAAAACTTTGCGTTCACGCTTAAACCCAAAGAGCGAAAAAAAAAAAAACGATACATCGCGGAGCGATCAGTTTCCATGTAAACCGACAGGTTTTTCCGCGAAAGTGCTCATTAAGCAGTCTTTTTTCAGAGAACTTCTTTCTTCCCTTCCTGTTTTTTCGGAGAACTTCCGTACTCGCTTATTGTTATATTCCGCTCCGCTCTTGTGATCGAAAAACGCTCCTAAAGGAGAAGCTCACTTTTGAAAACTGGCTCACTTTTCGCTCCGACTGATCGAATTTCGCTCGTTTGGTTTAAGCGTGGGACTTTTATGGAGGAACGTAATTCAACGTTAAAATAAAACTATACTCGCAACCTGCATGCGTATGTTAGGCAACGCCTGCGCTAAATTAAATGCCAAAAATAAAAATTGTAAATAGAAAAATTTTAATATATCGCGCTTTGAAACGAACTTTGTAACTTTTAAAATGAACATTTTCAGCGCCGTGAAAACATTTCAATTTTTAAATAAGCACCGGATTAAAATACCACTTCTAACAATAATAATCGTGAATTTAGTAGTTCATTTCTACAGTAAATTTTAATCAAAATATCGTCTCCCTGTGTTGAAAATAGAGCTGGAATAAATGAGTTAAAATTATGGCGTAAATTTTACGTATCTTAAAGCATTTGACGTCATAGATCCTCACTTGCGAATTGAAATTCTGATATCCCATTTAAAAACTCGATTGGTTGAAAAAACCCTTTTTTCTAATCCTTTCTGTGGCAACAGCCGAACATAAATTCTCGTGCCGTGATCGCAATGTAATGAATGGCGTAAGATCGCGTTGATGCTATTAAATTCTAAACATTAGGCTGCACTAAAATTCGTAAAAAATCATCTAATTTACATAATTTTTTCGTTTTTATTTTAAAAGAGGGAGAAAAGAATGTTTCACGATTTGTCAAAATATCTAAAAGTTATGACGGATAGAATTCAAGATGCGACAGTTTTAAAATTATTTTACGAAAAAAAATCGCGAAGCAGATGTTTAGTAAAAAAATTCCTAAAAATCGGTAAATCATGTTACGTATTCAGAACAAACTGTTTTTAAAAGAAAATTTTCTCCTCTATCCGATGATACAAATGCCGTTTTGCTGCGAGCGTAATTTCTGCCGTCATTACGAATTAGGTGAGAAAAATTGCCAAAAATCGCATAAAACATAAAATAAAAAAAAATCTAGGTCGAATTTTGAAAAAATCGCTTCGAGGTGCACAACTACATATTTACATCTTCCCGAGTACCAAATTTGGTGTTTCTAGGTGTAGCCGTTTGTCCGTAACGCTGCCGACAGACACACACACACACACACAGACAGACAGACACACAGACACCTTCTTTTATAATAAGTAGAGATTATAGTCTCGATGAACATTGAAAAATAAACCTATGAATGCCAAACACATAATATATAAGCTCTCGCAATCTATACCCTCAAAGAATACAACTGTAGATTTACAGATTCTGGCAACTCATTCCCAGATATATAAAATGAAAAACATATTAATTATCCATTAAAACTTTTATTGATTCTAAATGCTACAAAGAATGCAATTTAAGTTTATATCTACAGTTCCAAACAAATACCTTTCTCGTACGAATTTGCCTTAAAATTTTATTTTTGCCTTACAATTTTTTAATTCCAAGTTATTAAAATATTGCTATTCATGAGTAAATTCAAAAGAAATTTTTAATAGTTTTATTTTGCGTTAAAAAAAAAACGTTTTCAAGTAGGCCGAATGATGACGTACTAGTTGCAAGGCTTTCTGTATCTAGGAAGCGTTGTCAAAACGAACAACTCCTACGTCACCAAGCTTTGACGTCATCGTTTAGCCTGCACTTAAAAGTTTTATTTTCACAAAATAAAACTATACAAAGTTTCTGGTGAATTTACTCATAAATAGCAATATTTTAATAATTTGAGATAAAATATATAATTTTATGAAAAATGGCAGTTTTTAACCGTGACGAATTAGATAATATGATAAGGAAATAGATCGAAATGAATAATTTTGATCGAAATGAATAATTTTGAATAATTATGAGACGGGTATTTCAATTCTTTATTTAAGATATTTTCCAATATTTGTAGCATCCACCAGAAATTTTAATTAGTTTTACTTAGTGAAAGTAAAACTGTGATGACGCCATTACTTGAAGGCCTAATGACGACGTCAAAGTTTCAATTGATAGGCTTTGTAGGAGGTGTTGTCAAAACCCAATGCACTCACGTTAATCACACAAGAACATGGAAGAAGTTAACATGATGAACTAGGTGCCCGTAGTAACGTAGACTCAAGTTTTCTCATTACGCTGCGATAATAGAGGCTTCCAATAAAGAAATCGTCCTTTCATGATCACAGGATTAATGCTCGTACACAGACATCGCAAGTCGAAAACCTATATCTTAAACTTAAGATAACTGAACTATATTTGTGGTTGCTTAAGTATAAACAGTACATGATAATAACAGATTAAATCCATCACAGGTTTTTAAAAAAGTTTTAGCAGCTGTCAAATTATTATATATTATAGTGTCAATGAACATAGAAAAATGAACCTATGAATGCCAAACACATGAAATATAAGTTCTCGCAATCTATACCCTCAAAGAATACACATGTAGATTTACAGATTATGGCAACTCATTCCCAGATATATAAAATGAAAAACATATTAATTATTCATTAAAACTTTAATTGATTGTAAATGCTATAAAAGAATGTAATTTAAGTTTACATCTACAGTTCCAAACATTTTTTAATATTCTTGTTAATACTTGTAATACCACTACGACACTTTTATACCAGAGATATAAGAGAAATGCACGTTGAGCATTCACTAAAACTTTTATTAATTCTAAATGCTGCAAATAATAGCATAATAGAAATAGATCATGACGAGTTATTTTGTATCAGAATATACTTTAATTTTCATCTTTAACTTAAGATATTTTCAAATAATTATAGCATTCACGAAAATTTTTAAATGGTGTCGCTTTACGAAAACAAAATCTGTTATCCGCTTTGTTTATTTGAACTTGTATTGCTCTCAAAGCTTCAGTTGTTGGACTTTCTCCATGGTGGGGGTGTTAGTGTAATCCCCAAGATGGCCATATGAATGATTATGACTTTACCTGTTAGAATGTATTTTCAGCGATGGATCAGAAAGCTCCTCTACTACTATCAAAAATGACAGTATGGTTATTATGTCGAAGAGTAATTACGCTTGTAGATAACTTATGATGCATGATTCTTTATTTTTACTGAATGTTTTTATTTTATTTTATTTTATTTTTTTGTATAATTCTATCAGATGTGAGAAAACAC
>JAWZYV010005552.1:0-23884 GCA_038373885.1 Cheiracanthium punctorium
GTAAAAACGTGAAATTTTTTAATTTCAGCAAATTTTAGAGCAGATGTGCGATCAGAAGATATAAAACAATTTCGTTTCTTTTTTCACATATTTTTCGTCACCTAAATTCACAACTTTTCCGCGTTAGTATGAGTTGAAGAAAAAAAAAATGCTTGTATCTCCCCACTCTATTAGTTACAGAATGCACATGTTATGTTTCGGCACATGTTCAACTGTTTCGCATATACTTAAACTGAAACTAAAAGCAACTTGTAATGGTAAGACAATTCTCTACCACATTAGTGTTGATTAGTAATGATCATGGTTTCAAAAACCATTAATACTCGATTTTGTCAAGTTCTGATCAAACACTGCATTAAAAAAGATAGATAAATAAATAAGTAAAAAAAAAAAAGCCATAGCTAAGCATAGTAAAAGAAAAATAATATAAAAGATGAAAAGCTTAAATAGTCATTTTTGTGGATTTTTCGTGACACCCTCCCCCACCCCCAATAAGGAAATACAAAAAATGGAAAATAATTTTCTGGATGAAGTAATCTGATACATTGGAAATTTTAAAGTACTTCTCAGAAAAGAAAAAAAAAATAATGAACAAATGATCAAAATCTGCACCAGCATTGTTAAAGTACACTTTCCTGATACTATTTTGTGAAATTACCTAATATTGCGATATATAGTACATTCGATTTTTCAAGCTCTTCAACAAAATCGTGTTCTATTTAAAACCAAAATTTCTTTTTAAATCTCGTAACTGCAGCAAACTGGACAGAAAAATAAAATTTCTTCCCAAGTTAGCATATATATTTATTCAAGAGTATGAAATGAACAACATAACTGAAAAATAAAAAGAGAACGAAAAAAGAAAAAACCTTGGGATTCATTTAAATTCCTTATTTTTATTTATAGTATTTGACATAATGAGTCTTTATTACTATTGCAACATGACATTGTATTCATGAACAAAAGATTCCGAGAGATCTTCGCTTAGGAGCACGAAAAAGGGGAACGCGCGGCAGTTTGACCCCCCCGAGGAAGAGGGGTGAATTCGCCAATCGCCTTATTCGGGACCACGTGCGACTCATCGCCACTCCTACCAGCTCCCGATCATTTTGTTAACAGCGAAAACATAGGGGTGCCCAGTCTATGAGTATATTTTAATGTCTTTGGGAAAACCTGTACACTTCGGGGGAAAATAAGCAGAGAACCACCACAAAACCCTGCGGCTATTTCTTAGAACTTCCCGGAAGGCACATTCCTTTGAGATAGAAAAACGGGGGAAATGTTTCAGTTTGTGGAAGACACGCAAGTTTGGGTTACGTTTTTCCTACCACCACCCCTCTTGCCGAAAAATTTTTAACATACAGTCCATATATTTTTCATTTTTTACATAAAGATTATATCTATAAGGTGAAAAACGCCACTTGGAAAAATAGGCTATGGTCTAGGGCCCCCAAAACTAGAGGGCAGTTGTTAAAATAGTTTAAGATAGAGTATTCAATCAAATTTACTTTTGGTAACAATGGATATCAAATAAAAAATGTTAATATTAGCAAAAAAGAAAGAAAAGAAAAGAAAACTGAAAGATAAAATCACGTCGAATGCATCCCTCCCCCTCAAAATATTCATCCCCCTCACCCTTAATTTTAGTTTTTCATGAATATGAAAGCCAGGGGCATAGCAAGAGCGGGGGCTCAGGGGCTTCTGCCCCTCCCCCCGAAAGGGGACCCTTTACTTACAATTGAAACTTTAGCTTGAAATTTAATACCCAGCCCACCCCGAAATAAAATCCTGGCTACGCCACTGATGAAAGCGCAAGTTTATATTTCGTGCGTCTACACCCCTCCACACTTTCGCACTGTGCGCACTCCTTTTTCTGTAAAAAAAAATCTTTAGTTACGCAGATCAATCACAAGTGAATTAAATTTTATTTCATAATAAAATAATACGTACTACTGGATTTTAACTAGTTTAGATTTTAAAGTATTTATAAACTTAAAATTTAATAAATGAGATGTAAATGAAAAGCAGTCTTTTATTTTAAAAAGTTATATTCTATAATCAGTAAATGTTATATTGGTATATAAAAAGTTATATTCTATAATCAGTAAGTGGGTGCAACCAGTAATGCTACAGAGGTTTATGGCTTTCGTATCGGACAAAAATTATAGTTCTGCAAAATTAGCTGTATTAGGAAAAGGAAATTTTAATTTAATATTTGTATTGATTTTGTAGACTTTTGTATTATGCAGTGCCATCCCCTCCCAACAAAAAGCACAAAAGGGAAATTAAAAAAAAATAAATTTGATTATTATTATTTAAAAACAGACAACTTAAAATGAGTGTTATACTGCATGCTTTAAATTGTTTGATCAGTAGCAGTATTTTAATCTATTGAAATAAACATTATACTACTGCTAGAAAGAATTTTTTAATGGCATGCAGTTACTTCTTATGAAACACATTTTATAAGGGGGCACATTTTTAAAAAATCGTATGGTGATGCTGTGTACAAAAAACTTAAAAAAAGAAATAGTTTTATCATTGAAAAGCCATTTATAAATGTAATATTTACTGATTTATTCACTATGCATGTTTAGAACACTTATCACCAATGCACAGTATTACATCATGAAAATATAAACATTCAGAAAACTAACAGGACGACAAAAACTTATCAAACAAAACTGTAAAAAAGTCAACGAAGAAAAAACTTTTTTTTAAAACTGTAACTTTTGAAAAAGCAAAACTTTTTGTCCGGGCTAGCACTTTAATAGAAAATGTAAAATCTTTTGCCCATAATCCAGAGAAATATCATGTCCAGAATACTGGCATAACCCTTTGAGGCGCAACCCTTTCCCAATGCTGGAAAAAGGACAGCCGTTGCCATCGCTCGACTTAACTACCAGCAAGATGGCGGAGCACAGTCAGCTGTCGTCAAAAAGGCTCTCTAGATCTGTGGCACGCGATGAACGTTTCGATCATCTGCCATCTTGCTGGTCGTTAAGTCGGCAACGGCTGCCCTTTTTTCAGCATTGGGAAGTGTATCCAGCTGTTCCTTGCATTCTTCCATTTTTCAGCAGATGTCAGTGCTATTAAAAATAATCGTGACCCTTTTTTACGGGAAATGACGTGCTAAAAAGTAAAGGATTCTCGTGGAGCTAGGTCACCCGCACGCAACTATTTTTACAGAAATTAAATCTACTCTTCGTGACTGGCAACAGTCAAAACGTCAGAGTTTGGTGTTCCCAGAGCAGAAACACGCCCTGCGCGTTAAAGGGATAACCAAGGAGAGGAGGTTAGAATAACCTCTGAAATCTGACATTTGGGAAGCTTTAGTTTGCACTAGCATTATTCTCATGTTTTATTTATCAATTTATTTAACTAAAAATTAATCAAAAAGAAAATGATTACAGTCATCTCCGTCTAATCTGCAAAAAAATTGCCCAAAGGTTGTGTGAATTATAGGATTTTGCAGATTAGTCATTGTTTGCATTTCTCTTTTGCAAATTTAGCAAGAGTTGAATATTTAATGATGCATAAATAGACATTAAAATGAAGAGATAAACTTTAGATCAAGTATTTTTTTCAATAGTAAATCAACTTATCAGTTATCGAAGGTGAATAATTTAAGCATACTCAAACAATACATCTTATAAATAAAAATGAAATTCTGTTTGTTTGTTTGTGGATTTGATTCGTATACAAATCCACAAAAATGGTCCTATCGGCCTGAAATTTAGCACAGATGTGTAAAATAATATAGAATAAACCACTGTCCACTTTAAAACTTTGAAAGTCCACCCGTTCCCGGAATTTAAAAGATTTTTTATGCTCTTCACGCAAAAATCTTTCCGTAATTGTAACCCCTGTAGTGAAAAAAGTGTGAAATAAGGATCGTGGTTGCCATGTGTGGCGATTTTGCCGAATAAAATGTCGTTCGTATACAAATCCACAAAAATAGACCTATCGGCCTGAAATTTAGCACAGATATGTAAAATAATATAGAATAAATTGTAGTCCACTTTAAAACTTTGAAAGTCCACCTGTTCCCGGAATTTAAGAGATTTTATATGTTCTTCACGCAAAAATCTTTCCGTAATTGTAACCCCTGTAGTGAAAAAAGTGTGAAATAAGGATCGTGGTTGCCATGTGTGGCAATTTTGCCGAATAAAATGTTTTAAATTCTCAAAGTAAAAATAAAAGAATAATAATGATTTTTTTTTTTTGTTAGTTTATATTCGTAAGGTTATTTTTTTTTTAAATTATAATATCGTGTGCATGGGAAATCAGAGCAGGAATGTAATGCTTTACACGCAAAACAATAAGAATTGAAGATTTCTGAGGCTAATGTGTAAATTTTTTTAGTTTGGCGAAAAAATAAAATGGCTGAAATATGGATTTTGAGTAAGTGAGTTCTAGTGGTTTGCCCAGTTTTCGGCTTGGCGCAATTTATTGAGAGCTTAAGGAAATAGATTTTTGAAAACAAGTGCAAAGGTTTTATTAGAATACAGCGTTAAAGTTTAATGATCCGTGAAGAAATAATGCAGTTATTAAGGGATTTCAAGCGATCTAACTTCAGAATTCTCGCCAATTGAATACATTGATTTAAGTTGGGGGAATTCCGCCAAATTTCAGAAAATTGAAATCTTCTCATTTAGTACATCGGAGTAACGATGAATAAAACACATTATAGTTGATAATTTAAAAAAAATCGGCTGTATTAAGGGATTCCACTTTTCAAATAAATGCCTGGCGGTCGAACCATTTCCCATTTTGATTGCTGCTAAGTCAATGCTTCGAATGATTCCCTGAAAAAACGCTTGCAAAATGGCGTATGTTGGCACTTTGGCGAGGCTTAGATTTAAAACTGGATTTTATTTGAGACTGGTATATATAATAACACTGGTTATAGATAAAAATGAATGTTGGTATGTGTTTATGAGGTTGAAAAACTCCAGCACCGTTGCACGATGAAATTTGGTTCACCTAAGTCTTTTATCATGGAGAAGGTTTTTATGCTATTCATTTTCCTTAACTTGCCACTTGGTGCCGCAGCACAACGTTGAATTCTATTCCGTTTAGCCGTTTGCTATGCTAATATCGTCCAACCGATTTCGATGAAATTTGGTACACGTGAATATTAGAACACGGAAAATATTTTTCACTATCCATTTTGCTGTAACTTGCCGCTAAATGGCGCTGCAACGCATCAACTTCTATACCGTTCGACCGGTCGGCATAAAATTTCTTATACTTACACATTTCAGCACGAAGAATATATTCTAACTGCGTTCCTTTTGATGTTACTCACCACTAGATGACACTGCAATGCATTATTATTTTAACTCGCCACTAGATGACGCAGCAGCAGGCCAAATTCTTGACCATTCAAACGGTCGCTATGAAAATCAGTATACATAGCTATTTGAACAATGAGAATATTTTGGCATTATCCATTTTGCTATAACTCGCCACTTGACGGCGCTGTAGCAAATCATTACTTTAATTAACTACTAGATGGCCCTGCAGTGTATCACTTCTTGACTGTGCAAAGGATCGTTATGAAAATTGGTATACATAGATAGTTGAACACGGTCGCTATGAAAATCAGTATACATAGCTATTTGAACAATGAGAATATTTTGGCGTTATCCATTTTGCTAAAATTCGCCACTTGACGGCGCTGTAGCAAATCATTACTTTATTGAACCACTAGATGCACTGCAGTGTATCACTTCTTGACTGTGCAAATAATCGCTATGAAAATAGGTATACATAGATATTTGAACACGGGGAAGAGTTTGGCGCTATCCATTTTCCTATAACTTGCCACTAGATGTCGCGTCAACACATGAACTTCAGGACTGTCCAGCCGATAGTCATGGAAATTCGTATACATCGATATCTGAATGCGAAAAATATTTTCGCCGTATCCGTTCTGCTAAAACTCGCCACTAGATTGCGCTACGCCGCATAGCCTTCTGCACCGTACAAACGATTGCCTTGCAATTCGGTATGCATGATTATTGGACACAATATAACGCGATATCCACTTTGCTATATCTGTTTATTACAATGAATAGTAATCACCACAAATCGTAATATCAAAAAGTCCATTCATTCCCGTGCGAAGAACGGGTACTTCAGCTAGTATATGTATAACAATAAATTACCATAAAATCCTGATTATAAGCCCTCTCTACCCCCACCCCATTTGTTTGGAAAGAGGACAAAATGCATTCTCGGCGACGGATACTGCTACTAATTGTCATGTAAGCACAAACAAGAGCTGTAATGTCATCGTCGAGAGGTGGATGAGGGGGGCAATCATAAAGCCTTCTCCCCGATTGTAAGTCCCCCCTCCCCTGCAGAAGAGGGGCTTATAATCGGGATTTTACAGTATACGCATTTATTTCAAAAATATAAAATTCCATATTTCAAGTGCACCAATGAAAATTCATAATTGATAATTCTTTAAATCTTTAAAACTCTCATGTATACCAGGTGTAAAACTATGAAACTGGAATTTTGTAAAAATTGCACGTCTGTTGTTTGAAAATGATAAAAAATAGTTTGTTCAAAATAATCTATATTGCTATTTTCCCCCAGCAGTTTATGAATGCCATACCAAAAAAAAAAAAACAGTTCTTCTTTTGAAGCGAACCAGTTATAGAGATATTTTCGTACATTTCTTAGCTTGTTGGTGGGGGCAGTTAGTTAGAAGATTGACACATACATCCATTTTATGGAAGTAAAATAGCATCTTTAACATTAATTTCTATTTTCTCGTGGGGGGGGTCGCCCCCTCTGGCCTCCCTTTAACCCATTAACGCACAGTGTTTCTGCTCTGGGAACACCAAACTGACGTTTTGACTGTACCCCGTCACGAAGAATAGATTTGATTTCTATAAAAATAGTTACGGGTGACGTAGCTCTACGAGAAACTTTTACTTTTCAGAACGTAATTCCCGTAAAAAAGGGTCACGATTATTTTTAATAGCACTGACATCTGCTGAAAAATGAAAGAACGCGAGAACAGCTGGATAGATTGCCCAATGCTGAAAAAAGGGCAGCCGCTGCCATCGCTCGACTTAACTACCAGCAAGATGGCGGGCGATCGAAACGTTCATCGCGTGCCACAGATCTAGAGACCCTTTTTTGACGACAGCTAGCTGTGTGCATTAAGTCGAGCGATGGCAACGGCTGCCCTTTTTTCAGCATTGGGAAAGGGTTGTGCCTCAAAGGATTAATCCGCCCTTGGTAAGCATTGAAGCGTTATTCAGCGACAGCGTGTCCCAGTGATGCAATAGATCATAGGTTCCCAACGTGGGTGATAACGCCCCCTTGTGGGCCGTTGAGGATTTCAGGGGGGACGGTGAAAGACCCAGAGAAAATTAGGAGAAGTTGATATGGCATGGAAGGGCGTGTGAAGATTAACCAAATACAGTCTAAAAAAGACTTAAAAATCAGTCTGATAATTCATTTCTATCACGTGTGCGAAAATTCACATATTTCGAGATGAGACTTCGCTGTTGAGAGAAAGAGATATCTCTCTAATATACCTCTCTAAAACTTTTATTCCTCTTATGAAGAAGAAATTCAGTAGAGTTTCAATTCCAACAATATTCTATCTATTACTAATTTTTTTTTTAATTTAATTCTTGTTTTCACCATGCATTCTCATGCAACTCATAGCGAGCGTTACTAATAGCGAAGGCCCCGTTTTTAGCAACTCATAGGTGGATTTCGGTGGTCTTCCACGCTCTTCGTTTCTCACGTCAAAATCACCACTTTTGAATTTTTTGAACCACTCAAAACACCGTGTTTTACCAAGAGCATATTCACCGTAAGCTTCGACAAGCATTCAGTGCGATTGTGCAGCAGTTTTCTTCAAATGATAAAAGAAACCCAATGCTGTCCACAAATCGTAGTTCGTACGCAGTAGCATAGCTACCAACCTATCTCAACTTAAAGCAGGAAGATTAGTGTAAAAAAACAAGAAGATTCCCTGAAAAACAGGAAGATTTTCCCAGTCAAGTTTAAACCGCAGAAAAAATAAAATAAAAAAATTGCATGTTTGGAAAATTGCATTTTTGCATGTTTGGAAAAACTTTTTGAAGTATTTTGTGGGTTCATAAGAGCTTATTTTGATTTGACTTTAAAAAATGTTAAATGAAAAACCAGCATTTAGGAAAAATTCTAAAAGTTATTTTACAGTCGGCACGTATTTAGAGGAATGTTTTGGTTTTCCGTCTATATTGAGAACATGGGAAAAGGGGGGCAGTCGTACAGGCAACTCATCCCAGAATGGAAATATTTTGGACTTTTCCTTATATTTTACTGACCCATGTGTATAAGTCGACCACAATTTCTGGGCTTTAATTTCAATGCATACAGCATGCAGCTCCAAAAAACAGATCTGGTGGCAGGAGCTGCCACTCATGCAGGGACGTACCCAGAAAAAAATTTCGGGGTAGGTCCAAAAATATTGGAGGGGGTTCAAACGGTAAAAAGGGCAGAAATTTATACCATAAAAAAAAAAAAATCATCATTATTTTGTTTACAAAAGCTGAAACTTCGGAGGGGGTCCGGACCTCCTGGGTACGTCCTTGCACTCATGGAAAACAAATAAACAGACGGTACTTATGGGAAAAAAAGGACTTTTTTTTTTTAAATAATCCTACCCTACTCTTATCTTTTACACACTTCGGAATTGTCCTATCCATCATAATTTTTAATTCAGCAATAACATTTAACAGAAAAACTAAGAACAAACTGAAAAAATTATTGGCGTAAGTAGGCAGGGGCTAGATTGGGCTCAGCCCACCCTAGACAGATTCTAGTGCATTATTCTTGTAATAAAAAAATTAGATGTTGCATCGCAAGAATAGGTGATGGAGTCCTTAGAGTGGGCTAAAGCCCCCTTTAGAAATATTCCAAAAGCCCATGCAGTTATGCCAATGAAAGACATACATAAATGGCAGAAATTATTTACATTTATGAATGAAACATAATAAGTATACATAATCATTTCAGAGGATTTACTTATTCATTTATTTTGGTTTCTTTTCTATTTCAGAAGAAGCACAAGGTACAATAAAATCATGTAAATTTTACATGTAATGTATAAAACTAGACAGCTTAGGATCATACTACAGTTTATAAGACTATGCTTTCTTACAATTTCATCAGGTTTCTCTTTTGTATTGGTCAGAAGAAGTATACACTGAGAGAAAATGTTTAACGAAACAGACACATGACAAGTAGTTTCTCTTCTACATCATTACAAAGTTGAATAATCAAGTTTCTTTCTGAGAGAATGCTTTGTCTCACACTTACACGGTTTCTCTAATGCACGAGTTACAAAGATGTCCATAAAAGTTTATTAGAAAAGAAAGTGCCACAATATTGCTATTTCATATGGTATTTCTGACAGAGTGCTTTCTTTGGCACACTTATTAAGTTTGTTTTTGCATATGGATATGACTTCTCAAGTTTTCAAGACAGAGCTTCTGAAATCATATTCTTATAGGGTTTCTCTTCTGTAGTTAAATGATAAGTAGACGCGCATTCGATCTCCCTTTCTCAGGGAATGCTTCCCTACACACTTCACACTCAAAAGCTTTCTTCCCAGTGTGGGAAAGGAGATGCGCACGCAGGTTCTGTTTAAGAGAAAATGTTTTCTTGCTCACATCACTCAAAAGGATTCTCTGCATAATGATTGTGAAGGTGTCTATTCAAGCTTCTTTTACAAGAAAACATTTTCTGGCATACATCACACTCATAAGGTACAAAGATGTCTATAAAAGTCTGCTTTATCTCAAAATACTTTTTTTATAAACATCACACTCATGAGGCTTCTTTTTCGTATAGATTTGAAGGTGTTCATGCAAAACTGTCCTATCAGAAAATGTTTTATTACAGACATCACACTCATATGGTTTCTCTCTAGTGTGAATACAAAGATGCCTAGTTGAGGCTCTTCTGTCAGAGAATGTCTTCTACACACATCACATTCGTATGGTTCCTTTCCAGTGTCATAGAGGTTTCTCTTCTGTAAAATGTTCACTCATGAGGTTTCATTTCTGTATGGGTGAGAAGATGTCTACTCAAGTTTACTTTCTGTGAGAATGCTTTCTTACACACATCACACTCATAAGGTGTCTCGCCTGTGTGGATACGAAGATGCATTTTCAAGACTTGTTTCAGACTGAAAGCTTTCTTACACACATCACACTCATGAGGTTTCTCATTTGTATGGGTGAGAAGATGTCTACTCAAGCTTGCTTTCTGAGAGAATGCTTTCTTACACACATCACACTCATGAGGTTTCTCATTTGTATGGGTGATAAGATGTTTATTCAAGTTCTGTTTCTGAGAGAATAGTTTCTTACACACATCACACTCATAACGTTTCTCATTCCTATGGATGAGAAGATGTGTATTCAAGCTTCCTTTCCGAGAGAATGCTTTCGTACACACATCACACACATAAGGTGTCTCGCCTGTGTGGATACGAAGATGCATTTTCAAGTCTTGTTTCAGACTGAAAGCTTTCTTACACACATCACACTCATGAGGTTTCTCATTTGTATGGGTGAGAAGATGTCTACTCAAGTTTACTTTCTGAGAGAATGCTTTGTTACACACGTCACACTCATGAGGTTTCTCATTTGTATGGGTGAGAAGATGATTATTCAAGCTTCCTTTCCGAGAGAATGCTTTTGTACACACATCACACTCATAAGGTGTCTCGCCTGTGTGGATACGAAGATGCATTTTCAAGTCTTGTTTCAGACTGAAAGCTTTCTTACACACATCACACTCATGAGGTTTCTCATTTGTATGGGTGAGAAGATGTCTACTCAAGTTTGCTTTCTGAGAGAATGCTTTTTTACACACCTTACACTCATAAGTTTTCTCATTTGTATGGGTGAGAAGATGTTTATTCAAGCTCCCTTTACAAGAGAATGCTTTCGTACGCACATCACACTCATAAGGTGTCTCGCCTGTGTGGATATGAAGATGCATTTTCAAGTCTTGTTTCTGAGAGAAGGCTTTCTTACACACGTCACACTCATGAGGTTTCTCATTCATATGGGTGAGAAGATTTTTATTCAAGCTTCCCTTCTGAGAGAATGCTTTCTTACAGACTTGGCACTCATACGGTTTCTCTCCTGTGTGCGTTTGAATATGTGTAGACAAATTGTATTTTTTTAAAAAACATTTTTTACACCATTCACATACACAAAGATCTGTCTTGAGGTTTTGCAATGTAGAGTAAGTTTTCTGAGATACATCACACTTAAGATTTTCCATGCTTGCATGCAGGAATCTCATTTTAAAAGTGGGTGGGCAGAGTATTTTTTGGTGGAGACACTTAAGCAAGTTTTCACATTGTTTCACCGTAAATATTACTGCAAAGGATGTTGTAGAATGTTGACTATGGCTGTAACAGAAAGAATATTATTTCAGTTTCCTAAATATTTATTTACATAATAATAACAAAAGATTTCTCTGCTTTTTGACCCAAAAAATAATGAATATAAATGTAAGTAGAACTTAAGGAAGAAAAGTTATTTTTTGCTGATTGCTGACTGATAAAATGTACAGCTCCAGGGAAAAAAAAGGCCCACTTGGACTATGTTTGGCCTTTGTAGCCATACTGCAAACTTATATATAGCAATTGTTTATGAATAATGTACACTTTAATTTGTTATAAATAAAAATGAATAAGGGGCCACCTTCATATTTAAATAAGCAAAAGCTTTTTTTTTTTTAACAATGACAACACCTAATTTTTATTTTATATTTAGAAACTTTACCTGATTTTAACCCCGAATATCAATTTTCAATACATTTGAGCTATAAAAGAAGTTATGAGCTTTGTATTTCCCCCCCCCCATTGTTAATTATAATTGGTATAAATTAATGTTAAATGAGATATGAATAAAAGTATAATTCTTTTATTATACTTTAATTCATATCTCATGTACTGTTACAAAGATAATTCTTATCCCTACTATTTGAACTAAAGGGCCCAAATATAATTTACTATTATTACAATTTTTAAAAAATATTAATATGAATTATAAGATAAGACCTGGTCAAATTTCAAAGGAAATAGATGCAGTAAATTAATTTTACATCTATGAATTTCTCAAAAATATGACCTTTTGCTAAAAAGTTTCCTCTTTTCCTTAAAGCTATAAATCCTATTTTTCCTCCAAAAATTACAGTGATTTATTACACTCAATTAGTGATTGATCTAGGATATTTTTCAGAAGAGTGAAAATACTCTCTGACTTTTTCGAAGGAGTGTTTTCCTTTACAAAGGAGTAATTAAAACAAAAGACAATTATGATAAATTTAAAACACAAAATTAAATTTTGCTTAACAAACACACAAATAACAAACAGATTAATCCAATAATTGGATTCTAATTTAAAATTAGCAAATATATATTTTCTTATGAAAATATAAATACTTTTAACACAAAAAAAAAAAGATATTTTATAAAATTATATTGGCTTCAAATGTTAACAAAATATTTTTTAATCCTCCGATTAAAATAACTAATATCTTGTTTTAAAAAGTATTTGATAGGGATGTAACGGATATTCAGCAAGTATCTGGTATCTGGCTGATTTTCTAATATCAAAATTACTGTCAGATATCCAAATCGTAACTACTAGTACTTGCACTTAATCTGCAGGGAGAGGAGAAAAATAAGAATTTAAAAAAATCCATGTAATCAAATGAGGCATAGCTGGCAGAGAAAAAAAGTTAGGTACACGAATGCGACCTGAGTTTGAACCAAGCACCTTCCATCTCTGAATTGAAAGCGCTATGTGTTCGGCCACTGGGGGGGGAATTCTAAATATGACAAATTAATTTCAGAGTGAGGGCGTGCAAAATTGCACTGTCATCATGGGCGCCAAAATTTCTTGCTACGAAACTAGTAGTAGAGTACATTGTATTGATATATCCCGATGTCTCATCTGATTATGGTCATTCTCAGAGTTTTACCACTTTGGTTGATACCTAGTTTACAGTGCTTCTTTGTCAACGAGGCGATCAAAAGTTTAATGTGGTAACCTTGGTGACTTTTATTTGTTTTCAGTCAACCTTGTGAAAAGCTGTTATTTTGATCCCCGGGCTAAAAACACTTGGAATAAGCCGCCATTTTGTTTCTCTGGACCACACTTTTGCTTCTGTTGGGCTGCCATTTTGTTTCTTCTGCCGAATGCATTCGCAATTACTGTTTGGATGGGATTCGAAGCTTTTAATTTTAGTTCAAAATTTTTTAGTTTTGGTTTGTTTTAAAGCACATGTGCGACTTTTGTTTAGAATTTTTCTACTGGTTTTCAAGTCTCCGTGCAATATGATTATTTTCTTGGGGATTATGGGTATTTCCCGGCAGGTGCAAATTTTAATATTTTATTCTGTTTGAAATCCTGAAGGGTTGGCCCATGTATTTTTGAGAGCTAGATAGGTCGTTTTCCGTTGGTTTAATTACTCATTTTTGAGAGCCCATTTTTAATTCTCATCAGTTTATTCTGTTTTTGGGTAAATTTCTGGAAATGGAAAATATTTGGCCCCCAGGCTGATTTGGCGATATTTAGAGAGTTTCAATTTTTTTTTTTTTTTTAGTGCACTAAAAACAAACACTAGGCTTAAATCTAGACATTTAAAAACAAAAAAGAATGGTTATTTAATAATATATGCCCGAATCTCCAAAAAAAACCATCTTTACCCTAGTATGATGTATTAAGCTTAAAGAACTGTGCTAATTTTCGCTGATTGGAAGGGAATTTTAAGTTCAATATACACTATAAACACTTGTGTTCGTTATTCAACTCAGTAAAAATTTTTTACATGCTTTGAAATGAAGTTTTAAGTTTAGAAAATGGTGTCCCTGCAGAGTTGAATCATTACCGCCGCTGCAACAAAAACATCATTAAAGAAATCAAAAACTGATAGTGAATGACACAAGCAGAACGTCAGAACTACGATCACGATGCCATCTATCATAAAAAAATACCGAACTAGACTTAAGAATCAACCTGTTTAGCTGTGAACTCGTCGACACGTGCCGAATTCGATAAGTATTTTTATTATCAATCAGTACCATTGTCACTAGCACGGTAACAATAAAGATTAAATAGGCATTGAACTATATTTAATTCGTTCATAAGAAGGGGCACTTCATAACCTTACGTTTATTTGATAATAACTTTAATAAAATGTTGAGAAACACATCCTTTTATCATTACCGTCGCCAATGGCAGGTCGGATGGTGATTCAGCCTACGGTAACGATGCAATAAAAAAACATTTGTGTGTCTGGTAGTCCCTCCCACTACGTTCTTCTACCAGATTCTTTATTGTTATTTCAAATTAAGATAAAATATTAATAATATAGTTCATTAAGTAAAATAATTATAAATTCGTCATTTGTTTTTTATTATTATTACAGTAGAAGACCCGAAATCCACACAGCTTCATTCCAGACCTTGTGCAGATTTTGGGTCATAATAGGAAATTTATTCCCTTTCATCCCAAACTCAGACAATAATAATAAAATACAGTAAAGAACAAGGGAAGCAAGTCATAATTATTACTTATATTATAATCAGATTCATAATATAAAAATACACAGGAATAATACTATGTACAAAATTTTTAAACACTTGGTAATAGTAGTTTGAGTTCTAATAAGAGTTTATTTTTATACACTGTCATTATTTTTTGTTCTGTAACGCACCTTTGCCACCCTTCAAATCTGAGATATTTCTCTCAGTGGCAAACCTTCATCAAATTTGATCATCTCCTGAGGTATTACTGTAGCAGAGGCTTAATCTTGTGACTGTAATTCAGTATTAATTTTGGCATTGTCAGTCATCTGAAGAATATCAATATTACCCCCAGAGTTCACAAATTCTAAAATATCATTTTCTTCAAGTGGGAATTGCTTATTTAGGTTTACTCTATGGTTATACTGCAGTTTTCTGAACTTGCAGTTGGCAGGACAGATTTCATTATTTACACTGAACAGGCAGTGCAGATTTTAGAGCTTTGCGGATTTCGTATCGGTAGATTTTGGGTCTTTTACAGTATTATTTTTTTGTTGTTGTTGTTCTAAAAATAGGGGATAACATCCTTTAATGAACGACGTATGTACATATGTTTCTAGGAAATAGGAAAATTAGGATATTTTGCTAATACTGAAATACTATTTTTGAGAGGATGTACTATCACTAGGTTGATTAATTGTTTTAAAACATGTCCTCTAAAAAAAAAGTCTTTATCATTACCATCTGTTGATCATCATTACCATTCGCTGATAGTCATTACCATCATCTACCAGGGATCACTCTAGAGCGTTTCAGGGGGGCGGCCCGCCCTGGTGCCCTTTTTCAGGTAAAATGCCGCCCTCCTTGCCCTTTTTCTTGATAAAATTCCGCCCTCTTTGTTTGTTTGTTTTTTTTTCAATCAAAATGCCACTCTCCTTTTCTCCACCCATTATTGTTCCCCCTTCTCTTTGATTCTCGTTACCATTGCTGGCGCTCGGCTAGACCCCAAAAAAGCCTCTTTCCAACAACAACAACAAGGAAGTTGATTTGTTTATTCTCTTATCAATGATGTGTGAAGGAGGAGGGGGGGGGGGCATCTGCTCAGTCGCCGCTCTTCTCCCTCCCGACCTGAGGAGAGGGTTAAAACCATTCACTGTAGCTTGAGGTCATAAAATATCTCATTAGAGAAACAATCTGTCATCCAGAAGAGTAGTCTATAACAATAAATTATTTCCTACTGTTAATGGCGCTTTACCGTGTTTTATAAATGCTGTAAGTAATTAATAAACGCCACTTGGTTATTGTTTATTTTTTCAGATTTTCAAAACACATTCATCCAAACTTACAGCTGGCTGCATGGAAAGTTCAAGACAAAGGCAATTACGGAAGTCTGGGTAACACCCCCCCCCCCTCCCACACACACACACTCCTCCCCGTTGATGTACTAAAAAGAATAGGGCAAAATTGATTCATTGACAGGGTGTGCACCAGTCAGGAAATACTACTTGAAAATATCGAATTTCCGGTTAGCATAGGGGCCAAATTGATGATTATTCTATAGGGCCATGGGCTCCGGCAGCATAGAAAAAGGGGGGGCAATGCCCCCCCTGGATTTTTGTATGCTGTGTTTTTCCTTGCTTTTTTGCTCTTTCCAACATAACCATATGTTAAAGTAGTCTTTGCCCCCCTCCCCCCTGGAAAATATTCTGCCGGCACCCATGTATTGAGGGTCCAAATTGAAATCCATTTTAAATCAAAATAGAATAAAATACCTGCAGACACCTTTATTAAAGTAAACTGATTTTAAAAGAATACAAATTTCGCATTATAATTAAAAAAAACTTTTGAAATATCAGGTGGGGCCAGGCCCTTCTGTCCCATAATGACGAGCCGCCACTGGGTATGGCTAAACATTTCCTAAAAGCAAACATTAAGTTCATTTTTGATTTAATCTAAAAACCTAAATTGAAAGGGCTTTAATCAACAGCCAATAACATAGTAATTTCAGTCATTTAAATAAAATAAAGATCAACACCATTAATTATCAGTATACTAAAGCTTCACATTCAAAATAGAATTAGCAAAAAATTTCAGAACTTAAATGTAATGCATATGCAAACATTCTTATAAAACACAAAATATTCTTGTTTTCTTAAAAATAAAATAACCCTGACAGATTTTTTCTACAAAGCATAACAAATTTTATGGGAGTAATTTTGTAAGCGGGTGTCAGCTATTTTTGGCGACTTTTTTTTTTTTTTTTTTCGCCAACACCTGCTACTTGGCACCCTTTTTTTGGTCGACAAATTTTTCACGTGTGAAACACCATTATTGAATACCATAAAATAATACAACACAGTGAGCACTGTCAGCAAAGACAAAGCATTTTAACACATTAAAATTGCACAGATATTCCACAAAAAAAAAAAAAAAAAAAAAAAAAAAAAAAAAAACACCGTCCATACTTAACACTAAAAAACATCAGCAATTTCAGTAACAGGCAATCCAAAATGAGCAAACAGTAAACCGCTTTTAACTAAAAAAATTTCAGTATATTAAGCAATCTAGTTCTACAGCTATGTACCCGTAATTTCCTGCCTATAATCCGCATCGGCGCATAATCCGCAACCGGTTTTATTAGCTCAGAAAAAAAAAATTACATCGCATAATCCGCGGCGCCGTATTATCCGTGGATATTCTGAAGCAGACTATCAAATTTTTCAAAATTACATCGGTATTGTTAACACACGTCGATTTCGGCATACAACACATTTTGTGCTAAATTGATGAGAAATAAACTATAAAAATTGAAATTGGTACTGAAAAAAAATAAATACAAAGAAAATTTACTATACACTTAAAAAAAATTAGTGTGAACAAAGGTATAATTTTGTAGCTGTTCCCCTGCTTTGAATCATCGCAGCGCATATTCCTTTCCCATGCTATTCTGCCCGTCATCTAATGACGTAACAGGAGAGTGAAAGGTATTTTTACAGGGTTCCCGCTAGAGCGCGAGAATCTCGCATAATTTTTTTTAAGTCTTGTGCAAAAAATATTACTATGCGAGGTATTCTCACGCTGCAAAATATTTACCACCAGCGCGAAATTCTCGCTCGCTGTTTGAAAGTTTAAAAACGTCAGTTTACAAATACGAAAATTTGTTTTCATTCTACTAATGTGGAAATCGAGCCGGAGACAAAACAAAACAAAACTCCGATAACGAGCTGCCGAGGCCGCTCTCGCAAAGAAGCGTCCCCTCCCCCCCCTTCCTCTCTTGACTTTCTGTTCAGAGATAACACAGTTGAATCATAGGAATGCAGAAGGGGAATATTAATTAATGCTATCCACACAGAGCTGACGTGTTTATTTTTCTCCTGCAGCTGTAAAATGTTTTGTTTTTGTATGTACGTCCATTGTATGAGTTTTGAGAGCATTTCATCTGCTTGTTTTTTTATATATCACCACAATTCATGGAATTATTGATATCCTCTGGCAGTTTGAAATTTGTAACCCCCCCCTTCCGTTCTTAGTTACGGTTCACAGTAAGAGTTAATCAATCTTTTAAGAAGATTCCCCCCCCCCCAAAAAAAAAAAAAAATAAATAAATAAATAAGAGGGAAGCTGAAATTTTCCGGTTAAATACCAGATAATCTAGCTTTTACTGTAGTAAGAATTTGAACTTAACTATATCTGTTTTAACTTGGTAAAATCATACAAGCCGGTGTGCACCCCATGTAACCACGGCGACAGCCGCTGGAGCTTGGCAACCGCCAAGCTCCAGCGACTGTCGCCAACCATTTTGCACGACCAGCAAAGTATTTTAACACATTAAAATTGCACATATATTCCACTTACAAAAACAAAATACAACGTCCATATTTAACCAAAAGAACGTCTACAAATTCAGTAACAGGCAATTTAAAATCAGCAAACAGTGGACCGTTTTTAACTAAAAAAAATACAGTGGATTCAGCAACCTAGTTGTACAGCTATGTAAACTATGCAACCAGTGGACCGTTTTTAACTAAAAAAACCTGAGTGGATTCAGCAACCTAGTTGTACAGCTAATGTAAACTGGGCAAACACTGGCCCGTTTTCAACTCTAAAAAACATCGGTGGATTAAACAACCTAGTTGTACACCTCTTATAAAGTCAGTATGATTAGGGTAGCACGTAAATAGCACTTACGAAAACATAAACACATCCAATATCAATTTCAAATTCCCATTAAAAACCTTAAACATTGCAAAGATTCGTTAAAAAAGAGCACTTACCCTTATATTTTTTTAAATAACTGCTCAGAAATGTCCCCAACACCCACCGGCTTATAATGTAACACCAGCATGCTGCTTTCTTTTATTTAGCTGTTATATTCACACTATATTTCTAACAAACACGCACAAATTCATTTCATATATTAAAATAACACATTTCATTCCCTTCCGTCAATAACAGAAACCATTTCAAATTCCCAAACCTGACGAAACACGTATTCTTTATGGTTGCCAGTCACAAATACCCCAGGCAGGTAACTTCACTTTGGCGGTGCATCGCTCACTCTAGCGTCAGAGTGTTCGCCAAGGATTTGTAAACAAAAACATCGATATGTAAACAATGCACCGTATACGGAATATAGTTCGTTATATTATATAATTTTATTATACTAGATAAAATATTATAGTTAATAATTCTGTTGCTTATTTAAACTGGGTGTGATTCTTTGAATATTCATTAACAATTCAAGTGCAAATTTCAGTAAACATTCAGTGCCAATTTAAGCAATCTTATTAAAATAGCTGATGGAAATATCAATTTAGAAAGTTTTCCGCATGATCAAGCTGCTAAAATTGTTAATGATGCCCGGTGACGAATGGGAACAGTTGTAGCCCCGTGGTACAACTTTTGACCACTAAAAAGCTACATTGAGATATCACAAGTTGAGAACCATGTGTAGGAAAAAATAATCTAGTCTCTAGTGTACGCACGTACTCGTGTTGCAGTTAGTTACCAGCGCCATCTAGTAGCCAAAAAGAGTCCCAATTCTTATTTTCTGATAGAAAAACTAAAGTTACAAGGGCCAAAATTTTCCCCAAGGAAAAAAAAAAAATGTCACAGATAATACGCGGCGGCGGATAATCCGCATCGTAATTTTTTAACGTTTTTTTAACAGATAATCCGCGGATTATCGGCAGGAAATTACGGTAAACTAGGCAACCAGTGGACCGTTTTTAACTAAAAAAACCTCAGTGGATTCAGCAACCTAGTTGTACAGCTATGTAAACTAGGCAACCAGTGAACCGTTTTTAACTAAAAAAACAACAGTGGATTCAGCAACCTAGTTGTACAGCTAATGTAAACTGGGCAAACACTGGCCCGTTTTCAACTCAAAAAAACATCGGTGGATTAAACAACCTAGTTATACACCTCATATAAAGTCACTATAACACACATAACAACATCAAATATCCATTTACAATTCACATTGAAAACCTTAAGCAATTGCAAAAATTCTTTTAAAAAAACACTTACCTTTATTTTAAGAAACTCCTCAAAAATATCCAAAACACACAAGAGCTAATAACATAACACCAAAACGCTTCCTTTTATTTAACTTTATATTCACACCCTCCTTCAATTAAACACACACTTCCTTTTTAAACAACAACATAATATCACTTCACATACACACATTCAATAAACTCCTAATCCCGAAACTCACCAAACCAACAGAACTCACGCATCGAATTCAAATTCAGCTCCTTATAAAACTTCGGTTTACCGATTACAGTTAAATTGCCTAAACCAATCACAAAATTCCTTTACAAAACATCCTGGTATCGTTTAATGAACCCACCGAGCATTTTTTCATCAAACTACAGCACCATTAACAACTCAACTCCAAACACAGGTTGCAACAGATATCTGAAACTATATCGTAAACAAACTGTCCAACGAACTTCAAATTTGGCGACAGATCGGCACTTGGCGAGGACACCTGCTAAAGAAATTTCTCCCAATTTTTTATTGAAATTGATAATTTAGAATTTTAATACTTGTATTATAAGACCAGAGATATTGATTATCTTTTTACGTTAGAATATTGTTCTGACCATAGCAAGAGTATTGTTCTGACTATATTGGATACATAATTAATTTTCTTTCCCCTTTTTTTAGACAATATGTTTTATAAAAAATGACCGTATTTCTTAAAAATTAGTATTAACATTTCACACATATTCACAGCTTATACAATGTATGTAATGTTAAAGACATCAATTAATATTTGTAATACTACAAGTGCAATATTTGAGGTTTTTGACGTGACAGTTTAAACCATGGATAAAACAGTCAAAAACTTGTCAACCCTGGTATGTTATAAGCCAGTGAGTGTTTTGGACGTTTCTGAGTGGTTAATTAAAAAAAAAATAAAGGTAAGTGTTTTTGTTAACGAATCTTTGTAATGTTTAAGCTTTTTAGTGTGAATTTCAAATTGATATTGGATTTTTTTATGTTTTCATAAGTGCTATTTATGTGCTACTCTGATCATACTGACTTTACATGAGGTGTGCAACTAGGTTGTTTAATCCACCGATGTTTTTTTGAGTTGAAAATGAGCCAGTGTTTGCCCAGTTTACAATAGCTGTACAACTAGGTTGCTTAATCTACTGTAGTTTTTTTCAGTTAAAAACAGTCTACTGTTTGCTCATTTTTAATTACCTGTTACTGAATTTTCAGACGTTTTTTTAGGTTAAATATGGATGGTGTATTTTGTCTTAATGTTTTTGTTACTGAAATTTATGTGCAATTTTAATGTGGTAAAATACTTTGCTGATTGTACAAAATGGTTGGTGACCGCCAAGCTCCAGCGACTGTTGAAGTGTTTGCATGGGGTGCGCACTGTCTTGTATGATTTTACCCCCCCCCCCAAAAAAAAACACTACGACTTGTGAGACGACCAATATGATTATTTAAACAAAATATCAGTTGTTCAACAAGACATGTAAGTACAATTTTTTTTTTTTTCGGTACTTATGTATTATCCTGGCGGTCCGCCAAGACGAGCAATTTTTCACCAAGATAAATGCTGGACAAATGAAATAAGTAATGGTTTGAAATATGTTTCGCAATAGTTTGCCAGCACATTTGAAGCAAAAATCGTTTGGCGGAAATTACCGCAGGGATAATACGTAAATACCTTTTTTTTTTTTTTAACTTTAATATTTATGCTTTTCAATTTGCTTCTTTTGTGTATTTATTGCTAATTTGGGTGCGTTTTCCAGAAGTGTCTTTGGGAGTGTTTCAGCTCCCAGAGACAAGACTGGAAAACGCGCCAAGAAACACCGTAAAGCAGGAATTAACCATCACTTTTTCTCAGGTTTACATAGTATCAGTAAAAAAATAATTTTCATTGGTAAAAAACCAACTCCGGTTATACTCTATTAAAATGAAATCATTATTTTTTATGTTCAAAATAAAACTATTCCAAAATTTAACTTGCCTCTAAAGGTTGCAAGCTAAATAATTGAAGATTACACAAGAAACAGTTTTATATGAATCTCTACAGTACAGTAGCAATAAAGTTTTTGTAGCACAAAGTTCTAAATTCTTCTTGCATACAAAAATCAGTAAAAAAATGTTGGAAAATACTTCATACTAGCGTAATCACTTTAACGTCAAAAAATTATCAAGAAATAGTTTGGGAGACTTGTAAAGAGAGTTTACCGAGATCTACAGCTCTTTGAAGATTATCCCAGTTGTTCCAACTACAAATTCGTCTTGATTTTTTTTTTATCCTTCTTTCTCAAAAAAAAAAAAAGGTGGAACAATTAAATGATTTTCAACAACGAGCTAGGGAAAAGGTAATTTAAAATCATATCTAAAAATTTAACAAAACAATAACAACTATCAAACACAATTTGTAGTGAGTAATATATCGGCTAAAATTAGCAGTGGCATTATTTGGCCATAGATGGTGGCCGTCTGTGATGATGATGATGAGGATCATGACCACTGGACATTTTGTATGGTTTCTGAGTTCGAGACTAAAATTTGTCTGCTGGAGGTATTTACATCCGCAACCTCCTATTGAAATGCATCGAGTATCTATATTACAATTACTGTTTCTCATTATTAGCCGCTCGGAATGAGTTATTGTATTTTTAATGTTTAAATAGATGGTTTAGAAGACGATGATATCGCATTTCGCTACAAAGCTTCGTTAATAAAAGGAATATTAGCATTTTAAAATTATTACGTTATTGCAAACACTGTATAAATAATACATCATTGAGTTGATTTTGAGTTTTCTGAGTTTAAAATAGTACAAATATTTATTAAAAATCTCCCACACCTTTTTGAAGTACGATAATTTTAATTATTTTTAGTACTTAATTATTATTAGCATTTTAAATGAAATCTCACAATGAAGATAAAATTCATTTATAAAAAGTTATTATTTGTTAATGACTAATATTCTATCTTCTTTTGCAACAGCTATATTCCTAGAAAAAAGTGTTAAATAATCCCTTGGGTAAAAACAAGCTGAAACCGAAACTAATCATCATCATAAGATAGCGCAAGTGGCGTATATCACGCGACCATGTGTGGTTGACGGGTGAAAGTTGTAATCAACGTTGTAAACAAAAACAATATTTAATTAGACTTTAGAATTACGCTACAACTACACAAAGGAAAAATAGGTATGCCAATTATGCCGAACATGCGGCAGCGAAACAGGGGAAAATCACAACATACAGGCGAGCGAGAGGTCTACAGGCGTACTGAGTGAGAACCACCACGGACTAAGAGGGTTCAGGACAATCATCCAAGCATTGCGAAAGAACTAAATGAAATTTGCCCAAAAGGTGGCGCTGGGAGTCGTACTCATTAATTTTTGGCGCATGCGTCGTCTGCTAGTAGCTGAAACGTAAACAAATATCAACGGAAGCACTCCGCGGGAGATACTTACGCCGTGTGTCGTCAGAAGGCGCCCGTGCCGTTAATTATTAAAAGGGGGTCGCATATTTTCCTTTCAGAGGCTGACGCAGTTTCGCCCGTCTGCCGCTTCCGGATGACCGTCCTAAAGCCTCTTAGTCCGTGGAACCGATCTGTTGGGATAGTCCGATCTGTTGGGAGTCCAGTCCGAGGAAAACCGGTTGAGTTGTCCACTAGCCAGTTGCCGTTTCAGTGCGGATTCGCAAACCAAGGGGTTTGTTCCAGGGGAGTATGCACCACCGCAGTAACCCCCTATGCCAGCACAGCCAGCTGCAACAAAAAAGGGTCTCTCGATCTGTGGCACGCCGATAAACG
>JAWZYV010005553.1:0-19944 GCA_038373885.1 Cheiracanthium punctorium
AGTATTAACATGTTTATGAATATCTAAAATAATGTAGACTCTTAAATTTTGATATATCGTTGCACTTGAATTTCTTTGTTAAATCATTTTAAAATGTTAACAAGGATGATAATTATTAATTATTGAAAAATTAATTTTGTTCCTGCTGTACAAATACCATGAGAATGAATTTAAAGTATATTTTATTTTATTTTAATTTATTTTTTTGGTTTTTACAATTAAAATTACAGAAATCCGTTTAATATATGTATGTTTAGAAGAGAGGACTTTGTATGACAGTTTGTATATCTGTTTGGTTTGTTTTAATACAGGGAAAGGAGATATTTATTACTTCGTTGTTTTTTTTTTTTTTAATATAATTTTAAATGTATCTGTAAAAAGTTCCCAAAGAAATGTAATTTAAATGTGCTCTGTCTTAAAGTAGTGTGACATTTTATTAAAGTCAATTCCCTTTATGGGCATTTCATTATTTAGTAAAATAAAAAATAATATTTTATATTAGTAAAAATTATCTCTGATGAATGCTTGCAAGTAAATAAAATAATAATCCAAAGTTTAGTATTTTGTCTCGTTTGGACTTCTTTGCTAGGGTACTTTGCAGAATAGTTTTTCACATTTGACTGCATGCATTTTCTTCTCTCCTATGAAATTATCATTAAATGCAAAAAGATTTTATTTGTTATGTTATTATTAACTTAATTAAACTTCATCTATTCTTTCAGAAGGGAGATTTGCTTTGTTCATATGTGTACTGAAGACTGATTCGAGATCCTGAGTTCAAGGCATGGAAATATCGTCGATTTTGGTATCACCTACATTAGCATATTATATAAATAGATGTGTGATAAACACACTGTGAAAAGAGCTAAAAGATTTTCCTTTTTTGTGCATGCATTGTTATTTTGTAATCTAGCTACTATGTGACATACGTAACCAGTAACAAATATGCTTGCTTCACTTCAGAGGCGCCGACTTCACAAAATTTCTGTGGGTGCCCTAAAAGTCCGTGGGGGGGGGGGGTTAGTGAAATGGTGAAAGTCGCACAAGGTTTGTAATTTTTGATAAAGGATCGCTAAGTTTGGTGCCAAAACGCGACAATTTATTTTAAAGGGGGAGTATAGTTGGAATGTACTTTGCTAAGATTGTAAAATAGTCTTAGTAGGTGATTTTAAGATAGATTTCGATTCCGAAGAAGGGTTTTTATGGAACAAGGAAGAAAAATACGGCACACTCATGAATAACGATACACTTTCCAACTTTATGGAATCTTTTCCAACTACCCTTCAATCTTTTCCTATTATTATTTTCTTCCTTGCTCGTAACTACTCAATCATTTGACTTTTCGTGCACATTTTTACCAGTGGGAAATGGGTAATACAAATAATCATTTTAGCTCCACATAAAATATCCAATATTTGAGGGTATAGATCGAAGAAACGCCTCACGAAAATGCATTTCTGCCTCACGATTTTGGTACACAAATTAAAATAAACTAACTGCACCAAGGATTCGAAAAAATTCAGGATGATTCTTTAAAAGCTGCATTACACACTGCAATAAATTCGGAAACTTAAAAAAAAAAAAAGAAATCTTAAACATGGAACTGCACAGCAAAATATTTCTAAGAGTGGCCATTCTGCAAAATTTTTCGTTTATTCCGGTGTCTAGTACAGCTTGTGAACATACATCCTAAAAATTGTGAAGTGCTTGAGATAATTAGTTTTCTTTTGTATTTATATACCAAAATTGCGTATTTTTTTCCCAGCGCTGAAGGCGACATTCAAAGTTTAATTTGAGTGAATAGTGTGAATTTTCGCATCCGATTATCTGTACTACGGTGAAGCAACGCTGGGCATAGAATGAAAGTCTCCACCGTTGTGTCTTAGTAACGATAACAGCAAACCAGTTAAAATCAAGATTCTTAAAGTAATGAAGTATTTCTGATGAAATGCCCTTCTTTTAGAAAAATCTGCTTGTGCTGGAGTCACCTTAAATTTGTTTGCCTTACGCAAATTCACGTCAAAATTCGAGGATTCCTGGGCGCACACCCCCTTTGCCCTTGTAATAAATCAGACCTGAAAGAGGTGTATTACACTATTTCACTTTTTTTTTTTACTTTTAGCGATAGAATTTTGATTGGTTTTAACTAATCATAAATTTCAAAGCAAAAGAAAAGTGTATTACTACGTTTATTGGGGGAAAAAAAACATGCAACAATAATATCACAATCAGTCAAATTTCTTGTCATGTAAATGGGAATTTGGTATAAAAAGTGATTCAGTTTTCGAATGTAACAATTCACGATCAATTTTATTCTTGTTTAATCTATCTCATCCCTGTCTGAAATCCTCAGAGTTTTCAAAAAATGTTATTCATAGTATTGTTTCTCAGCTCATTCATTTCCTGTTTTTTTTTTTTTTTTTTTTTTACACATTTTTGTGCCCCTATAAACAGTTGCAGCTAAGCCTTGCCTGATTTCTTTTCTTTTTTTTCCAACAAATTAAAAAAATTACAAAATTATACCTTTAAAATAAAATTAGATAGTGTCCTCAGAATGAATTAATGCAACGTTTTCTATGTTGAAATGTGTGTAGGACCACATGAATGAGATTGGTAACTATTTAAATGCAAACAGAAAAGTAAAGCAGAACAAAAAAAAGTTGTTTATCTTAGAGTTAATAATTATTTAAAAAATATTTTGAATTGTTGGCCATATAACCTCCAGGCATGATTTTGAGCATCCTCCTGAAGTAGAGATATTTTACCCTCTACCATTAAAAAATTAATGGTCAAATTTGCAAAATTACCAGAGACATACATTTCAGCAATGTGTGTTCATGCGCCCATGATTTCAGTATAATTTTAAAAAACAGCATTGGGCTAGATCAAAGCAAATAGTACCTAATTCTGCTTTGTCAAACAAGAACAAAAATTGAACAAAACGTTCGCAGAAAATGAAACGGAAGACATCTCGAAATGTTAGTGTGGACCACAGTCTGTTCCATCCTTTTCAATAAATAACTGAGCACTAAAATCATTCAAAAATAAGAAAAGGAAATTGAGACTTTAGAAGAAAGTGACACAAACCTTTATACCTTAGAAGCCTCGCCTCAGTCTCATTCAATTAACACCAAAGCGCCGACACTTTTTGATGAATAGGCATATTTTTTTGTATATTAGGTGCTTGTCAGCAGACAGACCTTGATGTTCTCTATTTACAAAGTCTCATTGTATTCATACATTTTCCCATAGAGTACGAGGATTCTGGGATGAGGTCTGTGGGTCAAAAAGGAGGGGGCACTTAGGACTTCGGCAAAGTGGCAAAGGCATTGCTTGTGGGGCTGTAGGGAGTCGCACATCACATTGTGAAAAAGCTTTTAACTTTAGAAAGACATTGTTTCCATGGGCGCCTGATAGGAAGGCAAGTGACACTGGGGGATTGAGATTTGAGCCCGCCTAGTCATCGGTATAGTAAACATTTTTACAGCATACTGAACTTCTAAGTATTATTTTCGTGCTAAAATGTCTGAAAGTTAAGATGACCCCCCCATACACCTCTAAATTGGTACTCATATGAGAAACTATTATAATAATTATTATTATTTTTAAGTAGGCAAAAATATTACCTGTTTGGATTCCTTTTTTTTTCATGCACTTTTTAAATTTTTAGAGTATGTGCTGAGTTACTACTTATTGGAATTTTATTATAATTACTCCAGGTCCGAGGCACATAAGAGTGTATGCCGAAGAAACAAAATCTACATAACGGTCTTAGTACACAAATTAAAGTAAACTATCGCACCAAGGATTCTAAAAAAATTTAGGATGATTCTTTATAAGCTGCACTACATACCGAAATAAAGAATAACACGTTCTTTAAAATTTTCGATTTTTAAGAATTTTTTCTAAATGTTTCGTAAATGATACAGGTTTATTGTTTATTTCAGTGTATAGTGCAGTATCTAAAACATACATCCTAAAAATTTGAAATACTTGACATAATTAATTGTTTTGTATTTGTGTACCAAATTTTTTTTTTCCCGAACTACAGCGATAAGCTGAAAGTAGCTGTCATTCAGTTGCCTTTTTTTCAGGGTTTAATTCCTATCCGAAAAAGTGCAAGAGCCCTGATTTTTTGTATTGCAATTTACAAAATTAATTACCTAATATAAGGTATTATTAAGTGAATTTTTGTTACCTCTGTATTAGTTTGCAATGTAATAAAATTAATATCAACAGAAAGAATTACGATGGCAATTAAAATTTTAAATTTAGTGTAAAATTTCACCGAGAAAAAAGAAGTGGTGGAGCTGAGCTCCCATACATTAAGCACTTCCTTTAAATACATGCAAGTATTTAGCACCCACGAAAACGTTTCTGTGGGTGCTTGAGATCTGACATACTACATAAAAATAAAAAAAAAAAACAACCGTCCATCACTAAAATTTCATTTTCGAATTATGCAGTTGCAAAGCACTCGTTGTACAGAATCTCAACCAACATGTTGCAGTTCACTTTTTCTAGCTTTCTATTTGGGAAAGGCTCTCCCTCCGGCTGGGGGACCGAGGCTTTTGCCCGTTCTACCGCCCTATAGTTACGCCAGTGATTGTCTCATCGAAGTTCCTCATGCGCATCTGAATTATAAAGGACATCCCTACTAGCAATTTTGCTCGGGCTACCACTGGCCACGCAGCCAGCCGATGACGGCCCGAGCAAAATTGATGGGATGGGTGCTCATATAGGGAAGTAGGTGGGGGCTCGGGTCCCTCCCTCTAGCCGTCGGTATAGGGAACATTTTTATAATAGGTAACCTTTTTTTGACTATTTCAGTACTAAAATGTTTGAAAGCGCGATTGCCGATGACCTTACAAATGCAAGAAATAACCCCTCCCCCCTCCCTCCACGCCTTAAAGTACTCATATGGACGTCCATGCCGAAGCACCCACATACATTTGGCGTCATTAAAGATTTTCTTTTAAACTTTTAAAATATCACACAACTAATAAGCAAATAAAGCATTTTAGTACTGAAATAATGCAAAAAGTTCAGTATACTTTACAAATATTCATATTACGTGATGGCATAATTGGGGCTGGGGGGGGCCTCCTCGTGCTATCACTGTGTTTGGGTTATCAGACGATTGCTGGTGCTCAGCATCCAACGTAATTTTTTTATAAGCCCGAAGCACCCACATAAACGTCTTTTCCTAGCCCTTTCTGCGAACTTCAAAGTATGACTTGGCACTAAAATTTCTGTGGTTGCGGAGCACCCACAGAATTTTTTTAGTGGGTGCTTGAGCCCCGGAGCACCCCCGTAGTCGGCGCCACTGCTTCACTTGACATCATTGAACTGTTAATTTGGATTTTTGCGTGTGTGTTACTGTTATTATGCTAATATTTCAATCTAGTTGTACCGCTCCCAGCATACAAATATCGTCGATTTTGGTACCGCATACGTTAGCGTATTATGTTAAGTAGATTATTTTAAAGCATTGCAGCATTTTAAACTTATTGTATTATATTTGGAAGCACTACAAATAATGAAAATTGTGAACTGGACAGTGAAGAAAACAATCTTTTTTACATAAGCAGGAGAATGATAAATTTTTCTGCCCGTGAAAATTCAAATGTGATTTCTTTACCATATTTTTGACCTGTGAATTGTATTACATATTCGCAGGCTCCTCATGAGTTAATCAGAAATTTGTTTTCCAAACTTTCTTCAACAAATACAGCATGGATCAATGCACGTCATTACTATCAAATCATTGTCATTACTATCAAATAGATCAAATTAACAGAACATTTAATTTTAAAATAATTTTTTGGATGTAAAAAAAATAATTTCTTTAAATAGACTTAATTTATTAGAAATTACAGATTTTATTTCCGTAGTTTTATGAAGTACTTATGTGCGCTTGGTATTAATAGATTATCTCATGTAGTTTAATGTTCTAAAATTGCTAGTTTGTTTGTAAAAGGGGGTGGGGCACTAAGTTATGTCTGCTTGCTAATTGGAGTTTTTGCAATTTGACTTAAATTAGATGCATTTGACTCAAACATTTTAAGATTGTACTGCAGTCTGAATTTACTCAACTTTTTATTTTTGTTTATCTTATTTCTGAGATGCTAATGTTTTATGAATTCTGAATATTGTAAATTAAATGTTTTTCTTTTTCTCCCCCAGTTTCTGGTTATCAACTTTCTTCCTGTGAATCACCAATAGGTATTAGATGGAAGATGATAGCAAAAGGGAGGAAAAATATATTTATTTATTTATTTCATGAAATGCAGATTTATTTTGTGTGTAATAAAGAATGCTAATAAAGGTTTTTAATTTTAATTATGTTTTACTCTGAATATCATTAAAATCTCTCATTATTCTTTTTATTGAAAAAACTATTGATAGTGTAATTGGAGGGAGGGTACTTACTGATCAAGTCCTTTCACTACTAAGGCCCGAACTATTAGCCATTTCATATGGGAGCACCCAGTTTAAGCGTGAAAAGTTTGAAAATGGAAATGTTGGTTACGGCCAATTATCTACACTAGGGGATCTATGCTGGGGGTGGGATTGCCTTCCGTGGTGAACTTTCTAAGGGGTCCTAACCCTTATTTACACAAAGCTGCGCAGAAAACCACGGGAAAACTCCGAACGGTTAGGTCGGCGGGCATGACCTGTTTGAAAAGTTTGGAGCTAGGGGGTAATGGTGGTGATGGATTTTTCCTAAGTTTAAAAGCAATCCTTCAACAACAATGAAAAGGTAAGGTAAAATATATTCACAAGGTTAAATTGTAAGTTTCAGCATAAAATATCAAATTGAGCAGGAGTGTTTAGCAAATTTTGTATAAGTTACCCTGAAAGGCTGTACGCAATTATTTTGGTTTAGAGTATAGAAATAGTGCTTAATGTATGTGAAAAAGAAACTTTGAGAATAATTGTTTATTCACATCTTTTTTTCATGTGGTACTAACTCCACCTTGTCTAACTTAAGTTACATACAGAAAACAGAATCATAATATACAATTTTTTTATTTTTTGGAATAGATCAGCATAAAATTAGGTGTGTGTAAGCAGAATTTAATGTAAGAGCTATTTATTTATTTTTCTTTTTGCTACCATGTAACCAGTGGCGGATCCAGAAATTCTGTTTTGGGAGGGGCTAAATGTTGAAAGAAGCTTATTTCACCCAAACAAAATGTACAATAAAGCAAAATTGTAGTCTAAACCAACTTTAAAAACTTTTTTTAGGGGGCAGGGGGGGGGCTAAGTGATTAAAAAGATCACTTTACATATTCAAAGTGTATACTGAAGCAGAATGTTACCCTTTAGCAATCTCATTTTTGGGGGGCTGAGCCCCCCTAGCTCCTCTCCTGAATCTGCTACTGCATGTAGCTATATGTAGGAGGGGGGAGGGCTATATGTATGAATGATACAATTTTCTTTACATTTTACAGCATATATACTAATTAAGTTATTTACGATATGTATACTATGAATTTCATTTACAGCATATGTACTGATTAAAAGTTAATTACAGCACAAATACCATAAATTATTTTTACAGCCTATGTACTGATTAAAAATTATTTACGGTATATGTACTATAAATTTCGTTTACAGCTTACATACCATTTTAAAAATTAATTATGGTGCTTTTACCGTAAATTTCATATATGGTATAGTATGTATAGGTTTTGTAATTTTTTACGGTACATATACCGTATAGGAAATTTATGGTGTATGCACTTTTTTAACGGCATATATATATATATATGTACTGTAAAATATTTTATGGTACTTAATGCCATTTGTGAAATTTACGGTATATGTACTCATCCCAAAGCTGCCAGTACATGTACCGTTATTTGGGTCTGAAATCTTTTCCAGTGTATAACAGTGGTGGATTATTGCAAGTTTGTTGGGGGGGGGGGGTTGTTAGTTAGAAGATTGACATATACATCCATTTTATGGAAGTAAAATAGGATCTTTTACATTAATCTCTTTTTTCTCGGGGAGGGGGGCGGTCGCCCCCTCTGCCCCCCTTTTAATCCGCCCTTGGGCGGATTAATGCAAGTTTGTCAGGGGGGCAGTTAGGAAATTGACATATATATCCATTTTATGGAAGTAAAATAGGATCTTTTACATTTTCTTTTTTCTCGGGGGGGGGCGGTCACCCCCTCTGCCCCCACCCCTTTAATCCGCCCACGGTCGGATTAATGAAAGTTTGTCAGGGGGGGGCAGTTAGAAAATTGACATATATATCCATTTTACGGAAGTAAAATAGGATCTTTTACATTAATTTCTTTTTTCACGACGGGGGGGGGTCGCCCTCTCCGCCCCCCTTTAATCCGCCCTCGGTGTATAAATAAAACACTAAAGAGAGTTTTCTTATCTTGGTTTAATCTTATACCATACATTTGGTTAGAGAAAAAACCTCGATGTTGTTCAATCACTTACCGTACATTTGGTTAGATATAAAACCCTAATCTTGGTTCAAGCTTTAACCATATAGTAGGTTAGAGAAAAATTCTATATATTGGTTCAAGCTTCAACCATATAATTGGTTAGAGAAAAATCCTGTATATTGGTTCAAGCTTTAACCATATAGTCGGTTAGAGAAAAATCCTAGATCCTGGTTCAAGGTTTCACCGCAAAAATGGTGCTTGAGGAAGCACCACTAAAATGGTGAATCCTAGCACCACATTTTCCAAAATATCGGTTGCAGCTAAATTCGCACCGGAATTTCGGTGAAACGTTGAACTATTTTTCTAACAGTGTAGTGAAAAGGTTAAATTTAACCGAACGCAATTTTTAACTTCCTAGATTTTAAATATGTGTGCCGATATTTTACGAAAGCCTCGGAATAAATGTACATACGTTGTATTATCGTATTCGTTTTCAATTACTGTTCGGAGTACCTCCATTTCCTTCCAATTCCATATTTTGCCCCACTAGCGGCCGAGCGCATTTGTGCTCTCAACTGAGAGACGGGAGGTCCTTGGGTCCCAACCCAGGTCACGTCCGTCGTCCTGTTTGTCCCAGGACCTTTACCAAACCCAGGTCAAGTCCGTCCACTTAGCCGTTCGAATTTTTCCCTGTTTTTCTTCGAAACTTTGGATAAATACGGGTTAGGCCTCCTTAGAAAGTTCCCACGGAGGGCAACCCCTCCACTAGCGTCTAGACCCTCACCCTGACTTCGGCATCAGTCACCGTAAGCACAATCACTTGAGATTCGGATGATTTCTAGTGATCAAAGCAGAGGAGGGCGAAACTGTGAAAATGATCCCCAGTTTTGTCGTCATCTGCTACTCGAAATGCGAAGTTATTCGTCCTTTTTTGTCAAAATCGGAAAAATAAAAGTACAGAATGCAAGCCTTGACTTGGCTAAAACAAGTCAAGGAGAATATCAAATGTGTAATCATAAAAACTTACAGTAAATAAACATATCGTCATCCACCTCCTACCACCCACCCCCACACCCGAAAAAAATAAGATGCAATTTCTTAAATAAATCAAGAAGCATCATGCGCACACACAAAATTGCTTTAGATTGAATTAGAAAAATAAAAATTAAGTTTTAGTAACTAAATAAATTTATATTTGCCACACACAAACCTCACCCCCCCCCAAAAAAAAAGATCAATTTTTAAACACATCAGCATGTGCAGGTGCCAGTCCAAAGCAGGCATAGAGTGTCAGGGGAAATTGCCAATATTCATTATTATACAGATTTATTCGTTTTTTCCCATATCCATACTGGTCATAATCTGATTTAATTATGAAGAATGCAGACTAAATCACAACCCTAATATTTAATGGTTATACTCCATAAATTAATTTTTTAAATGTACACATATAACGAAAATATTAAAATTAGTCAATATCATTATAAAAATGCAAATTCGATCTTAATGATTGCTAAATAAGCTCTTTTTTAACAACAATAATAGTCATAAACACAATAAAATTTTTGAATCAGTTACTACCATATTGATTACAGCATACAACAGTAATATTTTAAGTAATTTATCATGACCGTTTTTTAGCACGAGATTTTAATAATTCCGAATAACTTTCTATTTGGTGAATACACCGTGTTCTGCGATAGACCTAAGTTTTCTGCTGAAGAAAATACACATTTGATGAAGATATATGAAGCATATACTAATCATTTTTGTAACTTTTTTGATAAAATATTTCTTCGATTTATAATGCGTAGCTGAATGTTGGTTCTGCAAAATTAACCACCATAAAAAAGGTGTAGTTAGTTTAAAGGTAAAAATAAACGTCACCACCATTCAGCGAAATACGATAGACGACAAAGCATGGGCATTTTGCCGATATGTGTCTGGATGTACATTCCCTTCTGCAGGGAATGCTTGTAATTAATGATTATGATCTGTGTTTGCTGATTCTGCTGTTTTTTTCCCTTCCTCATATGTCTAACTTTGCGGGTGATGTGCATCAAAAAAAAAGTTGATATGGATAAAAAGACTGGCGGATCCTCAGGGCAAGGTGCAAAACTCCACCACAGTCGATTTTTATAAAAGTATTACATTAACATTTCATATCTGACGTATTTCCATCGTTTCAATAAGAGGTTAAGATCTTTGAAAGAGAAATTACCGAAAAATTATCTTTTCTTTCGTTAGTGAAGAGAGAAATCCAACATTTCTATCTCAGCATACGTAATTGGCATGAAGCTATTCAAAAATATAGAACGATTTTTTTTTATTATTATTAACCGTTTCAACCTCTTATTTTGAGAGGAGAAAAACGTAAAAGTAAATTCAATTTTTTAAGTTCGAAATTACGTGGTTCCAACAAGTGCTATATTTTTACAGCATTAAATTTTTCACCCTTCAAACTACCTAAATGTTTCACACTTCAAACTACCTAAATTTTTCACACTTCACACAACACTACTATTTTTACTGCTAATAATTTACTGTTTCATAACTTTTGGGTTTTTTTACACAGCAATAATAATTCAACGTATTTTGAAATGTACCTCTGATATAGAAAATTCTAAATTGGGTTAACTTTCACTTTTTAGAATCATCTACACCAGGATTATCCGATATATTGCCCGCGGGTCACAATCAGCCTCCCCGAAAGTATCAGTCTGGCCCGGCCATTACCGTTCTGAATTTTCTTTGTTTATTGACAGAGATTAGAAAAACGTGTAGAAAATTAAAATTTTCAGAAAAAAATAAACGTTTTTTTATGTACATTAAAGGAATGCATCACCACGCACCAGGAAAAAAAAGAAAAGAAACTGTCGCCAACCACTTTCATATCTTAAAATGCATCACATTGGCCCTCGAGTTCCGTTAAAATTTTCATGTGGCCTCTTTCATGAAAGTTTAAGCAAGCATTATTTACCCGATTTTAGAGCAAGGCCTGCAGCCCTAGTAGAATTTCTGTTTCCGGTTTTCTCGATAATAGTCTATGTATGATTTGAAAAATGGCCCATTTAATTTTAAAACAGTACTTTTTGAACATAGCAATGCAGAAGCATGAAAACATTCTATACCATGAAATTACTTGTTAGACATAGAACAGACCAACAGCTTCTTAAAATTTTAATAAAATCCAGTTTTCATACCAGTGTATACTGATACTATATGATGCATGATAATACACTACCGGCCATAACAATTGTTACATCAAAAAGGTGACATGCTACACGCATGGAATTTACGCAAGAAGATGCTGCGATATGCAAATTAGCTTTCCGACTCAAAGAAGGCGCCCTTAGTGACACCTACAATATATTTAAATGAAGAATAAGCACAGCATGTTTCTAAACACAAATTGCACTTGAACGGTGTTGCCTCACACAGTTCACTGGCGAAATGTTCTTCGCATTCATTTGTGCAAGAATGAAAAATGCGTATCAGTACTTGTCTGACTTCGACAGAGGTAGAACTACAGACAGCCGGGCGGTTTATCGTATTGCAGTATTGTTGCTTACGTCTTTCGAGATCCCATGACTGGGTGCACAAAATAGAATCGATGAGCTCAGGACGGTCATATGGAATGCCGAGCCGGATCTCAAAGGCCTACTAACACCCGTGAAAACAGACGTGTTACCCGTATGGTCTTAATGGATTGAACAGCTGCGTTATGACACCTGAGTCGAGAAATAGAGTCGTTTGAAAGACAATAAATGTCTGCGAGAATATTTCGAATACGTTGTACTATAAACTGTAAGTTTGGGCATCCAGCTTAAAGTTGCAACAACATCGACTGTAAGCTCGTGAACCGTGGCATCGGCTACCCTTGACGTAAAATACAGACAAGAGCACTTTTAAAGGTGAGATCGACACCGAATCTAGACGCACCAATCGTAGCTGGCGAGAAAGATTGGCTGCGTTGACATTTTGGTCACGCCCTTTTTCCCTCTAAGAGCCAGGTGACCTAGCGAGGTCGCTATCTTATTGTGGCTATGTGGGACTATGCAGGCCACAACCCCTAGGTCACATGGCTAAAATCGTCAGCACACTAACCTATCTTTCTCGTCAGCAATAATGGCCAACGTCATTTTTTTCGGACAAATCCTGTCACGGTTCATAGCATCGTGATGGTCGCATCCGTGCGTGGGGGCATTATGGCGAACACGCACTTATAGTGTGCGTTTGGCATTGTCATACTGGGCCATCACCTTAAGGGATGGTATGGAAGGCCATTAGTTATATGACTCGGTCACCTCTTGTTCGAATATAAAGCACTATGAATAGCTGTCATATTTCTAGTGTGTTAAGTCCAGTGGCTCTACTGGCCAGTATAACGTATTTGTTCACTGAATATAATTTCATTTGTTTATTCTTTCTTTCTGTAGCAATTCCAAAGCAGCCGACATCTACGGAATATAATTAACCATTTTTTAACAGTAACTTTTTTTCCGTAGCAATTCCAAAGCAGCCGACATCTACGGAATATAATTAACCATTTTTTAACAGTAACTTTTTTTCCGGAATAATAACCCGCTCATACGTTCTACTCTGAAATTTTGCTATTTTAAATCCAAAAATTAATGCTTGTAAAGTGGCTTATCAAACTCCACTCATGTTGGCAGCTACGCAGTGCTATTAGCAAGTAGAGTGCTTAACAAAAATTACCGCAACCTACTTATAAAAGACCATATTTTAATCGGACAGGCTACCGTATATCCATCCTTCGACCCTAGCTTATAATTGAGTTCCAGCAGCTCTCCAGTTAACGAAAGCTGTAGGTCTTGATTAAATGTCTAAATATTATTAAAAACGGCAACGGTAGCAGACATTAAAAATATTTTATGACTGCTCTTTTTTAACATTCTGGTGGCCTGCAAAGTGTTAAGCAATGTTATTTTTCGAACTTTCATTTTGATGTTTCTGGATTGTTGGGCAAATATTACAGTATTAAACTCAAAAATATAGAAGCCTAGCCCTTCTCGGATATTACATGACAAATTTAACATATATACTCACGGTTCACATAAAAAACAGATTTCCGTCATAACCAGGGTCTGATTACCGAACAGGCCAACTGGGCTTTTGAGTAGGATTCCCCCCCCCCGCCCCAAGTTTTAGATGCCGCCCAAGATGAAAAAAATAATTTCAGCACTATTTTTAAAAGTTTGGTATTATATTATGTGTATTAAGGCAGAAGTGCCCAAACAGCACATAAGCTTAAATCAAGCTTGATATTTCTTTGAATTTGACGTATTAATACAAACTTGACAGTTCAATTCATTTTAAGCTTGCAGCAAGCTTGAAGAAGTCATTTGAACTGCCAAGCTTGAATACAACGTGATTACTGCTTGATTTGGAAAGCCACATCCACATAACAAATAATTTATCATCAGTCATAAATGTACTTGACCATAGAATTAAAATAAAGGATTCTATATTTCCAAATATTGAAATTATTCAAAATAAAATACAATTATACTACGAAATTGATTTCAAAATCAGTCGTTTGTCTCGATTTTGAAGAATATTGCCCAAAGAGTGTCGCGATATTGAAAGTTTTAAAACGTGAGCTGCTTTTAAGTTTATATTATGCTTATTTCCCTATTAGTAGAGTCTATAAACCACACATAACATTATTTTAATTTTGATTCAACCCATGGAAAAATAAAAGAAACATCGGCCACTGATCCATCTCGCCAGAAAACGGCGTGACAACCATAACACTCACTTCAAAATTTAGTCGTATCAGCGGAACTCAGATTGGCCGAATGGTTAGGACGCTGGCCTCCCAAACCTTAGGTCCCGAGTTCTAACCCAGCCGTGGACGATTGATGGAAGCAGATTAAAATAACTTGAAATTTCAGCATTGAGCGGAAAATGCGTGGAAAAATAAAATATATGGGGCGAGTCAGCCGACGGGCGCCCCGTGTATTTAGGAATTTTTTTTTAGGAAAATTTTTTAAGCTTGACATTAAGCTTGCTATGTCAAGCTTAATGCAAGTTGGGCAAGTGTAAACTTGAACACTTGATTCAAGCTTGCATTAAGCTTACACGCTTGAAATTTTCAAGCTTAATTCAAGTTTATTGACTTGATAAATCAAGTTTGATGCAAGTTTGCTGTGCTGTCTGGGTGCACGAAGGGTATCCGCCTAGGATGGGGGTGCGTTGAACGGAGGAATTTATAAGGGGTTCTAACGTGTATTAGCGTTACGTCTGGAGAAAATCCACCAAAATTCCAGACCAGTAGATTGACAGTCGCGCAACGGGTCCCAAACCCGCGATATTCACGGGTTTAGGACCCGTTGAGGCCGTCTACCATTTTGAGTGCGTTATACACTTGGCCATGGTGGGGCTTAAAAAAGTTAGCATAAATAATGTGAAAGAGAATAAATAAAAAACGTCATGGTAAGGTTGGGAGTCTTTTACCCCATCCGTGGCCGAGCACATAGCACTCTTAACTGGAAGACGGAAGTTGCCTGGTTCAAACCCAGGTAGCATCCGCCTACCGAGCCGTTCGGAGTTTTTCGTGGTATTCTAGGAAAATTTGGATTAACACGGATTTTGACCACTTTGAAAGATCCCCACGGAGGCCATTACCTTTCGGTCTAGATCCCTCGAGGAGATAATTCGCCGTAATCACTCAAATCTCATCAAAGCATTCTACTATATTCATCCAGGTGACGTCATTTAAAGCATAACCGTGGCTGACGAGAGGGACAGACTTCGGTACTGGCATTTGGTCACATCCTTTTGCCCTCGAAGGGCGCGTTCGAGAATTCATCGGTTGTGTGCCGGTAACATCGGTGCACGACCACAGCGTTCGAAAAGGTGGAGCGTTGGGCCAACACCTCCTAGATGAAGAAAGCCTAACAACTCCTACGTCACCGAGCTTTGACGTCATCGTTTGGCCTACACTTAAAAGTTTTATTTTCAGAAAGTAAATGTATACAAAGTTTCTGGTGAATTTACTCATGAATAACAATGTTTTAATAATTTGGGATAAAAAACATAGTTTTATGAAAAATGGCAGTTTTTAGATATGACTAATTAGAAAATATGATAAGGAAATTGACCGGAATGAATAATTTTGTATGAGAAAGGTATTTTAATTTTAATCTTTTATTTAAGATATTTTGTAATATTTGCAGCATCCACCAGAAATTTTAAATAGTTTTACTTTGTGAAAGTAAAACTGTAATGACGTCATCACTTGAAGGCCTAATGATGACGTCAAAGTTTCAGTTGTTAGGCTTTCTATGTGCAGGAGGTGTTGGTTGGGCGGAGCTCTGGAAGTAACTGTGTTCGAAAACGTTTCGGTCATGTAGCCGTTGTCTGCTTAATGTGACCAGATCGCAACAAGAATGACCATGCTTGCGAGGTGGGTTATTCAAGTTATTAGCGCAGTGTTGCCAATGTTTATGTTTGTTTTCTTGGCTTGGAATCGGATGAGGTGAGGATGACCGAAACTGGTTGACAACCGTGACGTCACTTAACCGAAGAATGACCGCAACCGGTAACACCGGTGCATAACCGACCGCTGAATTCTCGAAAGGGCCCTAAGAGTCATGCAACCTGGGGCACTCCCTCGTAGACATAGAAGGCCTGAGAACAGAAACTTTTACATCTTCTCTAGGCCCTATAAAATGACCGCATCCCACATTCATGTTCAAAAAGTAAAACTATTCAAAGTTTGAGGTGAATTTACTCCCGCATAAAACATTTTAATGATTTAAGAAAGAATTTTAATTTTATGACAAATAGGGAATTTTAACTATCACTAATTATAGAATATGATATAGAAATAGATCATAATAAATAATTTTTTATCAGAAAGGTATTTTAATTTTTTTTCTTTAACTTAAGATAGTTGCAAAATTTTTAACAATTATCAGAGATTGTAAATAGGTTTACTTTGTGAAAGGAAAACTGTGATGACGTTATCTTAGAAGACCTAGTGGTGACGCAAAAGCTTCTGTTCTCAGGCCTTCTATATCTAGGGGGTGAGGCCATCTTACTGTGGCTATCTCGGACACAGATGGCCATGCCTCTTAAATCACGTGATTCTTCGAGAGCGAAATGTGTGGCCAAATGTAGCACGGAGCCTGTCTTTCTCGTCATCCACGAAGCATAATATCTGTGCGTTAAAATGTATGCCCCTTACAATAAAAATATTTAGACTAGGGGGGATAGAACCTCAATCCCCGGCCTCTTATATATGCCACTGTAAACAAATATCGTTTTCCAAGCCCGAGTGATCTCTCAGACATAATCAAGCAAGTACAGGGGATTGTCATCTAAAATAATTTTTCAATGTCTAAGATGATATTTATCTTTAGTGTCACAAAATGCACGTCCATGGATTCTCAAAACAAAGTGAAGCTCTCTACCTTCGTAACTTTAATAAAATAAGAATCGCATAAGGCAAGGTATATAAATATTTTTCGTTACCTACCCGACATTCATTAAAAAATTATAACATTCTAAACGATGGAAATTTCTTTTTGCAAAATTATTCTTTTTGGCAGAGTAATTGAGGTACTGACGTGGGAATGTCCAAAAATATCGAATTTCTGATTTTGCGCAATAAAAGCATTTTATCAAATCATTTGCACCTAATAATGATGTCTTTACATAAAAATGTCATGTTTGCATTAAACGTAATTTTTAATGTTATACCGGTGTTTTTTAGCTGTTTTGCAAATCAAACTGAGTATTTAGCTGTAGCGAAACCTTTTTAGGTGCCTCCTATAAATTTTTATTCTTATGATAAAAATTTTGGAAGCTAGGACATAATGGAAAACATAAGGAGTCACAAAATAAATAAGGTTTGTTCTTTTTTCGTTTTTAACTTCGCTACACAGATGGAGTACACTGTTACGTAGGATTATTTAACATAATTTGTAGTTAAATATAAGATTGTTTTCATAACTTTTGTTGACAACTGTCCAATAAAAATGTACTAAAATCTAATTCATTTTAATTTCAATTAAAAATTATAACAGTATCAGTAGATACTAAAAGGGAAATAGTTGATTTTTCAATCTTTATACTAATAGTGTTGTATAACTAAGTACTAATTCAAAGCGTCTCTCCAAATAATTTTTTGGATACATTTTATACTGTAACTTGAGTTATTTTTTTAATTATTCTGAAAGAAACTTTTTTTAAAAATGTAATACAGTTTAACATTAAATTCGTGAAATAAATCTTAGAATGACAATTTAGATTACATTAAAAATGTAAACTCTTCTCAAAATGCTTTACTGAAAATTAAAACGCAGCTTGCAACCAATATTTATAAAAATGTTATCTTAAATCCCGAAGTAATTATGGATTGGCTAAATAAAGCTGTGTGCGATACATTTAAAACAGATACTTAAATATTAATTTTGCATTAAGGTTCAACATATAAATACAGTCGAACCTCGATTTAACGTAGTTTGATTTAACGAATTCTCCGATTTATGGAATTTTTTTTTATCCCGACAAAAAGGGTGCTAAAATGCTCTGATTTAACGAATTTTTAGCTTTGATTTAACGAACAACAATCGCCGAAATAAAATTCGGACATAAAACTAAAACTTTAAATTTTTCGTACACAAAATTTTGAAACTTTCACAGCCTAATCCAAGTGTGTAATACAATAATTTTTTTTCTCATTTCTCCAAACGAAGCAAGAAGACAGCGATACAGAAACAGTTATTTACAATTACGCCGTGGATAACCATGATCAAGTGGCTGGATGGGAAGATGTTCCTAGTAATGGAAATTTTACAGAATATGTCTTACGATGCACCGCTAAGTACCTGCGATAGTGAACAGAAAGAGAATGAAGATTCTGAAAGCAGCGAAGATGACGATGAAACGTTAATTGAATTGAAAAGAGTGATATTCCATGAAGCAGTTTGTAGCTTCAACACTTTAAAAAAATTTTTTTTTCACGTGGTTGATGATGTTTTCTTATGAAGTTAGAAAATATAAAGAAAGAACTTTGGAAAGTCAAAACAAAGCACTATCAAAGATTTCTTTCCAAAGTGCCAATAAGTATGTATGTATTAAGTATTAAGTTTTAAGAGCAAGTAACATTAAAGAGTTTAGATTAGTTTAAAGATGATCGCCTAGCGTATGAGTTATAATTTTTAAGCTCGTAGTAAACAATAATCATTCTTTGTTTCATATCGATATCTAAGTGTAATTTGCATTGATATTTTTATACCATAATCTTCACAAAAATTTATATTCGATTTAACGAACGGGTTTGTGGGTCCCAATGAATTCGTTAAATCGAGGTTCGACTGTATTCAAAATCATACTCCATCATTCATAATGTAATACAAGATGCATTCAGATATATCCATCGGAATAACAATTAATTACTAATGGTATCATCTTAATGCATTAATTAGAGGAGCCTACGTAAGATGTAAAAATAGGATAATAAACGTTTGCTATAATTATCAAATTGCATTCTTTAAATTTGATTTCATGAATCATTCATAACTTTATAAGTTCTCTGCATTCACTAAATGCCGGTATTTAATTAGCATGACTCAGTGGCGTAACAATGTATTCATATGGGAGATACGAAACACCCTGTCTAATTAAATACTTATGATTAACAAGCCATTAAATGTTTTTAACCATTATTAATGATTCGATGCACCAAACAATTATATTCGTGCTTAGTACTGGAAGACATGCAAACTAATTATACTGGTAATGCTATGTTCTAATTAAAGCACGTCATCATTAATACGCATTAAATTACATTGGGAAACTAAGATGTCAACAAATTTGCAGATAGCTATTTTAATATAATTTGCAACAATTGCTTTTTTCTTCGAAGTTTCTATTTTATTATAACATATTAATCATCCAATTTTGAAACTAGCAATATGTCCGTTATTTTATCTTTTCTTATTTTTAGTATGTTTAATTTAAAGTCCACATAATTGATAAAAAAACAACAATTTTAATAAGGTGTGGGTATAAACATTGCTTATTATTATCCTTGGATATCAAGTGACGTTTTCTCCTCGTGATTATCTCAGCTGAATGTGTAGTAGATCTGTTTTTGTAGCGGTGTATATATAAGAATAGAAAATGGCGAGCGTTAAGTAGCATGTATATGGATGTGATTTCTTATGTAAATGTAAGTTGAGTTAATTAAATATTTGTTTCGTCACTTAAGTCTCATTACTGCGTGTCTCTACTAACCACATCAGGTTATGAGCCCATAGCCCGCAATTGAGGCGTGAGTGGAAATTTTATTTTTTTTCACGTTCCATTAATTTCCCCAACTAAGCCTTGTTATACCGCTCCGGAATTTGGCTGCGATTTTGGCTGTGTATTGATGAAAATTTCACAACTAACTACGGTTTAAAAACTTGAAAAAAATAATTATGATTCGTGGAAACTGCAAATAGAGGCAGTGTTAATTAGAAACGATCACTGGGATTACGTGAACTCTATCAAGCTGAAA
>JAWZYV010005556.1:0-11216 GCA_038373885.1 Cheiracanthium punctorium
GTTAATACAAAATAAACTAGCATGCTTACCAATTGGCTGAACAATTAAAATGTTTTTCTATTGGCTGCCTCTAGATTTAAGATATTAAGGGTTATACAGGGTTCGCGAGAATTATTGGACAATTTATCTCTCTATGAAAGAAAAAGCAAACTCCCGCTGCCGCTGTCAAAAGCTTGTCTTGCTATCACCTCCGAAACCGTGAGGAGTTGACGAGTTTCGACGAAGGTGTCCAAGGATTCGAAAAACTTCGGGGAAGCCATTAAGCTGAATCAAATTTCGATTTATTTTAGTGGATATTAAGGTAAGTGCACTATAAAACACGTGCCCGGCGATACTCAGGGCCTTGGCAGGGGTTGCGCTTTCTCTTTTTAACATTTTGCCAATTCATTCGCCAAATTAGATTTTTCCGGATCTCATTAAGAAAAGCAATTGTCAATATTTTCGCCAAAATGTATTTTCTTTCGCCAAACTAATTTTATTTTCGCAATTTGAAACGTCGGCGATCGACAGCGCGACCTTTCATTTGAAAACATTATTTGTATTATTTCGATATATATACTTGATTAACGGGCCCAGGCCAGGCATGTAGCCCGTAAAAAATTTTGGAGATAGCCGAAACTTTTTACTTCAGCTCATTCTTTATACAAACAGCATAAGATAATTCAAGTTTTAAATGCATACATACACATCTTTTAAATTTTCAATTAACAATTTTTCATTTCTTAATTTGATTTTCTTTTAAATTTTGATTTTTTTATGAATTTGATTTAAACATTGATTTTTTTATCTGTTTGAATTTGATTTATACATGTTTTAAACATTGATTTTTACTTTCCGAACATGTACCATCAGTGGCGCACGCAGTATTTTAGTTTAGGGGGGGGGCTGAGCTGAAAATACTGCTGAACTCGGTTATAGTGAGATCGATCATAGTTACAACCCTCTTATAACGTCAAAATATTCTGTACCACTGGATTTGCCCATACAACACAAGCCCACAAGCAAAAACTTATTATAGAGTCATAAATAATTATCTGATCTTTTCAGTGATATTGTAACTGACTTTAACAGTGTTTCATAAACTCTTTGTAAGTATTTATTTAAAAACTAACACCTTTTTAGGTAAAAAATACTTTAGAAATAATTTGAAGACAATAAATAATAATAATAGTAATAATTCATTAGTGACAATTTTCATTTTTTAAAGTTTTTTACTTCAAACTTTCCAGCTGTAGGGGGGGCTTGAGCCCCCATAGACCCCCCCCCGATTGGGGGGTCAGAAATATGAAATAAAAGTGGCGGCATCCTTTATGGACGGCCCCCCAAAAGGCGGATTTTTTAAATGGATGCTAAACGAATAAATATTCTTCCCGCCAGAGAAGGAAGGCAAGAAAGAAAAAAAGAAATGGCGCAGCCTTAAGAAGATTTTCGCGTCTCGATTTTTATCTGGGAAACGATGAAGATAATGCGCTGACACATTAAGAGTCTCGTAAACTCCGGACTGCCTGACAGTTCTCCGTGACTTTTTAACTTTCGTAAGTCCTCGCGGTTAAAATAAAGGCCGATAACTTATCCTCGTTCTGATTGGAAGAAAAATATTCCAGAATCTTATCAGCAGATATACGAGTTGGATAGTTAGAAATATTTTAGGAATCGCCCTTGGCTCTGCGAAGAAACGTCCATGTTTCAAGAAGTTATGAGAACGCGTTTGATGCTATTTTTTTTTTAAACCTTGTTAATTTGTTAATATATTTAGAGTCGTTTCAGACTGGTAAGAATTTCGAAGATTTATGGGGTTGAAATATTAGGAGAATCGGGATACAAACTGTTGTTTGTGTCCCGTTATTAACAAACTGCTGTTTGTTAATTTGTTAATATATTTAGAGTCGTTTCATACTGATAAGAATTTCGAAGATTTATGGGGTTGGAATATTAGGAGAACCGGGACACAAACTGTTGTTTTTTACGTTAAATTCAAATAAATCAATTTCGGAATGTTAGAGGAGTGTTTTCAAGAAAACATTAGCCGAATGGAAGGTCCATAAAATATTATGAATCGCAAGTATACTGCTCGCTATAACCGAGGGTTTACTCGTTAAAAGCGAGCTATGCTTCTATAGACTTAGCATTGTACCAACAACCAAGCATTTCCAGTGTCTTCGTTAAATTCGAATTTTCGTTAAATCTGGGCTCGTTATAAACGAGTTTAATTGTAATTTAAAACTAGCTTCGTTATTTTAAATCATATTTTCGTTTCGTGTAAAAAACTATATAATTACATTGTCCGGAATAATTATCTATCTATATTTATCTTCTGTATACATTTATGTTAGAAATTTTCCAATTGTCTTTATATAGGAAACTGCAACCGAATGACAGTACGGAAGTTGACATTTAAAAACCCGGAAGTGAGTGTACCTGTACTCAATAGACGTTCCTTGTAAACAAACCGTTCATTATTCTAAGTTTTTACCAGAAAAATTCGGTTTTCGAATATGGTTTTTAAACTCATTTTAATTAACATACTTGTATGGGCAAAACCAAACATAAAAAAAAACTAAAAAAGACGCTTTAGTGATAAATTGAACTAACTAAAAAGCGAAAAATAATTCTTGATATAGAAATAAATGAATGAACGAAAATAACTAATATTGTGAAAAAAAGTATGGGGCGCTTTGTGCTCTATTTTTTGTATCATTTTTGTACTCATCTTATCGATTGAATATTCTCAAGAACTAATAGAGGAAGCACCCCACGCTTTTTTCACAATAATACTATTTTTCGTTCATTCATTTATTTCTATATTAAGAATTCTTTTTCACTTTTTAGTTAGTTCAATTTATCACTAAAGCGTGTTTTTTGGTTTTTTTAAACTATTTTTTTCACTTTTTAGTTTGACTATAAAAGGGTGTTCTCACATTTGGGGGGGCATCATCCCCTCAGCCCACCCCACCCCCTCTGGCTACGGCCCTGCTGTGGACCAAAGTATTAATTAACCTGTGTTAAATGCTACCTTCATCACTAAAAGGAAAACTAGGTCTCTCATCAACAAACAAGTTTCATAACGACTACAACAAACACTAACATCCATGTAATATACAATATTGAGGTGAAATTTTTAGATTTGCCATCTGGATTTCAAAAACGTACCTACCCAAACATACCATTGAATACAGTTACCCATAGCGAGAGAGGTTCTACTCCATTGTGCCGAGCCGAGTGCCGAATGGGTACGCATGCGTAGACCGCGCGCTTGCTCCCTCTCTCTCGCTCTCACGCAAAGGATCTCTAGGGAAATGACTAACCCTGACGATCCTAATCAGGATAATGGGATAAACTTATCCAATTATTGTATTACCACCGGTCCCTGATAAGTCTACAAAGTTTAAATTAAATCTGGCCGTTTAAAGTGGGTGAAAATCGAGCTCAAAGGAGTCGGTTACAAACAAACAAACATACAGTTGAAACTAATAAAAGCGTGTTAAAAACGGCTTCTACCTTTCCAAGCATGATGTGCATATTCCTCGTATTTCAGTTTTCTTTCGTCGACTGATACACGCTAGAGGTCGTATTCAACAAAATTTGTTTGACTGTATACAGATTGTTAGTTTCATTTTCTTGATTTAGGAAAAAGTCTACTTGATTCAACCAAACCGATTTTACAAAATGCCTTTTTAAAATTAAACAAATATTTTATTGTTTCTAGAACCAATCACGTTTAACAAAAGTGTCCATGTTCTGTGAAACGCAGATAGCGCGTACTAAAAAGTTTGATTACAGAATAAGAAAACTACTCGGGGCAAACCTAACCTGATTGTGGAGTGGAGCCTAGAGGGGCATTTCACTCCTCTCCGCGTGTAATGCTCCAACACTCGTTTCTCCATCCAATGATCTGGCTGTCAACATTACAAAGCAACCCAATCACAAGGCAAATCCGCACCACTCAATTCCCGCCAGCACAAAAGAGGTGACGCCATTGGTCGAGCGTCTGGGAAGGCGTTCCATCTGATTTCTGACTTCATTTCTTAATCCTTCTAATGGCTGCATTCAAGTAACACAAATATGCAATTATTTTATAGTAAACACTTTATTTTAGCACTTAATAGAGGAAAAATGTATTAGTTCTCTAATATCCTGGGCAAACGGAAAGAACTATTTGAGAGCGGCGGACTCACACGGTCTATAGCTTTACCTCCACTATCAGGTTAGCTTTGCCCCGAGTATAGTAACGTCTGTTTTTAATTCGTTTAATTATAGCCGGTATCGAAAGCAAAACTTTAGGATTAGGCTGTAAATTTCCGTGTTTTTGTAAGTTTAAATGGTAAGTCCAATGAGAGGCAAGTCAATCAATAGTTTGATTGGTACAATAACATAAAAGTAAGATCAACAAAATGAGTTTGTTACATGTACCACGGTCACACCAGTCAATAAAGAAATTTTAATTTCAACCAACCATTCTTTTTTTATTTCAACAAAATAATTCACTTAAAGAAACAACTCGTTTAAATATAAAAAGTATTTTTTAACTGAACAGTTAGGTTAAATTAACAAAATGCTTTGATGATCGACACGTGAAAATGCTTTGATAAATTCAGCAAAATTTTGTTGGCGCTATTTCAACCGAATAATTTTGTTGGTTTTTAACAGAATATTTCGTTAAATTGACACAGATTTTGTTGACGGCAACAAAAATATTTCTTTGAAATAGAGTCAATTAAACTTCGTTGAATCAAAAAAACCATTTATTTTCAGTGAAACCAAATATTTTGAAAAAATCTGATGTGTCCAACACATGACTTCCTTGCACGACCATTAGATCAAAAATATTTTCGACGCACTTCCTCTAAATTTATTTGTTTGAAAGAGATAAAATATCAATAATAGTAAGGTTTAGCGATTTCCAGCCAAATATTTCGATATCGCCAAGCTGAGTTCAATTTGAAGGATTTCCTTCTGACACTTTATTTGGCGATATTTCACCAAAAGCCGACAAACTTGAGATAGTCAGCGAGATTTTGGGGATAGCCGAAATGTCTGTTAGTCATTGACCACAGACTTTCAATGAATTGAATGCATCCATACACCTCAATGTATTCAAAGTCATTTGGCTCACCCTGTAAATAAATTCTCAGTCGATTGCTGTCAAAAAAGATATTGAAAACAGTTAGATATTACAATAGTTCTAAATACAAAAGTTAAAAAATCTACGGGTTAGTTTTAGAGTTATACAAAATACGAAATAACTTTTGGCGTCAAATTTGGCGATATTTCGGCGAAACTCGTCAATGTCGACGACATTTGGCGAGATTTTAAGCATGAACCAAACAATGACAGATTATCGCCAAATTTGGCGATATTTCGCCAAAACTCGCCAAGAACGATGACAAATGGCGATACTTTGGGCATGGACACAATGACTATCGCCAAATTTGGCGATATTTCGCCAAAACTCGCCAAGGTCGAGGACAGACGGCGAGATTTTGGGAATGTACCAAACAATGACTGTCTGCAGTTGTATTATATTGAAGATGTCCATAGACATTAAAGTACTGAAATTCTTTTCGGTGGTCCTGTAAATAAACTCTCCAGTAGATTGGAACCAAAAATCGAGATGCACAACTAGATGTTACAACATTCTTGTATATGAAATTTCATAATAGTTTTTGAGATTTGAGAGTTAAATATGCACACACGTACACCAAAAGTCGCCAAGCTTGGCGACTTTTGGCATAGTTCTTGAGGGAGGCACGTGACCGTGGTCGGACCATTACCTAACTTATGTGGTAGGACGGTATTGTGCTTGAAATGGATGAATGCCCCTAAAATTGCCATTGACCGTAATGTATTGGAAATCTTTTGAGTGTTCCTGTAGCAGAACTATAAATGATAAAGACACTTTTTTTAATAGAGAAATTCATTTTCTAACTCTTTACAGCCTATATTACTTCTGAGTCGTTTGAAATAGCCCAATACCTCTAAAAAACGCTTTGATGAATTTCGGCCCTTAGAGCGTAATGTATTTCGAATCTTTTGGGCGGTCCTGTACATAAACTATTCAGTCGAACGGAACCGAAAGGGGAGGTGCACTACTAGATGTTACAACTATCCAAAATATGAAGTTTCGACATTCTACGCCTAATAGCTTTTGAGTTAGGCGAGTTTAATGAATTTCGGCCCATAGAGCGTAATGTATTTCGAATCTTTTGGGCGGTCCTGTACATAAACTATCCATTCGATTGCCACCAAAAGGGGAGGTGCACAACTAGATCATAGAACAATCCTAAATATCAAATCTCAACATTCTACGACCTATAGTTTTTGAGATATGCGAGTTACATACATACGTACGTATGTACGTACAGACGGCATGGAAAAACTGGCCACAGTAGACTCGCCGCTGGTCAAAATGAGTTGCAGACGCGTTAATAGGATCGTGCATGCTAACCTACGATGAGATGCATCGAAAAAAATTTTAAAATTAAATTTAGAGGTAGTCAAAATCGGTTTTTTTGTCGAAATTTGGCCCCCAAAATTTTTCGGGATCACATTACTTCCTTATACTACGTACAAGGAAGTAAAAACAAACACAAAAAAATTGTTAATCGAACAAAAATTTCGTTGTTGCTGTATCACTCGACTGAACTACTAGCAAGAGGGCGGACGATCGGAACGTTCATCGCGTGCCACAGATCGAGAGACCCTTTTTTTTCACGACAGCTGGCTGTGCCGCACAGCATCTTGCTGGTAGTTAACTCGAGCGATGGCAACGGCTGCTCTTTTTTCAGCATTGAGACATCTATCTAGCTGTTCTCGCATTCTTCCCTTTTTCAGGAAATGTCTAGCTTTTAGTCCCTTTTGCAGCAGTGCTGTTCAAAAGAATCGTGACCATTTTTTGACGGGAAAGGACGTGCTCAAAAGTAAATGATTCTCGTGGAGCTCTGTCACCCAGGGGCGTAGCCAAAAATTTTTCATGGGGGGGTTACGACTACTAGAACTCATATATATGTTTACGTGTGTGTGATAATGTAGTGACGAATATACATTTTGTATGGCAAAAAATTTCTCATGGGGGGGGGGTTATGACCCCCCTAACCCCCCTTTGGCTATGCCCCTGCTGTCACCAACTATTTTGATAGAAATCCAATCTATTCTTCGTGACTGGCAACAGTCAAAACATCAGTGTTTGGTAAAATAAATAAAAACTTTGTGAAAAAAACACACATAAAAGGTTACTTCAAGGCGTAACGATCGTTTCGACCGAAAATTCGTTCGGTCTTCTTCAGACAAACCCTTCCGTCAAACACAGCAGAGGGAACTCTGCTCTGTTTGACGGCTTGATATTTGACAAAAACGGGTCTCTCGATCTGTGGCACGCGATGAACGTTCCGATCGTCCGCTCTCTTGCTGGTCGTTTAGTCCAGCGATGGCCACGGCTGCCCTTTTTTCAGCATGGAGCCATCTATCCAGCTGTTCTCCCATTCTTCCATTTTTCAGCAAATGTCAGTACTGTTAAAGAGAATCGTGATCCTTTTTTGACGGGAAAGGACGTGCTCAATATATCCTCTCATATATCCTCTAAAAGCTTAAACCATTCTTTCAACATAACTGAAAAATACTGCACATGCGCATAGGAACATTGGCGTAAATTAACTGTATATCTCCCATACATTAACATAAAATCCCTTATTTAACGGTATAACTGCCGTTAACAATAGAAACGGCACATATACCGTATTTTTAAGGATCAAATACTGTCGATTTACCATAGTTCTACCGTAAACACGAAAAATGGTACAAGTACTGTAAAATTTACAGTCCTTATCCTGTAATTTTACGAAAATTTTTTGCAGTGAAGGATTCTCGTGGGAGCTCTGTCACCCGCCACTCTTTTTATAGAAATTCAATCTATTCTTCGTGACTGTCAACAATCAAAACGTCAGAGATGGTGTTCCCAGAGCGGGAACACTGCGCGTTAAAGGGTTAAGTACGTTACATGAATTCCAAGAAATTTGATCCAGAAGGAATTCATTCATTCGACTCTATCCCTTTTGAAGATGTTCCGGCAAAATTTAAACAGCTTATTAAAAGCGAATACCTGTGTAGTATAACATACTCGAAGTGCTAAGTAAATACTTCCGTAATTACCTTAAGATTTAAACAACTGAAAATATTTATCTTCTCCTAAAATTAAGAATAAAAAAGAGCAGTTTCATCCTGAATTTCGAGCGAGGTATTTAACTTCGTAGTCATTGTTAACTTTTAGTGCAAATAAAATGTATACTTTTCAAGTACGATGAGTTAAATTAAGATGATAATATTTATAGTCGCTTTCCTATTAATTTATATACAGTATACTTTTACATTATGCATTGGACGTTCCTTTTAACCCATTAGCCCTTTAACGCGCAGTGTTCCCGCTCTGGGAACACCCAACTCGGACGTTTTGACTGTTGCCAGTCACGAAGAATAGATTGGATTTCTATTAAAATAGTGGCGGGTGACCTAGCTCCACGAGAATCCTTTACTTTTTTGCAAGTCATTTCCCGTAAAAAAAAGGGTCACGATTATTTTTAACAGCACTGACATATGCTGAAAGATGGAAGAATGCGAGAACAGCTGGATACATGGGCCAATGCTGAAAAAAAGGGCAGCCGTTGCCATCGCTCGGCTGAACGCCCCAAAGGGTTAAGCGTTGGACGTTTCTTTTAACTTATTAAGGACCGTATCCATTTTATATTCTTCAAAGTCGTTGATAGTAACCTAAGGCGCACTCATGAATAAATAAGAAAGTAAAAATGTTTTCAAACATATTATGTTTGCTTAAATAATAAACATAAATATTTATCAGTTATATTTTCTATCTTGATCAACTTAGAAATTTTTTGTTCCATAAAAAACATTAATCAGAATTAAATTTTACACTCTAAACTTCTTTTCATTCATATATTTCCAGAGAATATTATTGTTACGAATTTTCGGGGCTACCCGCACTTATGTGTCAATTCTTCACTGTTGAGTCTTGAGGTAGTGTTAGTGTTATCCCTCGAATATTTCCACTGAAGTTTTACCTCTGGATGTGTTTTATTGTATGTGAGAAAGACAGCATGTGTGAAAGCTTCTGATCGAAGCGGACTGTTAAAAGCACATGACTGTCTGATTGTGCTTGTGAATTGTGTACAGCTGATTGTTCTACGAAGTTCTAAAAGCCATAAAGTTTGTGTTCCATCCTGACAAGTGGATTCTTTATTGGAACTTTCTACACCCACTGGACTTTTAGAACGACGAACCCAGGAATTAGCTGTAGCATTCCTGTAGCTAATTTCCTGATTAACTTCCTGAATTAGCTGTAGCCAGGAGTATTCTGCAGCATTATTCTTCTATTCGCGAAGTGATAAAGTTTTAAATTGTTACACGGTTAAATTTAACCGTGTAACAATTAACCGCTAAAGTTTTAAATTGTTATTTTTGTGTACTAAATCAACAAACATTTATTTATTTACTAGCTGAAGTACCCGTCCTCGACGGGTTAGCGAATGAAAATTTCCAAAAAGCAAGAACTTTCGTCAGCATTGTAGGAGTACACAGAATGGATGGAGTAGGTTGCCAAAGTAAAGAAAGCGAAGTTATCATTTTCATGTATTGTTAAAATATGACAGGTTAGAGAGTAACTAAATAAAATCATTTCATTCGCTTTAGTCGTGATTATGGGATGCGCGAACGAATATTGACGCATATTAAAATAATTTTCGCAAAATCTCAAAATTTAATCAACATTTTTGAAAAATTGGAAGGCTAGAATTTAAGTTGAGAGACAACCTATCCTGTCACCCAAATTCGTTTCATTCCCTGCAGTCTTTATTTCGGGATGCTGGAACAAATTTTCAGCATTTTAAAACGATTTTCGAAAAATCTCAAAATGTAAGCAAAATATTTTTAAAATTCAACGCCTATAAATTAAGATTAGCAACTACCTATCCTATCACGCAATTTCGTATCATTCGTATGAGTCATTATTACGTGATGTTTGAAGAAATATAAACGTATTTTGAGAGAATTTTCACAAAATCTCAAAATCTAATAAAAATGTTTAAAAAATTTTTTAGCCCTGATGGATTTTTTTTAATTAGATGCTTATAGTTTAAGGTGAGTGACCACCTATCATTTCATCCAATATCATTTTTTCACCTTTGCAGTTATTACGTGATGTGCGAACACAAATTGACGCAGTTTGAAATGATTTTCGCAAAATTTCAAAATCTAATCAAGATTTTTTTTAAATTCGACGCCTATGTTTTAAGTTGAGTGACCACCTATCATGACACCCAGTTTCATATCATTCGCTTCAGTCGTTTTTGCGTGATGCTTGAACACAAATTTACGCAGTTTGAAACGATTATCGCAAAATCTGAAAATCTAATCAAGATTTTTTAAAAATTCCACGCCTATGTTTTAAGTTGAGTGACCACCTATCATGACACCCAATGTCATATCATTCGCTTCAGTCGTTTTTACGGGATGCTTAAACAAAAAAAGCGTCACGCACAGAATGACAGAATGACAGACAGACAAACTTTTTTTTGAGGGTCGCATCGGATTCCCGGGTGCTTGAAAACGGATAGAAATCGCAAAATTTTTGAATTCCAAGAAATTTACAGACAAAAGTCTAATTTTATTTATATAGATTTTTGTTTACATACACAAAGAGCATGTATCTATGTTAATGATGCAAATATGTAGATAATATTAAATTTAAAAACATTTTTAAACAAAATTGTGTTTAAAATGAGTATTAATCTGCAGGTGATTTTAAAATTTGATTTTTTATTTTTAAAATTTTATTTTACTTTGTGTTGCAAAAAGCAAAAATAATCCAAAATGGGTTATCGGTAGTTCAACCCATTAGTAGCCAAAATAATGACTGTAATGAACTTGGTCTTTGATTTTGAGCTCAAAAATATATTACTTAAAAGTGTATGAGTAGAATAAAAATAAACAGTTTCAAAAACGCACGTTCAATTCGCAAATTGGTAGGAAACCAAATACAATAATAAATAACTTTTTAAATGTTCAAAAGTACATGAAAGTTATTATTTTTTTTAAATAAACTAAAATTTAAAAGCAAAATACATTTCTCTTTATGAATGGCTTTTCTTGCAGATTAATCTTCTAACTGTTCACTGTTATTGCCTTTTGTATTAATCTCATTATTAAGAAAC
>JAWZYV010005558.1:0-10242 GCA_038373885.1 Cheiracanthium punctorium
AAAAAAAAATAAAGCTGATATCCAAACAAAAGTTTCTGAAAAGCATTGAAAACCCGTCTTCCGAACAAGCATAAAAAAATTGACTCAAAAAATGTATTTTATATCACTCGAAGAGTCTCTGCCCCCCCCCCCCTGCCAGGGACCGATCTACACACTTGGGGCCCAGGGCACAGACACTTTTGGGGCCCCAGCACAAAAATTTTCCTCAGAATATTACTTAATTAATTAAGTTAAAACCAATTATCATTCCTAAGTTAACCATACGTAAACTTTTACAAATCAGTAAAATGTCACGACAGATACCACTTATATGAATTTTTCGATTTTGAAATGTTTTTATGGGTATTTACAGCCGTCACACACCTTTGGAAAGATAAAAGGAGGAGCATGCTGAGGTGTCGGAACGAATTTGCGAATATCGAATTTATCGAATGTCGAATCGAATGCATAATTTTTAGCGTTACAAGTTACATCAAATTAAAAATTTTGAATAGTTGTGATGAAATGAAGTAATCAGAAATTTTTCTCTTGAGAGATAATTTTAATAGCTATTGTGATTACATAAAAGGAAGTTTTGGGGCCCCCTAAAAATCGGGGGCCTAGGGCACGTGCCCCGAATGCCCCGCCGTAAATCAGTCCCTGCCCCCTGCACAATTGAATGAATATAAACTGCGTAATTCATAAAGAATGTTATGTTGCCACAAATTTTCTCTATATTCCATAATGAGCAACAGCCATTAATTTCAGATTTACAAATTTAGTTTAAACTATAGAAACATAGACTGCGTTTTCTATAATTTAAACTGAATTTGCCTTAAAATCTCTTCCTTAATTATGTGTTACCTCACAACGCTAAAGTTGCACTGCAGTATACGGAATTGATAAACTGTGCTGGAATTGTTAAATTCTGCTTTTTTTGTCGAACATTTTAGTTAGCATTTTATGCCGTTTTCTTGAAAATGAAAGGATGCACGTGTAAGTTATTGTTCGTGTTATCATGGTCGATAATATTTGCAAGCTATATGCATTCATACTGATATATATATCTGGGGAGGGGATGATTTGGTGGAGAACTGTCTGCTTCCTTTTTTTTTAACTATTACTTACGGGTAAAACAACCAAAACGTGAGCGAAATTTGCACGAAGGCTAAATATGTGTCTTTTTTATGAACTATTCGCAGAATGTTATAATTATTCCATTTAACTCTTTCATGGGCACAGGGAAGATAACTTCCCACCTACATAATCTTACGAAATATATCCGTAGAAAGCAGAATACCCACTAAAATGTATTGGCCTTGCTTTTACAACATTGGAAAAACTAATTCTCACATCTATTTAGCTATGCCATGTTTGTTCAAGTGATTCGGATATTAACCCATTTGTTTTGAAAATTCAAAAGCATTTATTAGACATGAGGTTCTAAGATTTGAGTTGCAGGTTTCATGGTTATGTTTGTACTGCTCAACAATTCTACATCACCATAACATCAAAAGAATTGAAGTACGGATAGGTATGCATGGACTCATACATGATCTGCCTGAAGTAAAAAAACTGCTAGATAGTTTTTATCCTCAGAATTATTATGTAAACATAAAATTTTGCACATAAAATGTGTTTTCTTAAATGCTATTGTTTAATTGATAATAAAACCCCCCAAAATATGAGAAATGCAAAAGATAAGTAAATGGCCCATGAAAGGGTTAAGAACCAAATGCTAAGTGTCTTCGTAAAGTAGGCAGGGGTTTTCCACAGAGGCTATCACCCCTTCCTGAATTTGGACTTTTGTTCACTGCATGTCAGCAGTTATGAGAAACTTTAACCACCTTTCGGGGAACTCTCCGAATTTTTTAGTTTTTTTCTGGCTATTTGCATAAAAGTGGTAGTCAAGTCTGTAAATGCGTTAATCGATGTTAAACACAGAGTCTAAATTACCGATGCAAATAAATGCATGTTCTGAACGGATCAATTACACATTTTAAACCTAATATATAATGAATAATAAGCGAATTAAATCACACATTATTAGGAAACAAAATCAAACTAATTCGTTTTTTTAAAACTTAATTTACGGTCACTGACGTAAATTGGCTTGTAACATTTGTGTGTGTGTGGGGGGGGGGAAGGAAATGTTCCCTATTGCAGAAAATACCATTTTCCAACAGGCGATATCGGAATTTCCATTTATTTTAGGGGGAGGGGGGGTGCGATTTTCCCTATCTTGCCCTTAGTAAGTTACGCCTATGCTTACTGTTAAATTTGATTTGACTGCCAAGCCAAACAGTTCAGTAAAACTGGACGTGGGGATTGAGTGATTACTGAATCTCCAGATTGGGAAAATGCTTCAAAATCCACTATTTGAGTAAACTTTTGATTTCATTTGAATTTGAGTGTTTTTTTTTTTTTTTTTTTTTTTTTGGTCGGTCAATCGGGAGCAAGTGAAAAATTGCAAAATAATTGTGATCTGCGCCAAATGTTTACAAACCTAAAGTGATTTCCAGTACATAGTTGCTTATAACTTTTCATATTTGGGTGTTTAATTTAATTTAATATTTTAATTTAATTCCACACGTTTTGCCCCATTCCACATTATGTAACCAATAAGCATTTAAAATTTCTTTTAAGGGGACAGCCTACTTTTAAATGCCCCCAAAATTGATTTTGAGATTCTTCTCTCATTAAATAGTTTACTTTATTCTAAAAAGATTCATACCAACCATTTTTCTGTATGACAATTATTTATTGAGATAAAAAGGAAAATGTAAACGCAAGTTGGGCAGCATGCTGTAGAAGCTGCAACTAATGTTGACACTAAAAGCATAAAAGAGGCAGAAAAGAAATGTACAGAATTTAATTTAGAAACTCGAAGAGCCAGAAAAATGCTCAACAGTTCTCAATTTGAGGCAATAAAAGAAAACGAAGGCAATGTGCATGAAAGCGGAAAATTTTAAATCGAAAAGTTCATAAAGTGAAATAAAATCAAATTTTTATGTTGCATAGTAAAAAAAATATATACATGGATATAATTATTAAAATAACTTCAAATAATGTACTTTACCAATATTCGTGCCTTTATATCCTAAAAATGTATCTTTTGTTAAGGTATGTACATATTTTTTCATATTTACAATTGTCGAGCTTTTCTTTAGATTGATGTTTCTTAAGCCATATTAAAACATATTTTGGGTTAATCATTTTAAATACTCAGTAAAATTATTTTTAAATAGTAAATGTTTCAATAGAAAATGTTTTTAATTTTTAAAAATTAAATTTATGTTCCAAAACTACAATTTGAACTTTAATTGGCGTTTTCTCAAAACACTGTTTTTCAAGTTTGCGCGCATGATATTTTAAAAACTATTTAAGATATCAACTTGAAATTTTTCTCAGGCATTTATTTTAATATAATGAACAAAATGAACTAAAATTAAATGGTTGTGTTTCATAGAAAAAAAGTTATGATTGTAAAGCTAGCAAAATTTTTATTATAATTTAAACTTTTAGATTAAATATTTTTTTTAATTTAAATTATGAAAATAATTAAACCATTTTAGTTTAGATTGTTAATTATAATGTTTTGTTTAATTTAGAAAAAAGTTATGAGGATCAAAGGAATTCTAATTGAGATATCTTGCGCGCAGTGGGAAAATACCCTTGAATTGTTTTTACAATATTGCGTGGTAAAATAATATTTTTTAAATTATCACCTTTATAATAAACTACAATAATATTTTTAATCAATAGAGTAATGTCATAGTAGTTAACTGAAAAAAAATTGTGTTTCTGCATGCATTCATTATTTTTTTTTTAATTATGAAAGTTGAACTAAAATTTCTACATTTTCCCATTCTTAAAAGTAGGCTGTCCCCTTAATATATTTATGTTTTTGCATATATTCAATTTTCAACGGTTTAAGATTTTATAACTCCGAACATAATGAGCATTTAGCCGAGGACGGCTCTAGGCTGAATTTTCGGATTTGGCCGCGAGACTTCTTAGATTAGCCTAAATTGTTCAAAACACAAAATGAATGTGCGAAATCGTACGGGAACGTGTGAAATCCAAGGTCGGTAGAGGGAGATGACCTCTATGACCACTAGCTGGAGCTGCATTTAGCAAAATATAATAGTCTTTACGAAAACGCAGTCTTCACAGAAAAGTGTGGGGGCTGTCAAGTGAAATTCTACAAAAGTGGTCACAATAGACAGATGGACTCTTAGCAAAAGGTGGTCACTTTAGCAGGTTGCACTGTATATGGAATCTTATGGACATACTCTTTGACAGAAGAACTTTATTGACGCTCAAATAAAGAATTTCATGCTTTATGGTCGAGTTTCGCACATTGGCAGACAACTAGTATTAATAGATTCGTTTCTTCAAAATAACCATCTAGTGAAAACGGTTAATTTTTATTTAAAGGTGTTGTTCTGGGGAACAATACATCATACAGCTTCTGCTTACCAGTTTTAAATTTCGAGATTGAAACAGAATCGAAATAAACTAAAACCTATTTATTAAGAGATAAACAATCATAACTACATTCTAGAAGTCTTACATCAATTATCATATTACGGTCTCATGAGCCTGAATTATAAGGAATTCAACATTACTAAGCATTGAAGCTAAATTCGTTCAGTAACGTTAGAAACAAAGTTTTAAATTTAAATTTAAAAAAAAAAGATTACATAACTAACTTTACAGGCCGACACCGCAGCCAAAAAGATTCTCTTTCAATTACATTTTACCTAAAAGAAAACCTTCAATTCGCAGTACAAAAATAGAATAATTTAGAACCGGCTGGCCGACCATCTTCTTGTGCTCTCTTGCAAACCACTAAGGTCAAGAACTTTTTAATGTAGCGGTAGAAACGGCTGGCGTCCAATGAGGGATCGCTGCGTTAAAGAGCAAAGACATTTGAATACGGCGAATCGGAAAAAAAAATTGCATATAACTATTATTTCTAGAAAGAACGATTCGCGTGCTAACTTATCACAAAAAGAAAATTAAACTCGGCAAGAAGCGTAAGGATTCTCAACTCTGCCGATAAAGATTGTTTTGAGTTGAAAATGAATGCTCATGCGGCCGTTGACATAAAATAGATTGCTGCTTTGACAGTACAGTACACACACAGCCTGTTTGCGACGACGGCAGAATGGATTTGAGTTTTAAAACTTCAGAAAAGGTTTATTTATTCAAACTTTAGTTTAATTTTTACTGAAGCTATTAAAATATTGAACAGAGTTTCAGCTATTAAGGCACTTGAAGTGTTTATAGAATAAATTCAAAGTTATAAGTTAAGTTTTGAAAAGATAAATCCCTACAAAAGGTTTGTTAACACAATGTTACGGGTCTGCTGTTTATTGAAATATTCTTTTACTGGGTGAACTCAAAAACACTGACTTAGACTCTGGTTTCTTAAATACTGGTGATTGGCTTATACAATAAATTACAAAATTACGTAAAAGAATGCACATAGTTTTATGGTATCGGTTAAAGGAAGGTGTAGACACTACTGGATAAGATTTTTCTAATTATCTTCATCAAAAATTTAGCGGTCGCGTTATATTCAGGCCAATACGATATAAACACCCCCCTCCCCCCCAAAAAAAAACCAACAACAACGAGATCACTCTTCTTTTTTCAGAATCTTTTCCTTTCTTAGGGAGAGTCTGTTTTAATTCTTTCCTAGCGGGGAAAAAACCAGGGATTTTAAATGATCAGTAATCGCTGTCTTTAACCCTGTGTGTTTCCTTTTTATTTAAACCGTTCTTTCATCTTAAGAGTACAGTGAAACTTCTATGAGCGACCACCTTTACTATAAGCGATCCCCTCCTCCAACGACCCATTTTTTAAGGCACCCAATCTACTTGATGTTAAAAGATCCTCTAGAAGAGACCACGCAACCCTCTATAAGCAACCGGATCTGGTTCCCTGTCCGAAAGTTTTAAAGCCTTTTTCCGGAAGTAAAGTAAACAAAATCCACTTTCCAAACGAATCGCTGTAATGTAAACCGACAGCAGGTGAAAGTACACGTAGACATCATGTATAAATCTTGCAGATTAGAGAAGAGATATGTCTAAGAAACGAGTTATTTTGCCTTACCATTGGAGCGGAGTATGGATGGGATCGTGTCACACGAAAAAAGAAATTCGAAAAGAAAGTTGTCGGTTACCTTTGGTTGTGGGAAAACCCAGAAAGCAAATATATTTTATTATAGCAAATTGAGGATGCATAAAAAAATATCAGGATAAATTCTCTTTTGTCAGATGTAAAAAACAAAGTAGAAGCAGAAATGCTCTCGGAGACAGAAAACAAGAATGAAAAAATGCGAAATTTCTAACTATTTTATTAAAATTAAAATTTAAAAATAGGTTCGTATACTTACTTATGCATTAGTATGCAGTTCCATAAATATTAAAACAAACAAATTTTTTTAGCATTTTTTTTTTTTTTTGCTTGTCTATCAAATGTTTATATTTCATTGAGCGACCACCTCCCTTAACGACCGATTGTTCGAGGAACGAAGGGTGGTCGCTCTCGAGAAGTTTCACAGTATGTATATATGTGTGTGTGTGTTTGTAGTGTAATGATTGAAAAACTTACTAAAGTGTAAATCCTTTCTAAAATGTGAAAACTGAAAAGAAGTTATTTTCAGAAAAATAACAAAAATGATCATCTACATTCGCTTAACAAGCGTTTGAATTCACTGTTGACTGTTTGTAATGAAGACTAAAAAAAAGTCAGGATTCAGTTTTTTAATTAGGAATGGCAGCTGACGTCACACGTAAACATCGTAGAGCTCTGAGAAGCAAAACCTTGGCCCCTCAAACGCGCGGATAGATCTTGCGCATGCTGTTTGTTGACACTTCTGCCCATTCCTAATAAACATACATAGAAGTGTGTGTGAATACATATATGCATATATTTGTAACCCCCCCCCCTCCCTGTAAAAACGGTCCAGCTACGACCCTGCGGGGGACTCTAAATTCATCAATGCCCGGGGAACCCGTTGGTCATCATCACGCTCTGCATAAAATATGGGAGTAGGATATCGAATAGGATAACATAAACGTAAAAGCCATTATATATAGCAAAATTAAAATATGACCAGGGGCGTAGCCAGAAATTTTTTATGGGGGGGGGGTTACAACTACTACAACTCATATATATGTATACGTGTGTGTGATAATGTTGTGAAGAATATACATTTTGTATGGCAAAAATTTCTCATGGGGGGGGGTTATGACCCCCCCTAACCCCTCCCCCTTGGCTACGCCCCTGAATATGACAAAAGAAACTGATACGCACGAAAAAGAAGATGTCAATCACATAACCATGAACGCTCAGAGGCAGCTCATTTCATGACGTGCAAGGGTTAGTACGAAAATTGATTACCAAATACTGGCGATATTTTTATTGTTTATGCATAAAACGGTTTAAAAATAGAGAAATATTCTGAAGGATTATAGCGCACTTTGCAGCATAATAAAACGGAATAGTATATATATATATATATATATATATATATATAATACAAAACAGCCAACTATCCTAATATGGATATCCCATAATCCATCGAACGAGAGTATGCACAAAACAGGAAAGAATTAAACCGGATGATTCAAAATAGATGTTAAGGCGATTATTTTTTAAACCGTAAATGATCGAAACATACTTCCAATTAGAAAAGTTCGTCCAATTAAGAGAAGCTTTCAGGTATGGCATTTGTTTTACTAGGGGTTGTTTACATTTTAAAATACGAAATTTAATTTTTATACGGTCCCTGATTTCCTACCCATTATATTTAGAAGAATGTTGATCTTTGCCTAAGGAAATTAATAAAACAAATCCCGTGTCTCTACGTGGAATTGTTTCCGAGATATATCCATTTGAATATTTTGGCATGGGTCGCCAAGCAATAACGGGATGTCTCCAAAGTGAGAAAAATGTAACTACTTTTCAACTGTCGTTTCATTCATGTTAATAGTCACTCTATAGACATAGTTGGCACCTCAATCCTAATTTAGCTAGAATTTTCCACTAACGTATCTTTCGCAGTTTCTAGTGAAAGTTACCCACAGCATAGTAACTTACACCATTATCTTGTCATTCTCTTTTACACTTTAAAATTCCTTCTCAGGAAGCGTGATGTCATGAGTGGATGACCCCTTAAAAGACTAAATTATCGCTATTTTCATAAAGTAGTACCTATCATTTTAGGTAAAATTGCACCTGTTCATTTCACACATTTGAACACGTTTCATTGCTTTATCCAACTATGGGATCATTATTTAACTTTTATCAACTCATAGTCGGTCCCCTAAAGTAAAGATTTTTTCGCCTGAAAACGGACGCCAACGGAGTAGGTAAAGATGTGTAAGTCATCATTTTCAAAATTAATTTTCTCACTAACTATTTCAGTTAGAGATACGGGATTTGTTTTATTCATTTTCTTAGGCAAAGAGCAACATTCTTCTATATATAAAGGGTAGGAAAAGAGGGATCGTATAAAAATTAAATTTCGTATTATAATATGCATATAACCCCAGTAAAAAAATGCCCTATCTGAAAGCTACTCTTAATTTGACGAACTTTTCTAATTGGAAGTATGTTTCGATCACTTACAGTTCAAAAAATAACCACTTTAACATCTATTTCGAATCACCCGATATAATAATGAATGCGCAGAAGCAGCTCATTTCATGACATGCAAGGGTTAGTACGAAAATTTATTACCAAATACTGGCGATATTTTTATTGTTTATTCATATAACAGTTTAAAATAGAGAAATATTCTGAAGGATTGCAGCGCATTTTCAGCATAATAAAACGGAATAGTATATATATAATACAAAACAGCCAACTATCGTAATATAGATATCCCATTAATCCATCGAGCGAGAGTATGCACAAAATAGACAAGAATTATACAATAATGAACGCGCAGAAGCAGCTTATTTCATGACATGCAAGGGTTAGTACGAAAATTTATAACCAAATACTGGCGATATTTTTATAGTTTATGCATATAATGGTTTAAAAATATAGAAATATTCTGAAGGATTTAGCGCACTTTTCAGCATAATAAAACAGAATAGTATATATATAATGCAAAAGAGCCAAACCATCGTAATATGGATATCCCATTCATCCATCGAGCGAGAGTACGCACAAAACAGAAAAGAATTACGTAATCATGACGCTTCAATCTAACTGAAGCCTAAATGTTGATTTTCGGGAACACAACATAAAATAACTTAAATTTACTTACGAGTGGTCGCTTTTCTTTCTGCCAGCTAAAGCAACTAGTATAATATCAAGCTTTCTCCGCGTCCAACAGTATGCCGCACCCAAACGTCTTGCTGGATTAGAAACAGGAGAGATTCGAGCACACCTAAGCGATCGCAAACCACGAGACGACTGGAGTAGTAGTGAGTGGTTTAGTTCTTAACTAGCGTCTGAAGGATGCAACGGCCGCGAGTGAAGTGGACGAGTGTATTTAGGAAGCGGTCAGGCAGCTTTTTCACCGATCCCACCCGTTTGAGCCAATAGGCACATGCCTGTGCGTCAATGACCTCCGATTCATTTGATGGCTGATGGCGGAAAGAGTTTAAGAGATTCAATAAATTATCCGTATTCTTAACCCTTTCCCAATGCTGAAAAAAGGGCAGCCGTTGCCATCGCTCGACTTAACTACCAGCAAGATGGCGGACAATCGAAACGTTGAATTTGATCGAAACGCGCGTGCCACAGATCCAGAGACCCATTTTTGACGACAGCTGGCTGTGCCGCACAGTCACAGGGCCGGCCCAAGGGGGGTGCGAATGTAGGCGATCGCCTAAGGCCCCGCTCCTGGGCCATTTTATTGCTATCTCATAAGACATGATAGAGAAGAGGCCCCGCTCTTGCGCTTCGCCTGGGGCCCCGCACGCCCCTCGGGCCGTCTCTGACAGTCAGCTGTAGTCAATGACCTTGAAAATATGCAACACAATCTTTTTCGGAATTTTGATACTTCTGAAGGAAAATTTTCTACTAATTTTTCAAATGGGACCAAGTCTGTTTCTGTTAAAATTTCTTTCAGTTCCTTTTTCATATATTCTTTATTTTTAGCATCCTTGACTTTTGAGTTTATATTGCTGGTCCAGTTTTTATTTACATGCCAATTGCATAACAAATGTTTTGGTTCATTTGTAAATGTTTCTTTACATGCATTGATACAAGAATTTTTTATCAGCCCTCATT